>JAWZYV010013588.1:0-108921 GCA_038373885.1 Cheiracanthium punctorium | reverse complement strand
TGGCAACGTATAATTTTCCCGCTTCAATTGGCAACAGCTCCATGGTTGCGCCATGTTTTCAGGCTTAATGCTTAGGTTTCTACATTTTCTCTTCATAATTACATTTTTTCTGGGTATGTCTTTACTATTACTTTTTACTTCATAACAGGATAGCCCCCTGCTAGTTACATATTTAGCTTTCTTTGTTCTCAGTAACTGCATTGAAATCCTGTTATTTCGTTTTTTATCTTGGTAACAAGTATTCGGTTCGTGGGGCCTGAAGATTTTAGCCGATGCTTGCTACCTATTGTTTTACTCCATCCAATTCCGTTCTCTTTTTCTGATTTACCAATGTTTGGATTTCTATCTGCTGCATTTGTCTGCTTATTCCTACTTTTACTTAAGATTTTGAGTTCATTATTTTGCTCATCAATCATTCCATGGATATTTAGGATTTTGTAGCATCAAAATCGGCCAATTAGAACCGGAGATACGGAGGTTTCGCTTTCCCATATGTTTTTCTATGGGCTTCTAGAAATCTCGAGAAATATTAGTCCTAGAGCTTAGATCTCTTCACTTTTGAGGACTTATTTTTGGCGCCAAATTTGTCGATATTTCGCCAAAAGTCGCCAAATTTGGCGATATTTCGCCAAAAGTCGCCAAGCTTGGCGACTTTTTGGTCATTTGGCGCGATTTTCCCAATGGGGCCTGGAAGTTGTTTTTCCTGCATTAAAAACGCATAATAACCTAACATTTCTCTTCTATGACGTAATCAAAATTCACGCTTTATGTAGAACCCTCGAGAAATTGACTTTTCTGGAAACCTCTTGTACCTCCTGCGTCGGCTATTTATAGAAGCGGGCATCGCCCCGAAGCGAGTCAGTTGCGAGTTGAACATTCAATGTGCGAAGAGCTCTGAGTATGCTTGTTTTGTGTGAACTGATAGTGCTATAGAAGCTGTGTTTTAGCTTGCTTTGTGAAGCTGTTTTTAAAGTGCTGTGTGTAAATTCTTCATTGCTGTGTCTTAAGGGATAGTGTACTATATCCCTTGAATATTTCAATGGAATTTTAGCCTGTAAAAGTGACTTATTTTGTGTGAGAAATACAGCATTTGTGAGAGCTTCTGATCCAAGCGGATTGTTAAAAGCACGTTACTGCTCGATTGTGCTTGTGAATTGTGTGCAGCTGATGGTTCTACGAAGTTCTAGAAGAAATAAAGTTTGTGTTCCATCCTGACAAGTGACTTTTTACTTGAACTTTTTACACCAACAGGACTTTAGAACGACGAACCCCAGGAGTAGCAGAGTAATTCCGCAACAATATGTATATATATAATATATAAAATAGCTTAACTTACGTAATATGGAATCCATAGTGAAATATTAATTGAAAGCACTTTATAACAGATATAATACGTAACCATGAAAATAAATATGAAATCAAGAGCTATAAATAAATTTGAAACAGGGCCATCAAAGCCAAAAATTGGGAAAAACATGCCATGTGCAATCACATGGGCTTAAGCCTAGCTGAAAAACTCATGCATAGAAATGGATGTGGAGTGGAAAATTGAAATGGAGTACTCCATTGTCAAGTACCACCGTACTCACATTTCAATTAAAGAAAAACAAAAATAGTTAGGTTTCTGCAGGACACCTGACAAAAGAAGTCGCTTTACGTGTCCTGGGGGTACGACCTAACTAAAAGAAATAACAGGCATGGATGCTATCCTAACATGGAGGTGGAAGAACAGTCAAGACCAGAAATCGATGCCAACCGAGAAAAATAATCGACAAAAATAACCAGATCCAAGGAGGAAAAAGCAGGAGGAAGAAATACAGACAAAATGCTGCCAGAACCATGTTAAATTATCAAGAAAATCAGAAAATAGGAAGAGAAAAAAGTTAAAAAAAACAATAAATAAAATAAAAATAATAAAAATATTGTAATTAATAACAACTATTATAATAATGATAATATTACATAGGTATTAAGTGTTATTTGTGATAATATTATATTATGCAGTAATGGTAAAATGTCACTTAATTTGGCTTATAATGGGTACAGAGGAGTAAGAAATAAGATTTAAAATGTATCTCAATAAAAAGAGAAAAAGTACCAGTAATCAATAATTCTACATAGTATTTTTTTTAATAATTTTTTTGTATAAAATATACAGATATATATTTTATGATTTTCATTAGTTTTTTTTTTTTCTTTTTAATTATTAGAAGAGACCAACTACCAACCCCAACCTCACCATCCAATATACTAATTTGGACATACAGTTTTATTTATTACATTGTGGATATATTATTGATTTTAAAAATCTACCTGGATATTTATAATTGAGAGCTGATTTATATAGGTAGGTTAAGTTATGGGCCTTAAAACTATTGGTACATAGAGACTCTATTATATATTTGAGATTGGAAATTATGTTTCTAAAAACAGAAGTGTGCATGCAAGAAGTAAAATGAGTAAAGGCATTAACATGAAAATTAAAATCATCTCCTTTATTAAAAATATTGAATGATAGACTCTTATCATCATTAATTTTAAGTTGTAAGTCTAAGAAGTTTATTAATTTATTATCAGTAGGATTTTTTATTAATTCTAGGGCTGAAGGGTAAGCTATTGGGAAATTGTCAGATCATTATAATTATTATTAGTGGCTATAGTAATTATGTCATCTATGTACCTATATATTACAAGGGAATTACTGTTATTTATATATATATATATATATATATATATATATATATATATATATATATATATATATATATATATATATATATATATATATATATATATATATATATATTGAAAATGAGTACTTCTGTGTACAGTTTCTTTTTTTTTAAAGTACAATTGTTTCAGAAACGAGTTCAAATATAAGTGACACCGCTGAGTTAAAAATAAGCTTGTAATACAGTATAAAAACATGATCTCGTGTTATTCTATTCTCATATTAAAGCCATAATAGAAATTATTCAGTGAACGTATATGCTGTAACAACGTGATAGCACGAAGAAGATTAGATTTGCGCACTTGAAAATGACGAATTTAATCGTGAGCAAATGCGTTGTGTATCGTGTATGCATACAAAGGCATATATATGTTACGGCCAAAGCTCAAAATCGGCGTTAAAAATGAAGTATTTAAAAATGAGTACTTCTGTGTACAGTTTCTTTCTTTTTTTTAAGTACAACTGTTTCAGAAACGAGTTCAAATATAAGTGACACCGCTGAGTTAAAAATAAGCTTGTAATACAGTATAAAAACATGATCTCGTGTTATTCTGTTCTCATATTAAAGCCATAATAGAAATTATTCAGTGACAGTATCTGCTGTAACAACGTGATAGCGTGAAGAAGATTAGATTTGCGCACTTGAAAATTACGAATTATATCGTGAGCAAATGCGTTGCGTATTGTGTATGCATACAAAGGCAAATTGAGTACTCAATTTGTCAACTACCTTTAAGGATGATCCTTAGTCTTTTTTTGCTCCATAGACCTAATGATAAAGATACCAAATCTCATTGTCTTCCGAAATATCACTTCAAAAATTATGAAATTTTTTGCAAAGGCAAATAGCAAATATAAGGGCTAATTGAAACAAATACGAAGGAAAAATAATGTTTTGTTAATAAATTTGTTGTTAATGTTATTTAAGACATTTCTTTGTTGGCACCATCTGTCGAATTTCCCCTACAACATGTCCTTATTTACATTTTATATATAAATTGTAAAAATAATAATACAGATGTGCCGCCTACCGGTCAATCTACCATTATAACTTCGGGCTTTGGGCCAAGGATTCTCGGCCACTTCGCGAAATGGCCAGTCAAAGTAGAATATACAATATTAATTGCAAATACTTCGGACTTTGGCCGTAACATATATATATATATATTAAGAATATGAATAAACAGTGAACTATTTATTTTCATTTGTCACTTTGCTATCCGAAAGCATTACGCGAAAATAAAAATCATTATTAGTGAAATATAATAATGCTTAATATAATAAAGGAAGAAAATATAATAATTCTTAATGAAATTTTGCTACAAACGGTGAACACGGTAATAGTTGAGTGTCCAAAAAAAATCACGCTAGGGCTAGCGGGATAAAATTAGAGATTTACCGAGTACTCAGTAATTACTCGGTATTCGGCTAAATTTTTATCGAATACTCGGCTAGTACCCAGTAGCAGTAAAAAATTTAAATATTTTTTAACATTATTGAAGCAATTGTAAAAAATTATGCAAATATAAATAATAAATATAGTAATTCGCAAAAATGTGAATGTTTAATGACACATTCAATCCTAAAAATAATAAATGTACTGTTGTATGGAAATATTGATCTCTGAGAAAGAAATAACTGAAAAAAAAAAACACTGAAATGTTATTGAACAAAGATTTTAATAATTAAATTTTATGGATAGCCAATTATGATGTAAAAATACTAATTGTTCTATTTTTGATGTGAAATGCGATTTCTTTATCATATGTAATCTGTTCAGAGAAAACTCTCTGTAAGCAGAGCCACACGGTGCCACAGTATTCTCTTAGCAATTTTGGACAAAATTGAAATGTTTTTATGACATTTCCACCAGTCAAATGGACTGTCAGTTTTCTTAGTCACTTTATTTTCAAAGAAGGACTATTTCTTTTTTCACTTTATCTTCTATTATTAAAACCTTTATTGCTCTGATGAAGCTGAAAATGTCAAATGTGCTTTTACTTCTTCATCAAAACATTTTCAAAGTGTAGAATATTTTCCTGGTGTCTCTTGGTCTGGATCATCAGCATTGACTTCATTACATTTTTTCATTTTTTTAGGTGGGTTATTGAGGAATTCCATATCAGTGTCAGCTACATTGAACAGTTGTGCAGCTTTACTTTTTTAATAATTGAATAATATATCCAAGCTGAATATCTGAATAATTCGCTAGATTGAAACTGCATTATGATTGAATTTCTACTATATTATTTTTTAATAGAAATATTTTATTCGTTAATCTAAAAATTTGTAAAATTGAAGTTTGTCATAACAAGATTTTATATATTCTGAAAATTAGGTGGTACTGGAAATTTTTACTATTATGTTTTAAGTAATTTGCTCAGCTTGATCGAGCATAGCAGTGTGGCTAATCTGACTAGTTATCTAAAACTAACTCTCAATTAAGTATTAGTCTAAATACATTTTATTGTTAAAGTTTTGAAACACTTCACATGAAAGAAAATTCCAGTGAAATTTGTCAAGTAACCATATTTTAAATTAACAAGTTTTAGTGATCAATTTATAAATTAAGTATCAATCTGAACTCATTTTTTTATTAGACAAATAATAAAATTTAAAATAACACTATTTTATTTTATGTATGGACAAATTTAATATATTTTTTAATGGTATGGTTTTGTTGAACTTAATTAACTTAAAAGACAATTATACATGTTTTCCTTTCAAAAGAAGACACATTCTTCATTTTCAAGTCAGTGATCCTCTTATACAAGTACTCGGTACTCCGTAACTGGGCACTCGGACGAATAGTAAATTGCCGAGTACTTGGTACTTTGTTACTCGGGCAAAATGCTACTTGGTACATCACTACTTAAAATAACGTCAGTTTGTACTAATTGACGAACAGACAGAATAAGGTATCGTTTTACTTCAGTAAAATTTAACGGAAATTTTAATTCAGTATCATTTTAATTCAGTTACTGTGTGCAGTAATTTTTTATCTTAGTGGCTCATTTACATATTAAAATAGAACAAATCGTTTGAAAGCTCAATGGTCACCCTAGCTTTTCACTTCCTATTTGAAATTAACATGTTTGAAATTAACATTACATCAAAAAGAAAAACTTTATTATTTTCTAATGAATAACGTAGTAGTTGCAAAGTACTGTCAAACGAACTCTCGGAGGATTAAAGAACAAAATTAAGCTTTATGCTGTTACTAAAATATTGATTGTGTTTCATTATACTTTATTTCAAAACATAATTTACAAAAGCCCAGAGATAACGACATTGACTTTATTTGGATTACATTTTTATAAGAATTTTGAAAAGTTAAATCATTGTTCAAAATATCATATATGAATAAGAGCATATACATAAAACTTATTTTTGTTAGAATCAGAATAGAATCTACCAAAAAACTTCTAAAAGTAAATATTGAAAATATTATCTAAAATAATCGAAATCAAACGTGAAAGAACGATAAGTTATATTAGCAAAAAAACATTCAAAAGGAACTGGTGTTTAGAAGATGAAATAATTAAAGCTTTGTAAAATAACACACATAAAAGGTACTTATCGTTCTTGACACGTGTTTAGGACAAAAAAAAAAGTTGACTTTCCAACAGTTGTCCATACACGTACTGGAACTGAAAAAAGTAGAAGTGAAGAGCAAGAACAAAAAGCAAAATCTGAGAGGACTGAAAAAAGCAAAAGGGAAGAGCTTTTCCCTTTTGTTTTCTGTTTAAATTTTTCAGTCCCAGTCTGTGTATGGATAACTGCTGAGGAAGGTCGAAATTTTTTCGTCCGAAACACGTGTCCAGAATGATAAGTACCTTTTATGTGTTTTATTTTACAAAGTTTTAATTACTTCATCTTTTAAACATCAGTTTCCTTTGAACGTTTTTTTGTTAATCTGACATATTGTCCTTGGAGGTTTGATTTCGATTATAATGGATAATATTTTCAATATTTCATATGTTGGACTCGACATTCCGCGTATTGTAATATTTAGTCTTTTTTTTTTCTTGTCGGAGCTAAATACTGCTAACTCGCGTTATTTATTCTCTGGCCTAAAAGAGAATAGAGGAGGTATTGGAATACAGCTGAAAGTTTTAGCCACTTTAATGGACAATCATCGTTCATCTGAATATATTAAAAATTTTATGTGAAAATAAAACCAAATAGCATGATTTTACAACCAAAGACCGCATATAGATATTTTTTTCTCATGAGATGAAGATGATATCTCACATGCAGCCTGTAACTTTTTTTTTACGAAAATATTTTTCCTTAAAATTAATTTGGTTTCTTCTTTAGATTGAGTATCGTGAAAAATCTTAAAAGAGGATGAAGATATTTTTTAGTTTAAAATGGTTAATCTTTCTTCAGGATTTTTTAGAATCATAATTGCATAGGCAGCATACGCTAATATTAGCTCTAATGCAAATAAATTATAAATCAAGGATTATTTCTCTTTTTTCTCCTTCCACTTTTACCCTACCACATTTTCTTAAAAGAAAGGGGGGGGGGGAGCTGCAATTTTTATTTTAAGGGAAATTTTTAAACTTAACAAACAATACAGTGAAACAATATAGGGGGAGGTGTTGTACCTTGGAACAATTTTCAGGTTTCTTTCTTTTCTTTTCCTTTTTTTAATAAAATGTAGTTTCCTCAGTAACTCAGAAATTTTATGATAAATGCGTAACACTTTTCTATCTTATTATGAATTTTTCATATAAAAAACTCTGTTATTCAGTAAAAAAATAAAAAATTAGGCTAAGATAAATAGGTCCAAGTTACAACATAATGTTGTACCTTGCAGCATTAGATGTTACGCTTTGAAGTACAATATTTATCAGTCAATTTTATTTTCTTAACCTGTTAGTTTACTGAAGCTACATATCGATATAAATAAAACACTTTTAACAAAAATTTTGAAACCATTAATTAAAATAAAATAAACCAAATCAAGTGAATCATATATTTAATAGAACATTTAATATTCTGCCAGCTGAAACTCTGAAGAGGTCATTATTGTTCTTTGGACCACTAAAATACTACAGTGGTCTAAGGTACATGATGGAGCCAATTTTTTTATTCCTTTAAACTTAATAAATACAAGCTTCGTTTAAAAATTCGGCATTTTATCCTTGAGACTGCGGTACTTGCGCTTTAGTTATGTTTCAAAATGAACAGCGCTGTATTTTTTTTTCTTTGAATCAAATATGCGTTTGAAATTTACTTTGCAACAGCGAAAACAGGTGTTTCTCATTAGCACATGGCTGAAAAATCTGAAACCGCCACAAACACATTAAATAGTACCTGATGTTACTAGAGTTAACTACATGTATAATATCGCATTTCTCTACCATATGGCAGAAACATTCGGACTGGTCCAGGTGCAGCACTTTCCCCTACTTCCATAAAATTTGGAATAGTGTATTAGAACTCAGGTTCATAAATGGCGATAAAATCATAAATTTGATCAGATTCGTGCATTTTATCCTAAAAAGTGGCGCTGATATGAAAATTTGTATATGCTGACGTACACTATTTTTCAATGTCTCTTGAGGGTAAAAAATCACGTTGAATGATCCCATCTCAGGGGTCGTACACAAATTACGAAAGAAAGTAATGATCGCATCAATACATAATACTTTTACTATCAATGGTATTACATAGCCCCTCACCAACTGAATCTTTTTATGATGGAAGGCTGCAACTATGTATGAGGCACATTTTACAAATTGGAATTTTTTTTATACCGGGACCTTACAAAAAATTTTAATTTTGTCTTTTTTTTTATTTAATCTCCAGAAAATTGTGAAAATTCTGCCCCCTCCCCCTTTTACGTAACTTTGTAATTCTTTGTATGTGTCTGATCAGTATTTAAGGAACAGCCTATGTCAGTACTTTTGAAATACCCTGTATACTTTGATAAAATTGGGAAATAATCGTCTTAAAATGAGTTAGAACTCAGAATAAAAATGGTGATAATGTCATAAATTTTATCTAAAATAAAGCAAATCGATAATGATTTTACAAAAATCCGTATTATTCCAAACAAATGATCTCGTAACAATCTATTAGATTGAAGGAATGCTTTTTGTATGTAATTATTTTTTATATCTTATGAAATCTGTATTTTTAATTTTTCTAAAATAAAAAAGAATGCAGACGTAATACCCCTTGTGCAAACCAAAGAGAGGCAAACATTCGTGCCAGGAAGATACCATAGACACAGAAAAGGAATCGTTGTCCTCGTGTATTCGTGAAAGATATAATTAGAAGATTACTACTCCTTGCGCAGTGTATGTTTATTAAGGCAAATCCGCACGAAGGGTATTTGCCTAGGGAGGGTAACTTGGGCTGAAGACTTTTGCATATTCTTGTTCCGTCTGGAAAAAAGCCCAAAACTATTAAACAACAACTGGATATATGTCCCAGCTCTGAGAAAGTGCAGTCGTTGTCATGTCTCGATTTAACTACCATCAACACAGCGGTCGAACAAATATCGCCCATCGCGTGCGACAGAGATAAAGAAACTTTCTGGTACAGCTGGCTGTGCGACGGCGCAACCAGTTCTGTGCGGAATTCTGTTTTTTCAGAGCCATTAAATGGTTAATTTGTAACTTACAATTGCCCTTGAGTGGATAATTGTCCATTACTAACGACTAAAAGAGTAGGTCACTTTCGGGAACCACTAAACAAAGTAATTTTGAATTTTTGTCATTCTACTTTGAAAAAAAAAAGTTAATAGATGATGTTGAAATTCCTTGTTCATATATAAGAAATTTTTTTCTTTCATATAAAAAGATTGTACTTTACTCGAAAACCTTTACCTTAAGTCACTTTATCACTAATTTCATACAACTTAAACATATTTAACAATAAAAAAAAAACCTAAGAAATAAAGCGAAAGTTCCTGGGAAACATATTAGACCGCTAAACCATTAATAAACATTACCAGCTTAGAAGTTTGGAATAGTGTGTATTATCATCTAATAATTGGTTTCGAAAATATGATACTGTTTTTTCTTAAAGATTCAAATTACGGTTTAATCTCATCAATAGCCCCATCCATTTTTATCGCTCATAATATTAATTTGTATGGCTGCAGACAGAAAACAAGCATTTCTCTTTTTTCAAGTTGTAAAGACTTGAAGTAATCTAAGTATCCTACTTAACTATAGTTCTTGACACATTAATTTATATGGTATGGTTTATCTTGGATGCGAATAGGATTATTTTGTGTGTGCGAGATGTAAAAAAAAAATAAATACACATTTAAGAGTTGAATAAATTTTATTTATAACCATATTTTAAAACAAATAAATTACCTATGAGACTTAAATTTAAGTACGTCCTTTTAAGAGCACGGACAGACTGACCAAAGTCAAGCACATTTCAATTTTTATTAAAATTCAAAATTCATATTTTATTGAAGTAAAACTTCTTTAGGCGCAACTAGGGAGTAACTCAATTTTTTTTTCTGACGGAAGTAACGCTCACGTGGTTTTGGAAAAGCGGAAGGTGCCTGCGATCGAACCCAACCAGCAGGCGAGAACTACGGTTTAAGAACACGGTGATAGAAAAACATGAAGAAATGGAATCTGCAATCGAGCCAAACTAGCAGACGAAAACTACATTTCAAGAGCACGGAAACAGAATAATACTTCGAACAAAGCCAGCAGAGGAAAACAAAGGTTTAAGAACACTGCCATAGAAAAAGGCAATATTAGACCCTATGTGCATTCGATACCAACCGACAGAAGAAAACACCAGTTTAGGAACACAGTTAAAGAAGAATACCACAACATAGACATTCTCTCGATTCAAATCCTACGGAAAAACAATTTTAAGAAAACAGTGAAAGAATAATAGTTCAACACGGACACTTCCTGGATGCTAACCTAAGGTGACCATATTTCTAAACAGTATTTTGGGGACAAATCAAGCGTTGTCCTGGAATCCAAGCAAAACTTGGGGACACTAGAAAATATTTTTGGGGACTTATTCGAGGACACAACATATTACCATGCTAATAGCTCTTTATATCAATTGTGTATTCTTATTTCTAATAAATTAATGGAAGTATTCATAAATATTTATTTAAACCAGAAATATGAAAGGAAAACTATATTGAAATATTGCAATTTATTCATAATTTAATACTTGGCATAGTATTCGTATTTTTCAGAAGACATTGCTTTTTTACATTAGCTCGTTTTGTGATCATTTTTCATGAAACCTTTTACAACCTCTAAAAAAAGTATCCGAGTGCAAGAAAAATTTCGTACTTTAATTTCATATTTAAAGCATGTTTGTTCCTGAAAAGTGATTAATCATTAACAAAACTGAAATGGGAAATTTGACTCATAGTCGAATACTTTATTGAATGTCTGTACACGCTACACATACAATGACAACAAACGTTTTCAGAGATCGAATTTCATTGTTTCTGTGAATAGAAGGCGCTTTTAGTTGTTTTATTTTTCTTATTTCTGCAATTTTTTCTGAAAGAAATAAACTAAACGGAAACTTTCAGGGGAAAAAGTACAAATCTTTAAATTTTGGGACTTTTCGCGTCCCCAAGAAGTCAAGGTATTTTTAGGGACAAAGTAAAAAAAAAATCTACATTTGGGGACTATCCTTGAATTTTGAAGACGTATGGTCTCCATTATGCTACCCCGACATCCAGACGGAACAACGTTTTAAGAACACGGGTATGTAACACCACAAAGAAACAAACACTGGCTGCAAACGGTTAAAGAACATAATAAAAGAATAACAAATGGACACTCCGTGGATTCTAACCCAACCTCAAGACGGAGGTGGTTTAACACGGGGATGGAACACCACAAAGAAACGGACCGGGGCTGCAATCAATCCTAAACAATAAACAGAACCTGCAGTTTAAAAACACGGATGCAGAATAATAATTTGAAACCTACTAACAGACGAAATCAACGCTTAAGAACACTGTGATAGAAAAACACACACACAAAAATGTACACCCTCCAAAATAAGTATACGAGCAAGAGAGAAATTTCCTACGTTGGTTTCGTATATTAAAAATTATTTATCACAGAATATTAATTAGGCTATGTATAAATATGACTTTCCATATTTATGTCAAGTTTTGCGTTTTCAAAAACTCAATTATTATTTGCAAATCTAAAATAGGAAATTTCTCTCTTGCTCGAATACTTTTTTTAGAGGGTGTAGATTACCTGCATTCGAACCCAACAAACAGAGGAAAACATCAGTTAAAGAACACAGTTAAAGTATAATACTAGACTATGGACATTCCCCCCCATTCAAACCCAACCACCAGACGGAACAATGGCATAAGAAAACAGTTAAAGAATAATACTACAACATGGACACTTCCTGGATTCTAACCCAATTTCCAGACGGAACAACGGTTTAAGAACACAGGTATGGAACACCACAAAGAAACAAATCCCGGCTGCAAACGATTTAAGAACACAGTTAAAGGATAATACATGGACACTCCCTGGATTCTAACCCAACCTCCAGACGGAACAACGGTTTAAGAACATGGGGATGAACACCACAAAGAATATGAATCTGGCTGTAACTGAATCCAACGTCAAAGAAGTTTTACTTCAATCGCGCGTAAAGATTACACGCACACACTTTTTTTTAAACATCTTTTCTTTAATGCCTTCAATCCGAAATCCAAGAAATTTATCAAGATTTAAAGCATAAAAAACTGCAGTTCCTAAAAAACACAAAACCATCAAACCACTAAACCATTAATAAACATAACTTGCACACAAGTTCTGAATAAGATCCATTATCAATCAATGATTTCTTAGTAAAAGTATTTTTTTATAATGGTTCAAGTGGTGGATTAATCTTGCTGCTAACGCTTTCAAATTTCATCGTTCAAAACTGGTTAATATTAATTAATGAGTCGGAAGATAAAAATTGGCGCTGTTTTTCTCTTTTGGAACTAAATAAACTTTTATCAAACAAACATCCCTTCATCTACTGACGGTAATTAAAAGTAACGTCAAAATAAAATTCTTTAAAAAATTCACGTGATAATGTCCTTAAATTTGCTTCCATAGTGGAAGGTAATTTAGAAAGCTGATGATAACAAAATCGGAGAATATTGATATTGCAGCTACATAGCTATCACCAACATCTAAAATTTAATTACAGCACTCTATAGCTAAAGGATCCAAGAATTCGTTACGTTGAGTGAAGACTGTGACGCAACGCTTGCGGCGGAGGGAGAAGCGGCGCCATTTTGAGGTCGTTTCGCTGCGTCACATAATGTTTGTTTTCGTACAAATTTTGACTTGAGCTAGAAGCTAGAGTGTTCGTTTGCGTTTCAATCGTCATCTCTCGTCAAGAACTATTAATTGCGTACATAAAATATTAGTGTGAAATATTATAGTGAATATATTGTTAAAGTAAAAAATTAAAATAAATAATGCAATGTCGGTCTGTACTAGTTGAAAAGCCAAATCAAAAGGGCATCTCAAGAGCAATCCAGTGATACCCGTCAAACATGGCATGGACAGAGTTAAGAGGTGCCGGGAACGTAAAAGAATGAAAGCGTCCGAGCAGATAAACGACGGTGCCAATACATCTGCAGCTGGGTCGCCCAAGCCTATGCAAGTGGATGATGTAATCGCTATTGTATAAACTCTGGACTTTACAGACATTGATCGTGTGCGATAGCTGATTATGAAGACACATTGGGCATCAGCTAGTGCACGTTTTACTACTACGTTTGTCGACAATCCATTCCGACAAACGTGTAATCCTGTATGCAATTTGTTTCATACATTTCGGATCAAAGACCTATCATTAATAAAGTTATAACACAGTAATGATTTGGTAACTTGATTTCTTTCCTAAACCCCATGAAACTCAAAGAAAATATTACTTGTTACGTGCACGCATTTACGTAAAACACTCGGCAGTCTCCACGACACAGCCACACCCCGTTTTATTAATTCATGTAGCCATTTCTTTGAAAGATCCCTTACCAAATACTTAATTTAATCAGCTTGCATCATGACTGCATGTTTTATTAAAAGTAGTATTGTTTTAAATGGATAGCTTTCCGCTCACTTTATAATCGCACTAGCTGCTACCCGCGACTTCGTCCGCATCGGCTTTAGAGTTAGGTCCCGAGAGAAATGAAGCATTTATGAATAACACATATGTGTGCAACAAAAGAAACTGCATTTAAATATTATTTGCTTTTTACTTATTTTAAATGAAGTATAATGCATGGTACTATACTTCATTTAAAATAAGAGTGTATGCAGAGTTACTAAATTTAGATTTTTTTCAGGCATTTGGTGAATAGAGACAATTACGACAGTATTTGCGAACTGTTTTGAGTGTTCTTGTAAAAGAAATATTTATGTTATATGCATGAATTTTAGCCTATGTTAATAAGGAATAGTGAAGCTTTCTATTAGCGAAAAAGTTTTAGAATCGGTTCTATAGTTACAGAGATACCCAGAGAGCGTAATGTATTAGAATTATTTCGAGTGTTCCTGTAAAGGAACTATTTGCGCTATATGCATGAATTTTAGCCTATAATACTCAAGCATAGTGTAGCTTACTATCAGTGAAAAAAAGTTTTGGAATTGGTTCAGTACTTAAGAGATACACATAGAGCGTAATGTAATCCTTATGAGTATCCCTGTAAAAGAACTATTTGTGATATATGCATAAAATGTAGCTATAACACTCAGGGTCCCACCAGTGTCTAAGAGGTTCTGCTCTCAAAACTGGAAGGCTGGGGGTGCCAGGTTCAAATCCCGGTCGCGCCTGTTGACCTAGCCGCTCGCAGTTTTCCGTGGTTTTCTCCAAAACCTCGCGTAAATGTGGGCTAGGATCCCTTAGAAAATTCCCCACAGAGGAATTCCCCATGTAGGTCTAGGACCCTAGTGCAGTCAATCGGTCTTAATCCACAAACAATAATACTCAGGAATAGTGTAGCTTTCAATCAGTGAAAAAAGTTTTAGAATCGGTTTAGTAGCTATAAAATTTCCATAAAGCGCAATGGAATTATTTATTAGAATTATTTTGAGTGTTTTTGTAAAAGAATTATTTATGCTATATGCATGAAAAGTTGTCTGTCTGTTAATCCAGGGCATGAACTATCTTCATTACAAATTTTTCCAAATCCGTTCAACCAGTTTTGTGTGATTCAGTCAAAAACATCTAAACACACAAAAGTACACATTTATATTATTGGTAGGATTTGGAAGACGATAGTACTTACGTTTTATACAGTCTACTGTGTTCTAAATTGACCTTAATCAACTTGGTGTTGAAAATACAGCATTTCATGGGCGCCGGCAGCATAGCCCCTCCTCTGGATTTTTGTATGCAGTGTTTTCCCTTGCTTTTTTGCTCTTTCCAACATGGTAACCATACGTTGAAGTAGTCTTCCGCCCCCCCCCCTGGGAAATATTCTGCAGGCGCCCATGCAGCTGTTGGAACCAAAACTGATGACGTGTTAAATAAGCAAACGGCTGTCTAAGGTAACGAAAAGGAGTATATGTCAAGGTAATCAACACTAGTAATAGAGACTTGCATAATTGTTGAACGCTAATGGAGCGTAATAGCACAATTTGTGCAAGACAGGGGGAATCGGTGCAAATGGCCGACGGTATATTTCGTAAGTACCCTCATAGTTACGAAAAATTAGACAATAAACGGCGACTTACCTCCGATCACGTGCATGTGCGACACCATGTGCACCGCAATCCTCCTGGTGGCGAATCCCTCCTTCATGAGCAGGCTCAGCACCAGCACAAAAACACCACAACCTTGCAGCACGCACCCCGTCCCGTAGAGGAGGCAGGTGCCCTGCCAAGCGTTCGACGGGAACTTCGACACGCCGAACCTGTGGCAATGGAGTGACGGCTTCCGAAGGTCCCTGTAGCAAACGTTGAACATGCCCGTCGTGTACACCAGGGAAGTCCTGTCGTACTGCAGTACGGTCTCCTCCCTGTGGGTAACGTTCTCCCGGACGAACCACTCAGTCTCGACGAAACCTATGGTGCACGTGAAGGCAACGAGAACAGACAGGAGCGTCCAAAGCGCGGTCACGATCCAAGACGTCTTGAACGTCTCGCCGTTGCTAAAAGGCAGGTACAGCCTGTGTTCGATAGTGTCCTTGCAGGAGAAGCACCACGGCGGCGACCTCTGAAGGACCACGTAGTCCGAAGGTGTCGGGGAAGAAGATTCGATCTGGCAGTACTTGGTCGTCCTGCCCTTCTGCATGATTGGTTCAGTTTCGGTCACGGATTCGCGGTTTCTGAGGTTTAGAAAGTGGACACTTTTATGGGTTCCCAACATGAATTGTTTCTTGGCAGCTCATTCAGTTTGGCGGTACTTGGTCCTTCTTTTCAGTATGATTGGTTGAGTTTGTCACGGATTCGCGGTTTCTGTGTTATGGAAAATAGACACTTTTAAGGGGTACACATTGTTTCTTGCCAGCTCAATCAGTCTGGAAGTACTTCGTCCTGCCCTTCTGCATGATTGGTCCAGAAGTTTCACGGATTCGCGGTTTCTGTGTCGTGGAAAGTGGACAGTTTTACGGGGTACGAGGATAAATTGTTCCTCGGAAACTATGAATACGTGCGTAGGGAAGGATCAGTTTTGCTGATGTATTTTCTTCCACAATCACGTAGCTTTTCTCAGTTTTTCGTTTCATCTTCTTTGACATAGCGGCTTTTTGGTTCTGTTTTATAAAATAAGTAATATTTTGGAAGAAAAGTTAAAACTTCATAAATTTGAGAAAGTTTTCATGTATTAGAGTGGTAGTAAATCGTTTTTTACTTATAACTACCATGATTTTATTGCATTTCTCTTTTACGGACTTTTAATACTATTTTGTTTCATTTTATAAATCAGGTTTTTAGTTCCAGAAGTCTGAAATTTAAATTTATAAAATTCGTTTATTCCGCTAGAAAAGTCAGGAATAATGCAAGCATTTATTCTTAAAATTTTTAAACTCTAGTCTGAATATTAATGAATTGCTTTGTCGTTACTTTGCTGTAACTTAAATAAACACAAATAGCGCTTTGCTAAAACATACAGAAATATTAAGATCGGACTCTTTTTAATTATTCACGAGTCGCAGTTTTTTAATCTTTATGAAATACACATGAGACATGCATGAGGTACTTCATGAGTGGTAAAAGCAATAGAAAAGGAATGAATCAGTTTTTTGCTAAAATTTCAACTTTCAAAAAATTCATAAAATAATCTCACGTAATAGTTCTTTCGTATGACAGCTATTAAGACCACTAGATTTTTTAATAACGGTTTTAACGCATACTTTGGCGGGAAAAAAGATGCAAGTTACTTCGCATCAAAAGTTCTGTCGTGAATTAAGAGTTGTCACAAATCAGTTTTTTGCACGAACTTCAACAATCAATCTGCTATTATTTCATTAAAAATGAATTTACATCATTATTTCACTCTCTCTTTTTGTACAAGGCATATGACTACTTATTCAGAATCTCAGAAATTTAATAGCAACAGTTTTACGTGGAATAGGCTGAAGAAACAAACGAGTTAAACCTTCAGAAACTTTACCACAGTCATGACTTGGACTAAGCAATCAGTCTGGGTTCCTATCAATCTCAAACATTCAAGCAGTTTGTTTACTAATGTGATCACATCTTCGACTCTAAATATTCTCTGCTGTCAAATCTATAAAATAGTAATGACCATGAAAGATAATAATTTACATCTCTTTCTTGGTATATTTTAATCGTTACTGTTATTTTGCAAAAACTTTTACATTTATATTTTTCAGACTCTAAAATTATAAAATAATTAGTATTACGTCGGTAACACAGACTCACAAACGTAATAAATCGTTTGCGAACCGTCGTGAATCAACAGAGTTAATATATCGAAATATATCTTAGAAATGTATCGAAATGTATCGAAAATATTCACTTAAGATATTTGACTTGTCTTAAGCTACGATAATATTCATCACCGTGATGAAAAAAAGCGCTTTTCGCTTATGTAACATTTACAAAGCTTGGAAAAGAGAACAAACAGTATTTTTGATGCTTTAATCAGTTCACTTCATCGCAAGAATCCGTTAGATTATAATAAAACTAATTCATATTCCACTACACAACTTTATCCGTAATCCGATTAGCAGAGAACGACATTTTCTGTTTAATGCATTAATGCTTTCTTTTTTCCTATTATGATGTTTAATGTTTATATTCTTTATAAACGTTTTATGTATGATAATATGTTTTTAAAAAATTCTCATATGATTTTAATTGAGATATGTCAAATTGAAAGAAACTATTAATAGGTTTAAGTTTTGACTTACTTTACATTTTTCAGAAATATCAAGAAGTTAACAAACTTCAATAAAATGTCTTGAATTTTCAAATTATTCGAGCATTCACTTCAAGTTTCTTGCTCTAAGAATTTTTTTTTAAAACCTACTTCTGTAAATATTCGTAGATTTTTAAATTCATTTCTGCACCACATAAGTCTTGACGCTCATTGCATTCATTTTCAAAACTAACAAAAAAAAATTTTTATTATTTTTACTTTCACTGAATATTTCTTAATTTGCGTACTTTGACGCACCTTAATTTTTAAGAGTTCCTGTATCAACGCGCAACCTGCGTTAATGCATTTATCTGCATTTTAGTTTTTCAAAATGAAAATCATAGATGTGATCTAACTAATAATATTATTAATTGAAATTTTAATTTAAAGCATTTTCCCTTTATTTATAATTTTTCTTTAAAATTTAAAATCAAAAGTTTTATCTAAAAATTTAACCCTGTACTATCGGGAGATACAAGATGGCAGTTTTAAAATACCAACTAAAAGTATTTGTAAATTATTTTTTATTTTTGAAAAAATATATATATATGAAAAAAAATTCTAAGAAATGCAAAACTGTTAAAATTATATGACCTTCAACATATTTTATTATTCACTACAAACATCAACTCAGGTAATTTTCATACTGTATTTTTTATGTTTGTGGAAGACAAATTTGATATGGTATGTACAAGTATCAAAAGTTGGTAAGCATTTAACGTTAATTTGCATTCATATTTTAAAGATAAATTTTTGTGGTTCTAAAAAATTAATTAGTTAATAAATACGTTGTATTCTATATGAAATTAGTCACGATATTTTAAAATTTCTTTTAAATATTCGAAACACAAATACTTAATGTTTTCAGAATAAAACCTAGATGGTACCATGAAAGTATTTCTGCGGTAGTGCCGAACTATCAACATTATGACGTTGCTGAGGCATTTTTTAGCAGTTGTTCATACATGAAACCTTTTACACACAAATAACTTCTATTTAGTTGCTGGAGAACTAATATGATTACGTTCACAATATGTTTAAAATTTCATTAGTTATTATGAATATTTACACTTTTATTCATCGATAAATGCCTTTGCTATTAAAATGTTCCAAACTAATGACAACAATTAAAATGTTCCATGTCGTCACATAAATTTAATATATTTCCTTGCTCTTGTATTTTTATCAGGGATTTTTTTCCAAGCGTTATCTTCTTTCCCATATTATAAAATAAAAAATTAAATCACATATATAGCAGTTGCTAAATCAAACGTAATAGCAGAAGTATATAAACTTTATCCTGCGATGACGCTTTTCGTGCACGTCAAGAATTTCTTAAGTGATAAATTTCATATTCTTAAAAAATATTTAGTTGTCATTTTGAAGTACGTAAATTAAATAAAAGGACCGTGTTGGTATCAGTTTAACGGCCTTTTACGGAAGTAATTAAAAAATGGATGTTACAGACATCAACTACAAAGATGCTATATACATTTCCACACGCACGACTTCTGCTTCAAGCAGTTTCTGTATTCCTGTGATATATTTCTTCCTTCTAAAAAGCTACTTCAAAACTACTACGTTTAAAATATGAAATTTTATTTTTTCCTAAATCTCAAATCTTAGCGTATAAATGTCATTTCCAGGTGAATTTACCTCTGTTTTAGCCTAACTTATTTTAAGGTTTAAAAAAAAAAAAGAGATATACTCACATTCTACAAAAACCAATGTGAAATATTCCTTAAAAAATTAAAAGTAATTCCAATACTCCCAGAACATTATTTTTGTGGTGTTTAATATTCCATCAAGTATATTTGTTATATCTCACGATACATTTGTATAAGATTTTGAAAACGTATATATTATTCCTAACTCACAGATTTCTCTCTCAAAAATCAAGTGTCGTACGATTGCAGTTCACGTGATAATACACGGTATCAAAGCAAGATCTTTGCATCTCACTCCTACGATATTTGAATCTGCAGTGGGAGAATTTCGTGGCAAGGGTTCCGGCTCGTAAGCGCTTGGCGCAGCTTGGCGCAGCGGGAAAAATCGCCAGCGCTAGATCGACTTCGGTTGGTATTTTCATTTCGATGTTATGCGTGAAGCGTTTAGTTTCAAAACAAGCTCAATAGTTGAATTTTCAAAAGTTTGTTTTTAATAGAAGCAGACTATACTATGCTGTAGGCTAGATATAGTAGGTTTGAAAAAACGAACTATTTTATAAATAATTAAAACTTTGTAAAATAACAAACATAAATACTACTTATCGCACTGGGCACGTGTTTTGGAAGAAAAAAATTTCGTCTTTCTTCATCAGAGCGCACACGCAGAGTGTGTGTATGGACAACTGCTAAAGAAGGACGAAAATTTTTTCTTCCGAAATACGTGTCTAATGCAATCAGTAGGATTTATGTGTGTTATTTTACAAAGTTTATTTATTTTTTGTTTTAAACACCAGTTTCTTCTGAGTGTTTATTGTGAACTACTTTATATCATTTGGATGGGCACTGTGGAAATTTTGTGCTCGTTATTCTCACCACTTTGGTACCAAATATAGTGAAAGTGGATAAAATTGGACGAAATACAGCCATAAATAATAATGCAATTTCAGTTGTTATCGGGATCCTTGCAGCGTAACGGATCAATTAATGTCAAATACGAAAATTTGCTGTGTCATGTACAGCATAATGCTGATTGATAAGTGCTGAAACTTAGTCTGGGAGACTTTATTTTAGCCAGAATGCCTGTTTTAAAATCTTTCTAGCTGATATAAGATAATCCAATTTCATACTAGCGATATTTTTAATTTTGCTGACATAAGATGGCAGCGACACCTCAATTTCTGTTCAACTTAAGTAAAAATGGTCTTAAATTGATAGTATGAATGAACGTGAACTGTGATTTAACAGTGTCTCCGGATGGATAAAAAATACTTCATATTTAAAGCTGAACTCTATTTTTAACGTAGGGTTACGTTCCTCCACAACAGCGCAATGTAAAAAAAAAAAAAATTCAACGTCGTCATAAGGTACAATACAACTACATATATGAACAACCTGGGATTTCTTTTACGGCAGTCAAAAACGTGATGCCATGAATAAAAAATTGAAGCAGATACACAAGGTTTACGTGGTATCAAAATTAATTAATTATTTGAGCGATTCTAAATATCTTCTAAGGATTACACAGCTTGACATTTTTCGCAAGGTTAAAATGAATAAACGATTTTATTCCGCTGAACCATAGAGGAATTAACTATTTAAAGTGAGCATTTCTGACCACGCTTGAATAGTTTTTTACTTTTGTACACGAGCATGTTTTTTTTTTTTTTTTTTTTTGGTTGTCTAATGGCAAGATTGCAATACAAATTTTAATAATAGGAATGGTTTATCCGAAGATTTGTTACGATAACAGGGATTATAGAACAATACACTGTGTTAGCAAATATTTTGTGTATATTAAATTAAAAAGCGTCTACTACTTATGTAGCGTACTTTTTTTACACTCGTCCTATTTTGCATAGGGTAATCACTCATCCTTCTCTTCATCTGCAATAATTTTACTTCTCAAAATATTTCAATACACTACGGTCAATGGCAGTTTTAGGGACATTCATCCATTTAGTGTATGTGTGTATGTATTTATCTCTCAAATCTCAAAAACTATTAGTCGTAGAATGTTGAAATTTCATATATAAGATTGTTGTAACGTCTAGTTGTGCATCTCGATTTTTGGTTCCAATCTACGGGAGAGTTTATTTACGGGACCACCCAAAAGAATTTCAGTGCTAGAATTTCAGTGCTGAAAGATGTCTATGGACATCTTTAATATATTACATCTGTAGACAGTGATTGTTAGGTCCATGCCCAAAATCTCGCCATTTGTCTTCGACCTTAGCAAGTTTTGCCGCAATATCGCCAATTTTGGCGATAGTCAGTCATTTGGTCCATGCCCAAAAATCGCCATTTGTCATCGTCCTTGGCGAGTTGTGGCGAAATATCGCCTAATTTGGTGCCAAAAATTAGTACGTATTTTGCATAACTCTAAAACTTTTACCCGTAGAATTTTGAAATTTTGTATTTAGAACTATTGTATCATCTGTGCATCATTAAAACTGTGCATCTCTTTTTTGATTGCAATCGACTGGGGTAATTATTTACAGGGTCAGTCAAATGACTTAAAATGCATTAAAGTGTATGGATACATTCAATTCATTGAAAGTTTGTCGTCAATGACTACTTTGGCTATCCCCAAAATCTCGCAAACTATTTCAAGCTTGTCGGCTTTCGGTGAAATATTGCCAAATTAAGTGTCAGAAGGAAATCTTTCAAATTGAACCCAGCTTGGTGATATCTCAGATATTTGGCTAGAATTCGTTAAACCTTAGTATTCTTGCAATATTTACTCTCTTTCAAAAAAATAAGTTTAGATGAAGTGGGCCAAAAATATTTTTGATTTAGTAGAAGGAAATCATGTGGTGTCCACATCATATTTAAAAAAAAAGACATAAATAAAATTAGAAAGTAACGATAAGTTTGTTTTGTGTATGTGTGAAAAGTCCAGCCTGCAAGTGGGGCATCTGCCTACTGGGACGGGTACCTTGGTCAGGGAACTTTTTAATTGCTCTAACACGTATTCACATCAAATCTGGAAAAAGTGACCAGTACTACAGGTCGCTAGATCGGCAGCACACGATAGACCCGAACCCGGTTCACAATTCAGGCATCTTCCATGTTCAGTATCTTATCCCCTCAAACGTTGTTGGGCCGCAACGATAGGAGATCGCACGTTAATAGATCCCGCGGTGGTTCAACAGGAGAGACTATCTGAACGTGTTATTTCGCAATTATTAATTATTTCTTGTTTAACTACATGGTTAATACTGCAATTTCTTTTGTTTCTTCTATATATATAATGGCAACACCTTATTTTGAAATCTCGTATTGGCATCTCATTGGATTTTTCTATCATGTTTGGATCATTTCCACGTTTTTCTCAGTAGCATTGTCCGTGCCCTAGGTTGAATATCATGATTTTCCCCTATTAATTTGCAATGTATAATGGTGGCACCTGATGTGGGTGTAATGGTGGCACCTGTTGCTAGAGCTTATCATTGCAAACTTCCATTACATCTCCACAGGGGCGTATCCATAGTTGAGCTGAGGGGGCTGCAGTCCTCTGAAATGGGGCCCTTTACTTAGCTAACAATTTGATACAGAGCCCCACCCCCACACCAAAAAAAAAAATCCTGGCTAAAGACGTTGAGTTTATAAACATGGTTTCCTTGCAAGTTTTAAAGCTTGCAATTCCATTTTTATCCTTTAAGATTTGGATTTTCCTTGCTCTTTTTTTAAAGATTATTTTGCACAATAGATATTGTTTGGATACCCGTAATATGCAAGTTTAACTGTCTTACATTATATATATATATTATGTATATATGTATATATATATATGTGTGTGTGTAAATTGAGTTTCAAAATCCATACCTTAAAAATTCTTCAATCAACTGATTAATATTTCAAGTATTTTCAATAACCTTTTGATATTTAAAAAAAATTTTTTTAAACACTCAATTTCAAGGTTTTGGCAATAAGAGGACTTTCTAGAGAACTCTTTTACCCCCGAAAACCGTATTTCAGCATTCGTTCAGAATTAATTTACCATGCACGACATGTAACTAAATAGATAATGAACTGTTTCCGCGAATTCCAGACGAGAAGAAGTTCATAAATCACTCAGCAAAATTTAGAGAGCGTTTCACACTCTAGTAAAGAGTGCCAGCCAGTCCCCGATAATTATCAAAGTCATTTTGCAATTTCCGTGAAAGGTTTAGAGAACTATATGCATATATGCAAATGGGAAACGTCTCCGCTGGAGACATCACAGAAGTACTACGCGTTCTATTAATGAGCCTTGGACTGTGGGTTGTTTCTCAGGATAAATGAATCCTACGATATCATAAATATGAAGTTTGTCAGTTTGCATGCTTGTAACTCTTTCACACTGAAATCGTTGGACGGATTTGGATGAAATTTAGAATGGAAATAGCTTTTAGCTTGAATTAACACACAAGCTTCCTTTTATACCGGGGGGGGGGGAAATATTCCCTTCATTTTCATGGAGGTGTCGGTAGATGGCATAGATTTACCGTACGAAAGCAATAACAGCACAGTAGTAACGTAAAAACATTCATAATTATGAATAATGAATGCTTTATTTTTCTTTAAATATATTGTTTAAAATTTAATATTTTTAATCGATAAATGTAGTAATTATTTCGTAATAAAGTGAAGTACGACTTAAAATGAAGTGAGCACAGCCTAAGTAAAATTATATGATGTCAGAAATGGGAAAAACGCATAGATATTAAAAATAGTTGTATTTATAAAAAGCAAAACTGATCAGTGCATCGGTGATGGACATCAGCTGACATTTTGTTTCATCAAATGATACCCTAACACCTAATTCACCCGGGCTACGCTGCTAGTGTTTTAAAAAAACATTTAGAAGTACCCTTATACTGTGATTAGACAATATAGTGAATTTCTAGAGAACTCTTTTAGCTCCAAAAAGAGTATTTCAGCATTCGTCCAGAATTAATTTACGAGGCACGACATGCAACCAAATAGATAATGAACGTTTACCGCGATTTCCAGACGAGAAGAAATTCATAAATCACTCAGCAAAATTTAGAATTCGTTTCACACACTAAAGAGTGGCACCCAGTCTCCGATAATTATCAAAGGATCTTTTGATTTCCATGAAAGGTTTCGAAAACTGTGCATATATGCAAATTGGATATGTCACTTGGAAACATTCCCCAAATGAGGTGCCGCCGTTGGAGACGTCGCAGAAGTACTACGAGATCTGTTAATAATCTTGAACTGTGGGTGCTTCTAAGGATAAATTAATCTATTTTGTATCAACTATCTGGGTATCCCGACATTGCCCAGGTGCATTATGTTTTGGGGGCATAATCAGACGGGGGGGAGGAGTGTTAGCTGATGTCAATCACTGATGCACTGACCTGTTTTGTTCTTCATAAATTCATGTATTTCTAATATCTATGAGTTTTTCCCAATTTCTAACTGTATGAAATTTTGCTGTGTAATACTATGTTTACTTAACCCTTTGAGGAGCATTCCTTTCCGAATGCTGAAAAAAAGGGCAGCCGTTGCCATCGCTCGTCTTAACTACCAGTAAGATGGCGGGTCTCTAGATCTGTGACACGCGATGAACGTTTCGATCGTCCGTCATCTTACTGGTAGTTAAGACGAGCGATGGCAACGGCTGCCCTCTTTTCAGAATTGGGCAATCTATTCAGCTGTTCTCGCATTCTTCCATTTTTCAGCTGATGTCAGTGCTGTTCAAAATAACCGTGACAATTTTTTACGAGAAATGACGTGCTAAAAAGTGAAGGATTCTCGTGGAGCTATGTCACCGGCAACTATTTTTATAGAAATCAGATCTATTCTTCGTGACTGGCAACAGTCAAAACGTCAGAGTTTGGTGTTCCCAGAGTGGGAACACTGCGCGTTAAAAGGTTAAGAGGGAACACCAGCAAGAAAAGAAATCGCATCTCAGCATGTTTTCTGTCCGGTTTCTGAAGTAGGTGAGTCATTTCAGATAATGACTGACAGTACCCAATCTAAAGTATCCCACTTCCGAACGTACCACTGGTAATCGCGCATAAGTTACAGGTTATCGTGATCAATTTTCTCTCTCGCTTTTGACCGCTTTTGACAAAAGGTTGCGATTTGACAAAAAGTGTTTCACCCTCCTTTTTCCTGCGGAGGTCGTGGCGAAACGAAAAACTACAAGTTTTTCTTAAGGTCTGCTTACATAACGGATCAAATTATGATTTGTGTAATTTAGGTAAATTGAGAAAGAGAAATACTGGGAAAGACTAATTTTTCTTCTTTGTCACCTCAGAAACCAAACACTGATATTCACAGAACTTCGTAAAAATATAAAAGGTTTTATGAAGAACTACCTCTGATTTTGTACATCTGAAATTTTCAACTCCGATTCATAATTAAATTTATGAAAAAAAAATAATTTTCTTCTTAACGTGACATATTTCAGGGTTTTTGTTATGTATTCAATGCAAAAAGAATAATAAAAGAATCTGTAAATGCGATAATGCGAATAAAATATTTGGCCGAAAGCTTGCCATTGGTTTAACATAAGTATTCATCTTCTATGGGCTCACTGGTGTGCCCTCTATTATTTTGAGTTAACTTTTCGCTAATTATATTGAATCACATGTCAATCACCTTATAAGTATGTATATATGAGAGCGTTTAGTCACTGATTCCAGTATACAGTGGACTCTTGACTTACGCGAGGGATGGGTTCCTAGAGCCCTTGCGTAAGGGAAAATTTCGGTTTGTGGGATGGAGAATATATACGGCATTTTAAAACACATACACAGTTATTTTAGACACCTTTAGCGTTTAAAACAGTTTTAAACTGTTCCCTAACTGTATATAACCCTTTCTCACATAAAATAATGAATAAATGAATTTTGGCGCTTCTGACTGGACGTAAAATCTTTTTATTGCGGGTAAGGAGTTCGTTTTAGTTTTAAGGTACGCACTCGTTAAAAACTCGCGTAAAATTCAATTCGCGTAAGTCAAATTGAGTTGCAGCGCGAGTCCAATGTAATCTCATTTTTTTAATTCAATACATTCAATTCATTATTGCACATAAATGCATTGCACAGGTTGCATGCGCAAAATTAACTATGTGATAAAAATGTGATAAATAGTAAATATTAATAGGAAATTAGGTTTCCCTAAAAAAACATTTTATTCCAATCTTTTACAAAAAAAAATCTTCATCTAAGGGGGAAACAAATCAGTAAAATGATAAGAACACTTTCTGTGATTCACTGGTCGATTTTGAGGAATATGTGTACACCATTTATGAGCATTAAATTTAAACAAGAGTTTAAATCATTTTAAAAAGTAGATTAAAAGTATTAATTAACTTGATATATTCTTAAGTATCATTATAATTACTTATTAGATTAATGTTTATAAACGTCTGGATATGACCAAAATTCAAAAGGCAACCATTAGAATTCATGTTGATCACAGGTGATTATGCTATCATTTGGAAGTGAAAATCGCTGTTTATATTTCACTGCATTCTAACTCCTCATGCAGAAAAGGGTATTTTACAGGCAATGAAATTTCGCTACACATATTCAAAGAATGCTGATTATAAACAGCGTTTTATCCCCTGAAGTGGACGCGTATCTATAAATGATTTGTTAACTTAACGAAGAAAACTAACACAATATACAGGGTATCCCCAAAACACTGACTTTAAAAAAAGTTCAAAATTTTATGGCATCGATTAAAATTTTCAGGAGATTAAATAAGTACGAATTTTTAATTTTTGTAAAGGTCCTGTACAAAAAAATTCCCATTCAGAAAAATGTTACCCATAAATCCATAAATTAGTTAAGTAATATTCAAAATTTGAGAAATTTAAGTTTAAAAAAAATTTTTGAGCCATGAAAAGACCATTTTTCCATGGCTCTCAAAGGGAAAAAATCACGTAGGTTTATCGCGTTTCAGGGGTCGTGCACAAATTACAAAAGCAAATATTCCTTGCATTAGTACATAATATGTTTGCTGTATTTGGTGTTCTAGAGTCCCACACCAACTTCACTTAAATAGATCTCTGAGACTTTTTATGCTGAAAGGCTGAAATTTTGTGCACCACCTCATTAATGCATGCGGCCCATTTTCTAATTAGATTTTTTTTTTTTTTTTTTTTTCACAGGAGCTGTATTAAAATTTAAATTTTGGATTTATTTCGATTTATTCTTTTGAAAATTTTAGTCGATACTGTAAAATTCTGCGCCTTTCTTTACCTAACTTTGTAATTTATTGTATGTACCTATGATCAATATTTAAGAAATAAAAGCCTAAATCAGTGTTTTTAGGATACCAAGTACAGTATAGCTTTACTCACTGTAGTAGAAGGTAATTATAGAAAAATTTTCGAGCTTTTATTTGTTTATTTATTGTGATGTTGATTTTAGATTTGATCTAATTAGGGGTTTTCTTAGTCTCTCCCCTAAACATTCGTTTGTACAAAAAAGCACTGTGCAAATATATAACGCTGTATTTGCATACTCAAAAGCAGTGTGTTGGGGGATTTTACTTCTGCTGATCGGCAAAAATAGGGATCAACTTTTGAGGGAGGCTCACGATCGTCGTCGGATTATTAGCTAATTATGCTGTAGGTTATAGTATTATGTGCTTTAAATGGATGCCTGTCTCTAAACTGCCGTTGAAAGTATTGTTTTCGAAGTACTTTGAGTCCTCCTGTAGAAGAACTATTAACGACATATTTTTCGAGGGAACGCTTTATCTTGTAATCCTTAATAAATTGCACCAATTTTGCTTCATTTCGGATAGCAGAATATCTCTAAAATGCACTTCAAAGAATAACTTCCCATGGATCGTAATATATTGAAAATCTTTTGAGCTCTCCTGTAGAAGAACTGTAAATTCTACACGGTAAAAAAAAATTCGGAAACGTTACCCCAAAAAATGGGGCAGCTCTTGTAGTTTAAAATTACGGAAACGTTTCCGAACCATGCGGGTAAAGTATTTAGAAACGTTTCTGCATATGTCGGAAACATATTTACCTATTTTCCTGCATTTTAGGTAAGGTTTCTGGAAAAGATGGGTAACGTTTCTGTATATTTTGGTAAAATATTGAGTAACCTTTCCGTGTATTTCGGAAAGGTTTCCGAATTAACGAGTAACCTTTCTGAGTTTTTCAGAAAAAGTAACATGCACTAGATGAAGCGTTTCAAGTAACATCAACTAGATGGCAGCACCAAACTAATGGAAGGAGCAGCGACAGTACGTCTTATGGGCGCGAGAATTACCGCGAAGCTGTAATTCTCTTGCCGGAATTTGCTTTAAAAGTAAACTGACTGCTATTGTGGTACGGCTTGTTTTGGAAACTTAAAATTTTTTTGAAGTATTTTGTAAATGGAGAGAAAATACCATAATTAATAAATATAAATTAAAAATCTTAAATCTTTTTTCTTCCACATAAATTATTTTCAGGAGATAATGTGCTGTTTTATTTAAGTATTCATCCGTTTTATTTAAGTATTCATCTGGTCACCTGGTGACTGGTCACAAATAAACTTCACAGTGACCATACAGTAAAGTTACATCACTCACAAGTTACCAGACCCTTATTATCGCATGGGCAAATCGGGACTTTGCCCAGGGCCGCCAGTTTCAAATGTTGTTCTGAAATATTCTTTTATATGTCAAAATATTATGAAAAAGAAAACAAATTTTATAGATGGGGACCCCCAAATTCATCAATGCCCGGCCCTGTTGGTCATAATCGGGCTGTGGAAGAAGTTACAATGCGACATTCCTGTGACAATTGTGACCCTCTGTGACGTCACAGCGACTCTTTTGTGACCATCTGTGCTATT
Organism: Cheiracanthium punctorium; assembly: GCA_038373885.1. Taxonomy (NCBI): domain Eukaryota; kingdom Metazoa; phylum Arthropoda; class Arachnida; order Araneae; family Cheiracanthiidae; genus Cheiracanthium; species Cheiracanthium punctorium. The sequence goes on along the minus strand of JAWZYV010013588.1, from coordinate 79,315 downwards.
AGGGAAGACGCGTTCACTCTTATCCCTCTGTCTCTTGGCATTTGGGGCATGCGCGCGAAGTCCCAAATAAAGATTTCCTTTCCCCCGTAAATACTTTATCCCGAAATATGGGTTATGTTTCCGAAATCGTGAGTTCGAGTAGAGCATCGGTAGGTTACGCTATACTTTCGGAAACCTTTCCGCTATAAGTATGTAACGTTTCTGAATTTTTTTACTGTGTACATACACCATTTTCAATAGGGTACATAACACAGTAGATAAGAATAACATATATCAATTTCGTAGAAATCCAAGCATATTTACGGGAGTTAAAGTACAGGCGGGCAGACGGACAAACCGAAATCCTAAAAAGTTCTCAACCTTGTTGGAAAGTGTTAAAAACGATATATTTAAATTATTGAATGGAATGTTGCAACTATATAAGTTATACTTGTTGCGAAATTTTCTGTTGCTTATGTTGTAATAAATTTGATGTACAGCTGCGAAAAAATATGTCCCACTTGCTTTTTATTTCGCCGTCGTTCGTCATACAGGAAAGTTATATATACCATTCATTGGCAAATAACGCGTACTTTAATTTACTATTAGTTTAATTTGCATAAGGGGCCGTCTTCATATTTAATTCTGCATCAACTTCCTTTTCCTCAATGGCAAAACTGTATTTTGACTTTATTAAACGAAAGAAAACCTTCAAATTACCCTAAATATATATTTTCACCAATTTTCTACGATAATTTCCGGAGATATTGCGAATTATTTTTGCGCGATTTTAAGGGACATTCTGCAAATTAAAAAACGCTATTTGTAGGTTCCGAGCTTTTCGCCTTTCATTAATTTCGCTCCCGAGAGTTAAAAGAAATAAATATTATTTTCAGGGGAAATATTTTTTCCATCTCTCTTAAAGTTTTGTACTAAGAATATCAAGGGTAGAAATTAGAATATTTAGTCAGTTGTCCAAATGACCTGTGAGATCATAGCCTCCTTGGTTCGTACACATGATTTAAAGGAAAAATGCAAAAGTACTGCTCACGATTTTGAAAATCTTTCTAATTTTGAAATTGTTATTGAGTATTTCCCTTGACAGGTGAAATGATGGAGTGAGAGGCTGCTCTCTGCTGTTCTGACTACAAGCATGAATGTTACTCAGCTACGGTCGAACTTGAAGAATGGTTTCATGATTGAAAAGTTATTTGTTTAAATTTCATGTAAAAAAAGCAATTACTTTTTTGCCGACCTAATATAATCACTGTGTTTGTTATTTCACTTTCTTCATTATCGTCTGAAATGTGCAATATTCTTATAAGATTTTTGGCGGTATTTTAATTTATAGTCAGATGAAAATTCAGACAGAAAAACGTGATTTTAAATGTTTTTTTTTTTTTTTAATGTTTGATAAAATATGGGGAAGTCTAAGACCTAATATTTCCAATATTAAAAAAGGTCAAATTCATGTCTGGAATGTTGAGGATGTTAGTTTTTCAGAAATAGGACGTTGTATTAGAAGACATACATCTACTGCGTCTAATTCTATACCTAGAAAATATTTTATTTGGGGGGTATCGGACGCAACAATAGACGCTTTATAGAATCACCATCAAACTGTAAAAACCTCTAATTTATTTGCTTCAGAATTTGATATTTTTAATACCGTTATCTTTTAGTGTTTTTGAACACAAAAAAATCTAATTTACGTTCATTTTAAGCAATTTTTTAAAAAATGTCACTTAATGAATTTATATATGATCCCTTAATAGCATATTTTATGTAATATAAATTAAACTACTGAAGGTAAAAATTTGAAATTTTGCCCAGCCATCTGAGTGACAGCCTACAGCACATCCTTTCTGCCCAAACTCTGCTATCTTGTCATCCCATTGCATTCAACCCAGAAAAAGGGTATTAGAAACATTTGCTTTAAATATCCTTAATTACCTCTAAATATAAAAATGCCATTGCAAATCAAAGTTGAAGGTTTGCTTAGCCCATTCAATTGATTACAATATTCCAACAACTTTAATTTAATGCTTTTCTTTTTGAATGTTCAAAATTGGGGTTTTCCCACTTGTTATAGCAGAGCACCCAAATCTGAGACCACGCAGAGGGGGGGGGGGGTGTAAAGAAGTTAATTGCTTGGGGTATTTTAAACTATTGAATTGCGTTGTGACATGAAAATCCAGGTTCGATTGCACTTAGTTGCAGTAAAGAAAAAAGACACTGAATGCTGAAAACTATTTATTTAAAATATACTATTGAAACATTATTATAACGGCGGTGGTTGCTCAGCGAAAATAAAATGACGTCCTATATGGACAGTGAAATTAAGGTGGAATGAATTAAAAATTACGCCAGCAGAGAATTACACATTGGCGAGAACAATAACTTGGCCGAGATTAATAACGCCAATTCCAGAGCAACCCTAAAAGTTAATCCAATAAAATTACAATGACGTAATCGCGAGCAAATAATTTTAAAGACGAGGTATGGCAACAAATAATAACTTACGCCAACGCTATGCCAAATGAGGGGAAACAAAAAGCCGTTGATTTTGCAAACGGACGCAATTATAATCTATTTTTAGCTCATAACGCCGCCACCGGGTCTCATTTCGAGAGACAAACCAAAAGGAATAGTGCATACGGGAAAAGCGAAAATACAGATTTAAAAGCCGAAATGGCAGAAAAATGAAAACAGAAGTGATTTAGAATTCTTGAATTTTGGATAGATTACATTAAAGAAAGCCAAAAGAAAAAGATTATTAAATTAGATGTGTGATCTCCATCACAGGGGGAAGGGAGGGGGCCTGTTGCCGAGATGTAGTCTCGTCGAAATGCTCAATTGGTGTTTATTGGATTTTCAGTTGGTATTTCCAAAATGTTCAGAATTTATAAATGTTCAGAATTTCATCATTAATTAGCATTCAAAGACAACCTAGTAATTGCAAAATTCTCAAAAACCCTGCCTGACTTGTAGAAACTTGAGCAAATCGCCAGGGAACCGACTGCACCTCCCTTTATAAGACAGTGTGAAACACATTTTAGCCTTCCTCCATAATTAATTTATCTGGCACAACGTTTCGACTGAGTAGATAATGAACTGTTTTTGAATTCCGGGGGAAAAGGGGGTTAATAAATCACTCAGGAAAAGGTACAATGTATTTCATAGAGTCAAGAGAAGAACTCTGTCAATTCCTGGATAATTATCACAAGCATTCGCCAAATTTCATAAGCTTTTAAAGGTTTCAAAATTTATGCATGTATATTATGGCATATGTGTTATTTCTCTAGAGACAGTTCGGAAACTAGATTATCCCGAGCTGAATTTGTTTTCGCAACTGAATAAATTAATTTGATTTTAAATATGTATGAAATGGAAAACTTATAAAATTTAGCTTGGGGATTAATGCAAATGCTTGTAAATGTAAATTGTATAATACAAATGGTCTTTGTATGTATCTAAGCAAGCTATTGAGTTAACACTTTGCCCGGATGTCGCTTTTACAAATATTACTTCAAACAGTTTCGAATCCTTACAGGCTGGGTATACTCATAGAAGAGGAAAAGGTGGAAAGAACACCTTTGTAACGCTAAACTGAAACACGCATATAAGTCAAGCAACTTATGGAAATAATACTGCAGAAGCTATTTCATTATTACCCTTGTCTCTCGTTCTGATTAAAAGAAAAGTAAACATGTTTGATTTTGCGAAATAGATAGCGATAAGTACTCAAATCCATTCATTTTTCCCCCGTCATGCTGTTATCTTAGCTTCAATTTTTTTCGGGTAATACAACAGAAAGCACGTTCTCTTCACTTATTCTCTATGGGTATACTGCTCTCATTTCTTAACAAAAACTTAAACATCGCGTGAGCAATGTGAGTTCATCAAAAAAAAAAAAAAAAAAAAAATTCCAAGCTATTGCAGCCAGAGCTTTTTCTCAATCCTCATTGACTATTCAAGAAACTAGTGAAGAAAGTAATGCTGTTTTTAACACTTTCCAACAAGGTTGAAAAGTGTTTATGATTTCGGTTTGTCTGTCTGTCCGCCGTCCGTCCGTGCTCTAACTCCCGTAAATATGTATCGATTTCGACGAAATTTAAATATGTTATTCTTATCTGCTGTACCATGTACCCTGTTGAAAGTGGTCTATGTAGCATTTTTAGTTTTTCTATCGGAGCTCTCAAAATATTCCCAATATATTGCGCTCTATGGGAAGTTATTCTTTAAAGCGTATCATCCTTACTATATAGTTAAGATGATCCCTGACTTCAAGATAAAACTTTTTTCGCCATTACTGCAAAAAGATTAAAAAGTTAACACAAAAAGCCTAATAACATCTACACCGTTTATACGATCCGCTTGACATTTTTCGTAATTATGTTTATAAAAATATAGAAAACAATTTGCGCTACTTTAAAAATCTAAAAATCCACCCTCTCCTCATTTTTAAGTGATTTTTCGCTCTGGACATGACTGTTTATATGCCCATCTTTACCGCTTCAACTTGGTGGATAGTCCTGCCTGCCCCCTCTGCCGCAGTGGTGCGACAATGGATGCCGATCACATCCCCGTTTGCTCTGCTCTAACTAAGAGCTGTATCTATTCCCGATACTGGGAGGCTAGAGATTCTTTGAATGCCTGATTTTGCGTTTTTAGTGCTTTTAATGTTTTAAATATTCTTAGTTTGTTTTGTTTCTCTGATGTCTGTACGGCGTAAGGATAATGTCTGTAATCGCCCTCTGCATTGGAAATTAAAAAAAAGTGATTTTTCGCTATTTTCAGCTGCATTTTATTTCCTAGAGTAAAAAAAGTTAATCATTTGCTTGAAAAAATTAGCTATTGCAAGTGATAATGACTTCATATTGACGTCGCACTTAACAAGCTTTTTCCAGATTTTTAAGCTTATTTCTTTTAATAAAATGATTTCCTCGCGGATGTTCATAGTGAAATGAAATCGTTTGAATGGGAAAAGTTTCCGCACGTTCCTAGAAGAGCATAAAATTCTATTTTAGTCTTGTATGATAAAATCCGAGAGTAAACAAAGTTTGTAGCTGGCTACATGCTTAATTCAAACGAGTGAAATTCGATCAGTCGGAGGGAATTTTTGATCCTTTCCGTACTTGAAAGTGGACTCTTTGTGTAATATGTTCATGCACTGAAAAAAAAATTAGCGAAGTAAATTGCCACGTAATAATTTGGGTTAAGTCGGGATATGGATTCGTTGTTGTGTGTCAATTTTGGAACAACAGCGTAAGTTACAACAATACTAGGTTACAGTTTTCAAATAAATTGCAAAAAAGGAAATTATTCGCAAGTTTAATGAAAATATTATTGAAATACGTCAGCAATCAATTGGAGATGAAAATAATACTACATTATTAATGACAGGTATATAAATACTTCCGACTAAATACACTGTCGGATAACTTATTGAAGTCAGTCATTTTAGCACTTAAAATGATGATTGTACTTTTATTAATGCTGACATACTTAATCGAATATATGGTGAAACGAGAACATATCATAGTTGCAATAAAATAATTTGCCATAATGACAGTAAAATCAATAATTATCCAGTAGAATTTTTGAATGTTTTGACTGTTAGTGATTTGGGTAACAGCCGATAAAATACCAAGTAATTGAAACCTGAGTCAATTGCGAAAAAACCTAACGAGAATCACTGAGCATCATTTCCAGTACAAATTTCTTTCATCCGCATTTCCAATTTTTGAAATTATAATTTGATTGCGTATGTTTTTCCCATATCCATATTTTGGAACAAACTATTAATCCAATAAGCGCACGAATTTCTTTTCAGTATATTTATACTTTTAAACTGTATAATTTGTAAATAAATACTTTTTTTGTATAGGGATTAATGTTTTCGGCTTTGTTTTGGGGAACAAAGATTTTTTAAAAGTAGCCTTTTAATGTCGCCCAGAAAAAATTGTCACCCGAATTAACGCCCGGCTAACAAAAAGTACCATGGTTTGCCAATACGTATGTTAGTGTTGAAAGTTACTTGCATTGTTTTACTAATCAGAAACTTAAATACAAAGCATTAATCAATGAAACAAGAATGCGCATCAAGTTTATGCATTGTAATGCTATTGATTGCGAAGTTTTAACCCTTTAACGCGCAGTGATCCCGCTCTGGGAACACCAAATTATGACGTTTTGACTGTTGCCAGTCACGGAGAATAGATATGATTTCTATAAAAATAGTTGCGGGTGACATAGTTCCACGAGAATCCTTTACTTTTTAGCGCGTCATTTCCCATAAAAAATGGTCACGATTATTTTTAACAGCACTGAAGTCTGCTGAAAAATGGAGGAACGCGAGAACAGCTGGATAGATTGCCCAATGCTGAAAAAAGGGCAGCCGTTGCCATCGCTCGACTTAACTATACCAGCAAGATGGCGGACGATCGAAGCCAGTTGTCGTCAAAAAAGGGTCTCTAGGTCTGTGGCACGCGATGAACGTTTCGATCGTCCGCTATCTTGCTGGTAGTTAAGTCGAGCGATGGCAACGGCTGCCCTTTTTTCAGCATTGGGAAAGGGTTGCGCCTCAAAGGGTTAAGAATCGCAAATCGCACGCAGTAAGAAAATTTGGGTTCCAAATAAACGGATAATTCGGAATACGAATACACGAACAACATTTAGGAACTATTTTACTCCATTAAACTTTCAAAAGAAACTAATTACCAATTATACCTGTATTTGCGATGACAATAAATAAGTCTCATATACTTCATTTTTCCTATCGTTCACATTTTTGAAATAATTAGAAAATTATGATGTGTATAATAATGATGTGTTTGCAACACGCTCGCAGCTGACGCAATAGAACAAGATTTTAAAAAAAAGTTATAAGCAATGACTATAGAGGTATACTCTTTGACAAAATAACCTCAGTAATGTTCAAACTTAAAAATTTAATATATTAAGGTCGAATTTCAACCATTATGGGCTACCACTAGTCATTTGGTTAATTTTCATTATGCTTGATATGTAAATTTTTAAACTCATATTTAACACTTCGGGGCGACCGAGGAAGAAAAATTCCTCAGTGAAAAATAAATACTGTTTGACTGAATTTAAGTGCATCAAACCTCTGGAGAACCAATGTTATCTCTTCTGTCGCAAATGAACGCATTTTAACGTTCCTCCAAAATGAATTCGTTCGAGCACAGCGTTTGACTGAGTAAGATAGTGAGCTGTTTTCGAATTAAAGAGCACAAATTAGCACAAATGCTTCTGTAAAAATATAAAATTGTTCCACAGAAGAGATACAGTACGAAAGAAACAGCTATTTGCTGCGATAATTATTGGACAAATTCCACAGTTTTCACGACTTTTTAAAAAATTTCAAAAATTATGTTATGCAGAATATGTTGATGGCATGCGTTTTAATACTCTAGAGGCAGCTCGGAAATTCGACCTCCACTCTAATTATCCTGAACTGAACCTGTTTTCGGAACTAAATAAATTACTTTGTTTTCAAAAATATCTAAAATTGTTTTAAAAACAGCAAGAGAACTTACGTGAAATGTTTTGGATGTATCTACTGCCCCTGGCCATATTATGCGATCGCCCGACATTTTCTACCCACAACACCTTTGTTGCCATACTCCTAAAAATTTGTTGGAAAATATTCCCAAAAGAGTTGCTACTACTGAAAAACGGCAGTTTACTCATAGATGTTTAGCCTTTAAAAAGGACGGAAAAGAATGAAATCTTGAGTGACTCCATTCGACTCTTCGGACATTTAGTCGCAATGAACAAGAATTCTGATTACTTTCTCTCATATTAATTTAAAATATTTATTTCATGAACGTTATTTGATTGCCTGTAGAACTACTTTTTCCGCCTGAAGAGTTGTAATGCAGAAAAATATTTCACCAGTAACCAGACTAGAAATTCTGTGATTTACTCTCTCTCATATTACTTAAAGATATATTTCAGGAACGCGATTTTATTGCCTGAAAAATTACTTTGTCTGAAGAGTTATAATGCAGAGCAATATCAATGTATTTTTTCAAATATGCTGTCCAAGTTTACTATCATAAGAAAAATAATTTGAATGAGCCTATTCGAAGTTCATAAAACTCGACTCTATGGAATGCTGAATTTGTTTTAAAAAACAGGAAGAGAACTTTTATATCTTTAAGTAATATGAGAGAGAGTAAATCACAGAATTTTAAGTCTGGTTACTGGTGTTATATTTTTCTGCATTATAACTCTTCAGGCGGAAAAAGTAGTTCTACAGGCAATCAAATAACGTTCATGAAATAAATATTTTAAATTAATATGAGAAAAAGTAATCAGAATTCTTGTTCATTGCGACTAAATGTCCGAACAGTCGAATGGAGTCACTCAAGTTCATAAAAATCAGGTCGAGTTTTATGAACTTCGGTAATCAATATTAATTTTGTTTTCTGTTTAACACAAATGAACGTTTTTAAAATGCACTAGTTATTAAAAAGGTATTATTTAAGAGTTGGGATGTATTACAAGTTCTTCTGCGTGCTCTTGTGAAAGAACTATGCATACTTTATACATCAAATTGAATATCCTTGTGGTATATAGTTATATAGCAATAAATATATAAATTTCTTAGTGTACGATAACTAGGGCATAACCAGACAGACAAACAAACCGCAATCGTGAACACTTTTAACTGTTTTTCGAGATTTTTAAAAATGCAGTTATGTATGATCTATAATGGGTCTAGTAATACCTTTTAAAGCGTGTGCCAAAGAAATGAATATGCAGTTTAGAATTTAGAATAATACCTTTATTCGTCAAAGTAATTTCCATTATTTTCCAGCTCCTTCTGCCATCGGTCAGGTAGTGCACGGATGCCAGCAGCGTAGAAGGATTCATCTTTTGATGCGATGAAGTCATCAATCCATTTTTGACTTCGTCCACTGTGTGGAAGTATACAGAAGACAGGGTATTGTTCATCGACCGAAATAGATGAGAGTCCGGAGAGGCTGTGTCAGGGCTATACGCCGGGTATTCCAAAACTTCCCAGACAAACTGTACTAACGTGTTCTTGACCGGTTTTGCAACATCTGGCCTTGCAGTGGCAAGGAGCAATTTGATCGACCGCAAACCTTTGCCAGTAAATGGATATTTATGATCTATTTCCTGCTGAAATTGCCGCAATTGTTGTTTATAGTGTTCAATAGTTACACTTTCACCGGACTCCAATAGTTCGTAGCACAGTACACCCTTCCTATCTCATCAAATGCATAGGAGAACTTTTTTGCAGTGAAAGTTTTATTACGGCGTTGATGTTGTTGCTTCGCCGGTGTTCACTCCATATTTTTTTTTTCCGTTTTGCTCGCATAATATATCCATCTTTCATTTCCTGTCACGATTTTCCACAAGAAAGCTTTTTTGTATTGCTTGATTAGCAGATTCATCCACTTTAAAACACGCTCATCCTTGTTTCTCTGGCTCGATGGAAGTGGAAAACATTTTTTTTCCCCTTCTGAATCTTTTCCGTCGCATTTAAACGATTAATTTTTTCTTGTGACTCTCCTAATTGTTCAGCAAGTTTATTATTTGTTTGAGATGTATCTTCATGAAGCAGCATTTGCAAATCCTCATGTTTAGCCTTCAGTGAAGCCCCGCCATGCTCTCGATCGCTAACATCAATATCGACCTCTTTGAAACTTCGAAACCTATAGTCGCATGTATTTTTTAATACAGCATCCTTCTCCAAAACAGAGCAGATTGATTCACACGCGCGGCACTTTGTTCGCGGCACTTTGTTGATAAAACTTGTAAAGAATGCAGTGATAAATAAATATCTTGTTGTATGACATCTTTGACCTTCAAAATTTTAACTTTATTTTAACTTTTCCTTTAGCTTCTACCTCGGTTTGATAACTCTAAACAGGTTTATATCAAATGACACAAAAGCGGTGGACGTTATTTTGCAGTACGCTTCGTAGAAAATTCACTTTAAAAATTCTTACTATACGCAATATAATATAGAATGTGCTCCAAAAAGGACCGGTTGTTTTAAAAAATGAGTGGAAAGTAAACGACTAGTTATTAAAAAATTCCTACTAGAATCAAATATGGGATGTCTGGACATTTTTTAACACTTTATCACATTACTACAAAACCTTGACGACAGGTGGAGCTCTGGGCCGCACTCAGCTGTGGCGATTGGCAATTACATGACATTATTCACAAATGCCCTCGATTCATCAGAATGAAGGACAGAATGAAATCAGCACACACTTTATGTTACGTCTCTGCCGGAATGTCTGGGAAGGAATTTCGATTATTTTTGTCGAAAAAAGGGCAAATCCTGCTAAATGCATCGATTATAAAGCACTTTCCGACACACCAGAGAGCACGCACACTCGCACAAATATCCAATAAGCAGACAGCCCTTGCGTAGCTTTGCCTTAACACAACACAGCACACTAAACCGGTTAATTAGAGAATGAGTAATGAATTTTCAAAATTTCGATTGAAATCATTATACCTGAATATTACCACATTAGGGTTTTTTTTTTTTTTTTTTTCGCTTTAAATAATAAAAATATCACAAATGTGAGTTCACTTTTGGCAATTTATCGCAAAAGTCGCCATTATTGGCGACTTGTGGCATAATTTTTGAGGGAGCACACGATCGTCGTTGGACCATTAGCTAATACCCAGCAAACACACTACTGCCCGCAAAATGCCGGCCGGGTACCCGTCGTGCTGGCAAAGTGCCGTCTACCCGGAGCAAGGTAGATTGCCTTCGTCTGGAAGTCACTGGAGTGCCAGGGTATGAAAAGTGCATATTCGCCAGTACATAACTAGTAACGGCGAACTGCCATGTATCTATGACATGCACAAAAAAGTTAACGGCGTGGTACTGCTTAAAATGTACCAGACCAGCACTATTTGGCAGCAATGAGCCTGAATATATTTCGTAGTGTTGGCATAAAATTTCGTTATTTTAAATAAATAATTTTGTTTCACATTCATACTGTGTAGAAGTGTTAGGGGATATAAGTTCCGGGCACCCAAAGGCAAGGGTCACTGCTAAGATTTTTTTCGTTTTTTTTTTTTTTTTTTTGAGGGAGGGGTGTAAGGGGGGAAGTTCATATTGTGCCTTCAAATATTTTAGTACTAAAAACTAAAATAATACAAACGAGTTCAGTATGCTATAAAAATGTTTACTACAGCGACAGTGAAACCCCCACTATGTACAGAATTGGGGTACAATTCTGTACATAGTGGGGTGAAGTACGAGGTGAATTTTATTCTTAAAATTTTTATAATTTATATTAATTTTTTACAATTTTGCTAAACTTTTCCTGAAAAACATATTTGCAGACTTTTTCTACGTTAAGCTCCTGTAGTTATTTTGTTAATGAGCCAGTATTTTCACGTAATAGTCAAAAATAGAATGTACGCAATGGGGCTCATTTAGGAATTATATTTACTTTATTCTATATTTCGATTCAGCTTACGGGCCTCATAAGCAAGAATCCATCCGCCTCTCTCTCTGCCGAGGAATCCTAAACTATCTCGAAAGAAGGCAGCAAAAATCGAACTGTTATCTTTTTATTTGGCAGTAAATGTTTATGAAACGCGAAGTTAAATATTAGTGGTTTGGTGGGGAGGGTCTGTCGCCAAGCTATTTTCTGCTTCAGTGATATTTTGAAAATTGGCGAATTACATTCCAACGGAAATGGCAACCCCTCTCGAATGCCATTTCGTGAACTGTGAATGTGAAGAAGTACTCTTTTATGGGATCTCAAGGTTTTAAAGTTTTAGCGGTTTCATGGATTTACATCTTTCCAAAGTGTTTAATTGGTATTTAAATACTCTTCCATAATAACAAGATCTCATCGTTAGGAATAGTTACTTTAATAACACTATTTCAACGGTGAGATTTTTGTTAGTTCACATTTGCATGCCTTGGATTTGGATTTAGCTGGGATAATGCCCTGGATTAATTAGAAAATAACAGGTAAATTTTACTTACGGGCCTTTTGAAAATCTGTTTTTAATATACAAAATCTCATTGCATATTATAGTGTATAAAAGTATTTTCCTTCAAAACATTTGAGTCATATAGGTACAACAGGTATATAGAAATGTCTTTTCATAATAGCTAAAAAATCATCAAAAAAATCATTTGATCAAAACAAAATGTACAATAAAGCAAAATGTTACTCTAAAGTTATGTGTAACCGAAAATGAAAATTTGTAAGAAAATTGCAGTTTGTGAAAACTGCACACAATTCACTAATGTTGGACGAACATAATTTGCAAATGATGTACTAATGGATTTTGCTGTTGTTTTTAATTTTTCATGTATCTAGTATTTTATCTTAAAATGTTACCCTTAAGCAATGTCTTTTTTTTTTTTTTGTAATGGGTTGATGAATAAGCCCCCCTACCCCGGATCCGCCACTGGCTCATATTTTAATTATGACAGAGTTACTGTAAATAGGCACTAATCTGGTACCGTGCCATTATATTGTAGTCAGTGTTAAGGTACCAGGCCAGTGTCTTTATTTTTAATAATAGCCGGCACCCGGCCGTTTCATTTTGGGCATTATAAACTTCATGGGCCAGTGCCTTTATTGTGAGTAACGGCCGGCACATGCAGTATGCCAGCAGAGTGCCGTTGCCTTCCCGGGCTTCTGGCAAGGTACTTCTCGGGCGACCACTTTTGGTACAATTCGGTTACTTTTTGCAGTGCCGGGCAGGTGTTGGACGTAAAGGCAGAAAGGCACTGGCAAGGTACTCCGCCAGCAGGTATGTGTTTGCTGGGATATTACATAGTAGGGTAGTTTTGTGCTTTAAATCGATGCCTGTCTCAGCTGCCATTGCTTTACCATGGCACAGTGGTTATGTCTTTGGAAATGGGAGACGGGCGCAGTGCGAAGGTCCCCGGTTCGGGTCCCATCGCGCGTACGTCGACCTTACTGTTCGGAGGTCTCCGTGGTTTTCTCCGAAACTTAGAGTAAATACGGGTTAGGGCCCCTTAAAAAGACCCCCACGGAGGGCACCCCACCTATAGGCCTAGATCCCTCGTGCAGATAATTGGCCTTAATCCCAAAACACAAACTCAACTGCCATTAAACGTAATGTATTGGATTTATTTTGAGTGCTGCTGTAGAACAACTATCAATGAGACAGACACTATTTTTGATAGAGAGCTTTATCTTTTAAGCCTAATAAAATGTATTAATTTTGTTTCATATCAAATAGCCAAATATCTCTAAATTACACTAAGAATGACTTCCTATAGAGCGCAATATATTGGAATGAATATTTGGAGCTCTCCTGTAGATGGACTATAAATGGTACAGTCACGTTTTTCAACAAGTTACATGGTACATTACATAGAAATAACATTTATAAATTTCGTAGTAATTGATGCAAATTTACGGGAGCACGGGCGGACAGACAGACAAACCGAAGACATAAATACTTTTCAAAGTTGCTGGAAAGTGTTAAAAAGGATTTTTTTTCTAATTAATATTCATTAGAGCGACTTTTTAGATCGAGATTTTGAAAAGAATGAACGGTACCTAACTTCTGAAAGACAATAATCACACTCTATCAGATAAAGCAAGTACATTAAATCTGAAAGAAATTTGCTTAAATAAAAGAACTAAACAGAATTATTTTTCATAAGTTTTTTAATTCACAGATATTCGGTTTGCTATAGTATAAAGCTCTAGAAAATTGTTCCTGACCATTTGTAGTTCAGTAAACGCATTTCAGCATTTATCAACTTGAAAGCACAACTTGCCCCTAAATAGATTATGATCTTTTGGAATTCCGAAATAAACTTAATAAATCACCCTGTAAAATTTAGAGTCCGTTTCACTACGTAAAGAGAGCTAGGCATTACTCGATTAATATTGTAAAGCATTTTCTGATTTTCGCATGGTTTTAAAGAGTTTCGCAAATTATATATGTAAATGCCACGACTGTTATTTCTCTATAGTAATTTAGAAAATAGAGCTGTTCTAATTAGTCTCGACTGAAGTGATTCTCAGAAATAAATTAAATAATTTATTTTAAAATATTTCTTGAAGGTAGAATAATACGCAGCTTGTGAAAAAGGATTTCTGTAAGTTCTCTTTTTAAATCTAAAGTAATTCCTACCAAACTGTAAAATATTCATTATGTTAGCATGCTGCTGATCAGGTTCGCATTTTTTAACACTCAAGAAAATTAGAAAGTATTTATTTATTATTTCTCTGTACCTGTCTGTTCGAGCTTTAATGAAAGATATATTTGCAGGTTTATCCCAAAAGAATTGCTTAGTTTAGAAGGACTGCAATTACAAAAGTGAAGAACTCGCAACCTTTTTGAACAAAATAAATTTTAAAATAATCTTTCCAAGTTTATAAAAATTATATAAGTTCAATAGGACCGCCCACCAAAGGTATACATTTATAAAATGTTATTTCTGGCTTGATTTGTCTAAAAAGCTCTTAACATGTTTAGTTTCCTATACTGTAGCACTTTAGTTTTGGAGTACGCCGACCGCGTTGTATGGTGGGCAAAGCACCGTACACCGGTTTCGGGTTCAACTCCTGGCGGCCGGGATTCAATCCCCGACTGTGCGTGGTTGTCACTGTGTCCGTCCCATGGACTTAGATTGGACTCCATGTATCTGTAACTCCGGTGTATCTGTAACTCCATGGTCCGTCCCTTCATAGGGGGCGGCGTTGATCCACCTACTAGGTGCCCCCATAATAAAGAGACCAACAATTACGGCCTGTTATGGCCAAAGCCTTCAAGGCATAGGCCGGCAATTAGACAAAAAAAAAAGTTTTGGAGTACACTTTTATGTGTATACCCTGTATATTGAGATGTACTTTACAATATGTACCCTATTTTTAAAAAAAATGGTTTACACAGTGGAACAGAAAGTAAACTCAAGGTGTCTTAGGGAGGTTCATATATTTCAAACAAAATAGAATTAATCTGCATCTATAATTTTTACTAAAACGTGCCCCCATTACGGCATTTGTAGCTTTTTAACTACAACTCTTATAGATTAGGCGCTAAAGTAGTTGTTTAAAATAAAAGTTAGTGTCTTATTTGCAATAAAGTGCTCACTTTTTTCACTGCAAAAAAACACCGCTAAGTCTTGACTTACGCGAGATATTCAATCCATGACCCCTCGCGTTAGTGTAAATTTTGCGTTGTGAAATAGGGTATAGATATGACTTATTGAAACACATACACAGTTACTTCTGACACTTATAAACAACCCTAAAACCATTTTAAACCATTCTCTAACTATATAATACCCTTTCCTACATTAAGTAATAAATAAAGCCCAGATTTGGACTGGGACGGTTTGGGTGCTTCCGCCTTCAGTGATACTCCAAGCAATGAATATCTTTCGCGGATGGATTCTTTTCTACAGTAACAAAGTAGAAAAACGATACTTCACACCTCTCACTTCTTTGGGTGAAAAATCTTGTGTTGCGAGCGAGGAATCCGCGTTCGCTCTCAGGTACGTAACTCGTGAAGAGTTCGCGTAACATCCATTCGCTTACCCTAATAGCACAACAGTCCCCTGTGACTGAAATGCGACCACACAATACTGTCACAATAGAGTTACAAACAGTCGCCGCGACTCTGCAGCAAAGTCACGCCAGAGTCCCTATGTCCTCTCGCTGTGTAGTCGCATTGCGACCGTTCAGAGAAGTCACGATGGGACAGTTTTGCGACAGCGAAAAAATTCGGGGAAAAAGAGTTACCGAAAATATACACCAGATGGCAGCACCAAACTCTCAGGCAAGAAAAAGTTGAAGTCCAGAATCAAACCATGGATCTTATGGTTAATAGCCCAGCATCTTACCGCAACGCTGTGATTACCTTGCTCGGGAACCTTTAAAAGTAAACTCATTGCTGCAAAAGGTAGTTCTGACGGCTTCTTTTGGAAATTAAAAATTTTTCTGTGAGTATTTTATAAATAAGTTTTATATATAAATATATATATTTATTTTATAAATAAAGGTACAGCTTTAGTATGGTCCCTTTGGCGCGATTTATTTTTGGCGCGATAGCGGCGCCAATATGGTAACCTCTCCGGTGGATGCTCCGGAGCGGAGGAGCTGGACATGACAATCCTAGGTGCGTGACGTCATTCATCCGTGACGTCGCGGTTTCGCTCCAGCGAATAGGGAGCGTTTGTTCCTTTATTAAACTTTTGGAGACCCCTTTGCCAGTATTTTGCGCGGGAGCTTCGAGTTGTGGAACCGCTATTACGCTTTATGGTTTTATTTTAATGGCTTTATTTTAGATTAAATTTTATTATTTAATTATTACTGAAATTTAAAATGGATATTCAGGTTCATACTGACTGTTTATATACAGTTTTGTATGAATAAACATTCTTTTGATAGTACGTTTCAGGTTAATATTTTCGTTCCCGATTGTTTATTTGTTAAGGGTAGAAGTAACAAATAATTACGTTATTAATATTTTATACAGTGAAATAATTTTAGATATTTTGATTTTATTATTTCCATATTGTAATAACTTAGGGATTTTAATCAAGGTATGTCATAAGCATTGTTTGTTTTTATTTGTTATTATTACCTTTGTTTATTTGTTAACGGTAGGAGCAACAAATAATTCCGTTATTAATACAATATTTGATATTTTGATTTTATTATATCAATATTGAAACAATTTACCGATTTTAATTAAGGTATGAGATAAGCATTGTTCGTTATGATTTGAATTAGTTCTTTATTTTGCTTACGTAGTCTTTTGTTAGAATGCTAAAATGTATTTTAATTTTTTTGTCTTTTTTATTTGTTATTTTTGTGAGGTATTGCCTTTAGAATATTATTTGTTTGCATTGTTTAATTTAATCTACTCAGAAGAGAAAGGGGGGGGTTGAGGGGGGGCACAGCCCCCCCTCACACAAAAAGAAAAGTTATTAAATTTTATTAAACCGAATCTATATGTACATGTAAGCTTGTTATCTGTTTAATTTTTTTTCATAAAAATATTTAAAAGCCATTAAAATAAATCATAGCAAAATTAACGGCGACGATCAACTATCTCGGAACCAGCGCCATCCGATCCATATTGTTTACAATTGGCATCGGCAAGGCAATCTTGGGTTGGCGACAAGATTTTGTCGCCAAATCAAAAAATCGCCAAAAAGGGACAATACTACAGCTGTTCCTAAATAAATTTTATATTCTGTGAGTATTTATAAATAATGTAAAAATATCGTAATTAATAAATATAAATTAAAAATCTTGGAAATCTTTCTTTTTCCACATAAATTATTTTCAGGAGATAATGTGCTGTTTTATTTAGGTATTCACCCGAAAATACTAATGATTTATTGAAATTTTTTATTCGGTTATGAAATAAATTTGTAATGTGCGACATGTGAGGTTTGATATATATTAAGGTATGAGGGATAAGATTTATATTTTTGCTATATTTTGCCTAAAAGGGATTTAAAGAGTACGCGTTGTAGCAAAAGCCCTCTCACTGTATTTTCTGTCAGCACATATCGCTGAGTCCGACAGTCGGTCTTTGAATGTTGTAGCATTGTCATTGAACTTGCTTAAATTTAAAATGTCATGTTTCTTTTTCACGATGGAAATAAGCCAGTTAACCTCTCGGATACATTTGATGACTACGTTACATCATGCACTTGCTTTGCCTAAATAAAAGATGACGATTACGTTACGCCATGCACTTGCTTTACCTAAGTAAAAGATCGCGAGTATGTTTCGTCATTCAAACTAGGACAAAATTAAACGTATATATTCTTCGTAGTGGCAAAAGGTTTTTTAAAGTGGTAGGAGGACGTTTCTTCCAGTCAAGGTTGCGAATTTAACCACTTTGTGGTTAGATCTGGTTATTACATAGCTGCCAACTTGTACGGATTTTCCCACCATACCCACCACTATTATTTATAAGACTATTTATAATACTATTTTGTAGCCGTTTTCTTATTCATTAAATTTTTGGATTTGTTATAACAGCACGTTACCGAAAGAGATATAGTGGTGGATAACCTTCCGGAAAAAAAAGTTGCAGCTATCAAGGGCGTAGCCAGGATTTTCATTAGGGGGGGGGGGAGGACATGGGGTCTAACCGGAGAATGCCCGGTTTGTCATAATCAGACCCTATGACTAGCTCATTTTAGGGGGGGGGCAGCTGCCCCACTCTGCCCCTCGCTGGCTACGCCCCTGGCAGCTATGCTATTATATTCGTTCTAAAAGCAAGAATTTCCTCAAATAAGCCCGTACTACAAGGGTTAACAATTTAAAATGCTTAAATTT
Organism: Cheiracanthium punctorium; assembly: GCA_038373885.1. NCBI lineage: Eukaryota > Metazoa > Arthropoda > Arachnida > Araneae > Cheiracanthiidae > Cheiracanthium > Cheiracanthium punctorium. The sequence continues at coordinate 60,998 of JAWZYV010013588.1, read as the reverse complement.
TTGAAGAACTTGTGGAAGTATTGTCTTAACTCTTTAACTCTCACGGTGGGATATATTTATCCCACCTAGCATGCTCATTGGTTGGGCTTAAATAAATCATGTGACACCCTCCCCGTATATCACACTTTATCACAAAGCCTTGATCCTTCCCTCCCCTATCTCCGTAAACTAACAACCTTAATAATATAATTTTACTGAAAAGCCTTTCTCAATTGCAACTCACAAAACGTACTTTTTATGATGGAAGTCCCCTTCCTGAAACGATTATGCTAGCTTATAAGGCCAGAATTATTCTGCAATTTTGGATTGAGGTTTCAAGTGGTGCTTTGTGTATAAATGTGCTATAACGGTGGAAATGCTTAGACCAATACGCAATATGTAACAAGGGTCGCGAAAATATGAATATCCATTATAACGCGAGTGTGACGTGACAACGTTATTGACTCTGTTCTACCTCCCAGTCACACAGTGTGACGTGCTGTCCATATAAGCTATGCCTAGAGGTCTGCGCCGCCACGCCACGCCGCCGCCGCCGAGGTCTAGGCCGACGCGCAGGCGAATAACGCTGATTTTACACAGCGGCGTACAATCGGCTTCAAAACTTTTTAAAAATTTTGTACCTTAACTTTCAACATTTGATTACTTTAAAGATGTAATTTGATTGCTTTAAAGCAAATAATGTATCAATCGTATATTGATAACTAAATGTATCGTGATGTGCTATATAAATAAAATAAACCAATCCCATTTTTGATAAAATCTATTGTTTCAGTTCTGCAGTAGGCGTATTTTAAAACTGTACCACAACGGCAAGATCCTACTCTGGAGCTCCACCAGTGGCCGAGCGCATAGTGCTCGAAACTGGGAGACGGAAGGTGCCTGGTTCAAAATCAGGTCGCGTCCACCGACCTAATCGTTCGTAGTTTTCCGTGGTTTCCTCCAAAAGTTAGAGTAGATACGGAATAGGACCCCTTAGAAAGGCCCCAACGGAGGGCCCCCACTACAGATGACTTCGGGCTCATTTTTTTAAGCCGAGGATTTTTAATTAGAGACCGTTCGAGCGATTAAGTCGGAACCCGAGCCCGAAATTTCAGCTAATAGATAAATAAAAGTCAATTACTTCATCGGTAGAATATCATAATTTTTGCCGTTTGCGCAAATCAAAGACAAATATAATTGAGCCCATCCCAGCCCGAACACAATCGGGATCTCTACACCCCACCCCTCGGCCTAGAGTCTATGTGTAGATAATCGGCCGAAATCGCGCAACATCATACTCAAGATTAATATTCATAAAAATTCTAGTCTTCATTCTAGCAGGGGCGTAGCCAGAAATTTTTCATGGGGGGGGGGGGTTACGACTACTACAACTCATATATGTATACGTGTGTGTGTGATAATGTAGTGAAGAATGTACATTTTGTATGGCAAAAAATTCCTCATGGGGGGGTTATGACCCCCCTAACCCCCCCCTTGGCTACGCCCCTGATTCTAGTCCTAAAAATATCTCATTTTAGGGCCAATGTATGCATACGTGTGTGTTTGTGTACGTATACACCCATTTTCATTATGCTCTTTTTCGAAAATTTTCTCACGCCCCGACGCGCTGCCGCCGACGCGAATTTCCGTGCGGCGCAGACCTCTTTCGAATCCTTTTAATGTAATATCGGTTCAAGAACAATCCGGCATATTGCATCAAATTTTCAAGGCAAATTGGCTATTCCTCTAAACTGTATTTCACTCGACTGTATTTGTTTATCTTAAAATAATAAAGCGTTGATAATAATGTTTGAATCCACTAGGTTCATTGATGGATATCTATTATGAAGTAAGTTCTTCGTAAAATGAATGACGGAAATGTATTTTTTATTTCAGGCTTCTAACAAAACTATAGAGTATGATGATATAAACGGCTGACCTTCCGAAGGTTAATGTAAACAAATCAGAGAAACGATACGCTTATGCTTTTAGAAACATAATGTGTATGCTAATCTCTTTCATACGATGTAATAAACATGAGATTCTGAAGTGTGTTTACTAAGTTCTATTTATATTCCATAATACATGGCGAAATATTCTTATCGATATTTATTATGTTGAAATAATTGAAATAATATAGATCAACATTTATCTAACGACGCGAAACATACAACGCAGAATTTTTCGTAAGCACTTTAAAGTTTGAAAATGTGATGTCCACATATTTTTCAAGTGTGGTTCAATTCAGAATATGAAAATCGATATTTTAGAACAAAAAAAATTTTTAAAAACAGTGCATCGAAGTTTTTTTTTTTTTTTTTTTTTTTTTTGGCTTTATGAAATGATGAAAATTTTTTGGTCGAATCAAGATAGTGAATCAAGATGAAAATATTTTGGTTGAAACGATCGTAACATCTTATAAGTAGCATTTTATGCATGTTTTTTTCCACAAAGTTTTTATTTATTTCATCATTTAACACCAGTATTTTGAGTGTTTTTTCATTAGATGATTTAGATCATTTTTCTGGCTTTTCTTAATAGTAAATCTTAACATATCTTTTAAGATTGTAGATTTAGCAGTAGGGGCTAAGCATTATCATAGCTTTAGCAGCTAGGTTTAATATTCTTTATTCTAATTGCTCCTTCACGTGTCTTAGAATGATAGTTGATTCCGAAAGTATATTAAAACGTTTTAATAAACCTTGAGTTTCTTCTGATTTCTAACATTTTCAAGAAGTTCTTTATGTACAGCCACATCATTATTTTCAATTTTGAATATAATTAATCATACGGCTTTCTTTAATAAAGAAAACACTCAAAAGAAACTCGTGTTCAAAAGATATAACTATAATTAAAACTTTGTTAAATTACACACTAAAAGGTACTTATCAAAATGTACACGAAAACCCTAATCGGAATTGTTTCGGTCGAAACACGTTTACACTTTGATAAATACCTTTTATGTGCGTAATTTTACAGAGTTTTAATTATTTCGACTTGCTTTAATGTTTTTCAATATATATATGTTTAATTTAATTTAATAATAGTGATTAAAATTTAAAAAATATATTATTATTAGGTTTCACCTAGAATTTTAATAGCACCTATTCAAATATTGATGACTTTTGGTTATTGGTAGCAACGTCGACTTTAACATCATAAATGCAACATTAAATGTATTAATACTTCCCATAAATGTGCCTCTTACAAAATCTCATATTTACACTTCTTCTATAAATTATTTACAAACCCTAATATAACTCATAATTCTTTTCACGAATCAAATATTGACTTTTTCCAGCGGGCATTCTGGTCTCGAAGTTATAAATATTTAATGTTTTTGTTTTGTTTTGAGCATTTTTCATGACCGGTAGGTATTTAAGCATGGATTATAAATTGCTTTGCATATAGTTCTTTGCTCCCTTATTTTCCGACGTTATTTATTCTATATACCTTCTTATGTAAAAGGGGAAAAAAATTACTTTGTCATAATTTGTATTCGCATAGAAATTACTTTTGAATCCAGATATCTAATAAATCCTCAAAATAGTTATTTAAAGATATATGACGTTAGATAGGTTAGAAAAAAAAAAAAAAAAAAATCTCGGCCGTTCGAGCCTCGTCAGGGGGAGATCTCCCTGAACCCCCCTAATTTTTTAGTTTCATTATTGCCATATTTTAACGATATTAATTGACTTTGTCATTTTATCGCTCATCTTTTGCGTCTTTCACCTGGTAACCCTATGTTGAAATTTTTATGAGTGTAACCTATTTACACAGAAAAATACATGGGATGCATATTCTAAAGCTTACGAAATATAGTAACAATAGATTAAAGCTGTTGTGAACTAATAGTATTTAAATACGTGTAAATAGTATTTAAATATATGTAAAAAAATACATGTGAAGCACATTCTACGGCTTACGAAATATTGTAACAATAAATTAAAGATGTTGTGAACTAATTGTATTTAAATACATGTAAAATTATGTCGCATTTTTGGGACACATTTTTCAATAAAGGGTGTTGAGAGATAAAATTACATAGTCATTAATAATATTTTAATGTTAAAAATCTTGCAGTGTAGTTAAGGTGCTAGAGAGACTTTAAAGTAATGTAGTTCTTTCGTAAGTCAATATTCCGCTACAACCACTTGCCGACAGCTGTGTGAGAAACCTTCTGTAGCTCTATGGCAAAATCACGGTAGTTAAATGGATCGATGGCAACTATTGCACTTTTTCAGCTTTGGGCATTCTATCCAGTTGGTCCTCTATATTGATATGAAAATGCTTGCGCTTCAAAGGGTTAATGCTAATCTTAATGTTAATGGTAATGGTAATGTTACCAAAACCGTGAGGGAGATCGTATTTCTTCAAAATACACCCTTAACCCTTTGAGGCGCAACCCTTTCCCAATGCTGAAAAAAGGGCAGCCGTTGCCATCGCTCGACTTAACTACCAGCAAGATGATCGTCAAAAAAGGATCTCTAGATCTGTGGCACGCGATGAACGTTTCGATCGTCCGCCATCTTGCTGGTAGTTAAGTCGAGCGATGGCAACGACTGCCCTTTTTTCAGCATTGGGCAATCTATCCAGCTGTTCTCGCATTCTTCCATTTTTCAGCAGATGTCCAGCGCTGTTAAAAATAATCGTGACCGTATTTTTACGGGAAATGACGTGCTAAAAAGTAAAGGATTCTCGTGGAGGTATGTCACCCGCAACTATTTTTATAGAAATCAAATCTATTCTTTTTGACTGGCAACACTCAAAAACGTCAGAGTTTGGTGTTCCCAGACCGGGAACACTGCACGTTAAAGGGTTAAGTTCTCTCTACCTAATTCACTCAAATACAAATATTTGGAAAATATTTTGTCTTCTCATATTTTTACTGCAAATCCCCCCCCCCCAAAAAAAAAAGCTTTCGTTACTCAATTCATTTTTTTTTAGAGCCTTTCTGCAAGTTTCTTTACGTTTCCACAAGAGGTCGTTTATCGATAGAAGACTTGCTGCTAACGTCTCCACTTTTTCGTGATGGACTTCCAATAGGTGAAGTAACGAGATATTGTGGGTGGATTCGCCAGATGTATGAACGCTGATTCTATTGTCATCGAGCCGATGTTCCATGCGAGTAAGTACAAGGCAATTACCTGTTTTCTTTTGCTATTGAAGGCATACTTTTCTGCTCAAAAGCGAGTTTATAAGGCTTTGTTTTTCGTAGTTGAATATACTGTTTAATCAGAGAGATAGGGTTTGAGCTAAAGAGAAAAAAAAAGGAAAGGAAATAAGGAAAAGAAATTTTAGCTCAAAAAATCGCTGGGGTTTTTTACGCAACAGCAAGCTTTTTATGGTGGCCCCTAAAAAGCATAAAATAAAAAGTTCATTTTTTCAAAGACATGCTATAAAGAAATGAAAGTTTTAGAGATAAATATAACTATTTCACTTTTGCAAGAAATGATTTTTTTAAATATTCAAAATATTTAAAAGAGCATTCATCTCTTGTAAAAGTGAAACAACTATATTTTTCTCTAAAATTTTCTTGACGCTTTCATTTCTATATAGCATGTCTTTGCAACAATGAATTTCATGATTTTTAACTCATTTGTACTCAGATATTTTTGCGACTTTCTTCGATTTTTGCTGATGCCAAAACTAATAGAGAAATATTTGATGTCAACTTGAATAAGGGATGATTTTAAGTCATCATGTGTAAAAATTGAAATGTCAACACCCTATACTTGGTCGTGTTAAAATATTTTGTGGAGTTGAGATTCAATACTCGTGAATAAAGGTTAGGAAAAATAAATAACGTTTCCGACTGATAGCAAAAATGCCGTTCCAAAAAAGGGGAGACAGGCATAAATGGTTTAAGGCTCCACAATAAAGAGATTCAGCTGTTGTTCTTTAACTTAAATTTGTAACTAAACAACACAGTCGTAAAACCTGCAATAAGAAAGTCATGGATTTTTCTATAAAGGTCAGAGTGTCACATAAAGCATATGTGCAGCACTTCAATAAAGCAGAGACTTCTTGTTCTTTAGGGTGACGCCAACGCCAAAGACACGCTGAAAAATCCACTTGAAAAATCTAGTTTCAATACTGATCCATTTTCATTATTGAAAAATCCAGTTTCAGTAAGAAGCGCTTCTAAACTTAAAAAACCTCTGCTTTCAGAGCGTCAGATGCTAGAATGATTTGAACTTACGATCTCCTGTTTACTACACTCTAAAAAAACTTCATCACTAAGGATTTTCTAGTAATCAAAGCTTCCATGGACTTCCTTAGTAAGAAAGTACATTATATCAATAGAACTGTACGTGAAATTTTTTTAGGAATATTACTACCCTAAAAAAAAATGCGTTGTTGAATCACCAAAATTATCCGGTTCAAATAGCGCTAACCAAATTTTTGTTGAATTAATAAAATCATTTGGTTATTTCAACAAAACATTTTATCAATTTCACCAAACTATTTGATTGAACCAAATGTTTTGTTAATCTAACCAAATTATTTGTTTAAATGGTTCATTTGGTTAAAATCAACCTAATTACTTATTTGAATCAACAAAATTTTGATAAATGGTGTTGGTGCTGTATCATTTAACTAAATTCACTTTGTTGATTTTACTGTCGTATTTTCTGTAGTCTTCAGTTAAAAGATGTAAATAAATTTTACAGTTCTTTTACAGAATCTCAGTTAAATTAAGAGTGACATACAGATTTTTGTAAGATTATCAGTAAAATCTCACTAAAGTGTAAAGGTCTTGAGTTGTGGCGTATACCCAGTGGCTGTTGATCAAATGCTCTGGAGTTTTAGGTGATTTTCTCCAGATTTAACGTGATTACGCGTCTGGAAACTTTAAAAAGATCCCTAGCCCAAGGCATCTCCCCTTAGGTAGACATCCCTCGTGTCGCTTTGCTTTAACCATTAAACAAAAATCTAGCCATATTCAAGTACAATACATTGCCAAATTTGGCGCAAAAATGTTGGTGTGTTCGAAAATGTTTCATAATCGATGTGCTGGGCATTATTTATCCTTTTTTTTTTTCAAATGAAATAATAATTAACAAATTATCAAAAAAAAAAAATCAAGCAATCATCGTAAATAGAGAAACAATACAGGAAATTTTACATGTAGTGAAACATAACTTATAAACTATCGTAGAAAAAGTAGAATTCTTGGGTGTTTGCCTTTTAAATATTATCTTCTCTACTCTCTACTTATTATAAAAGAAGATGTCTGTGTGCGGGTCTGTGTGTGGGTCTGTGGGTCTGTGTGTCGGCGGCGTTACGGACAAACGGCTACACCTAGAAACACCAAATTTGGCACTCGGGAAGATCTAAACATGAAGTTGTGCACCTCGAAGCGATTTTTTCAAAATTCGACCTAGAATTTTTTTTATTTTATGTTTTATGCGATTATTGGCATTTTTTCTCACCTAATTCGTAATAACGGCGGAAATTACGCTCGCAGCAAAACGGCATTTGTATCATCGGATAGAGGAGAATTTTGTCTTTTAAAAACAGTTTGTTCTGAATACGTAACATAATTTACCGATTTTTAGGAATTTTTTTACTAAGCATCGACTTCGGCGAATTTTTCGTAAAATAATTTTAAAATTGTCGCCATCTTGAATTCTATCCGTCATAACTTTTTGATATTTTGACAAATCGTGAAACATTCTTTTCTCTTTCTTTTAAAATAAAAACGAAAAAATTATGTAAATTAGATGATTTTTTACGAATTTTAATGCAGCCTGATGTTTAGAATTTAATAGCATCAACACGATATTACGCCATTCATTACATTGCGATCGCGGCACGAGAACTTATGTTCGGTTGTTGCCACAGAAAGGATTACAAAAAAGGGTTTTTTCAACCAATCGAGCTTTGAAATGGGATATCAGAATTTCAATTCGCAAGTGAGGATCTATGACGTCAAATGCTTTAAGATACGTAAAAATTACGCCATAATTTTAACTCATTAATTCCAGCTCTATTTTCAACACAGGGAGACGATATTTTGATTAAAATTTACTGTAGAAATAAACTAATAAATTCACGATTATTATTATTAGAAGTGGTATTTTAATCCGGTGCTTATTTAAAAATTGAAATGTCTTCACGGTGCTGAAAATGTTCATTTTAAAAGTTACAAAGTTCGTTTCAAAGCGCGATATATTAAAATTTTTCTATTTACTATTTTTATTTTTGGCATTTAATTATGGCGCAGGCGTTGCCTAGCGTATGCATGCAGGCTGCGAGTATAGTTTTATTTTAACGTTGTATTACGTTCCTCCATAAAGGAGAGCTTACGGGATTACATTAATTGATTATGGCACGTGATAATTTAATTGCGTTGCCACAAAAAGGATTAGAAAAAAATGTTCTTTTTCCAACCAATCGATTTTTTAAATGGGATATCGGAATTTCAATGCGCAAGTGAGGATCTATGACGTCAAATGCTTTAAAATACGTAAAAATTACGCCACAAATTTAACTCATTTATCCCTGCTCTTTTTTTAACACAAGGAGGCGATATTTTGATTAAAACTTACTTTAGAAATAAACTGAGAAATTCATGATGCGAACCGGGGTATCTTTTACGGTAGTTAAACAGTGACGTCATAAATTTTTAAAAATGCGTGAAATTTGTAAACTCTGCAACTCTAACGTCCTGTCACAGTTATAGCGATTCTAAATAGCTCCTCGAGATGGCACAGTTTGATGTTTTCAGTAGACAGAACTTTGGAGGATTTATAAGATATCTTTATATTGGATACATGGATATTTAAGTTGGCACCGCTTGAATATTTTTCACCACGATGAGATTAAATGTTTTGCGGTGCTAAATACGCAAATCCTACAAAACTATGCATAAATTAAATTTGTATGGAGAGCTTCCTTAATAGCAACTATTATGGGAAATTAATAATGTTTATGGTAATGCGTAAATTGCTAAAGAATTGCCATAGAATATAAAGGTCCCATTTGTGCCAAATAATGTAAGCTTTTTCGTTAAATTGAGCATTAAAGAGGGAGAAGCGAAGATAGATAGTATTAATATGCGTAATAGGTAGTATTGGTAGATTTGTAAGGATGATATGAATAAATCCCAATATACAACGTTAATAAATATTTCATGAAATTAAAAGTGTTCTGTTTATCCTTTTTCAAGGGTTGTTTTACAACCAACTGAACGATAAATAATTCTAATTTGCGTTGATATATACCGCAGTAATTTCGACAGAGGAGATTACTTGAACTTTTTAAAAATGAAATTCGCAGCTATTTTAAAATAAATAGTTGTTCATTTCATGTAGTGTCTGAGGTATTTAATGCTACAACTTGAACCTCAAAACAGTATGATATAGAAATAACACATTTTGAAAGTCAGGAGTTGTCTGCAAACCGCTAAGCTTTTCACTTTTCTGATCGCGAATGACAGTGATGTAGTTTTTTGAGTCATGATATTGCAATGATGCCAAGTTAGTACTCATGACGCAAACTTTACATTATAAGTCGAATAATTTCGCTTTTATTTTAGATTTCACATCACTGGAATTAAGTGGAATTACACATGTAAGGAACATTTTCGTTTCCTACCGTGCGAAGAACGGGCACGCAACTAGTAAAAAATATTTGAATGACTGTTTTTTCAAAGAATAACATGGGCATAAAATAATTAAAGAAAGAAATCTGAAAAGTTTGGGATATTTAATTAATATTGTAACACGAAGCTACTAGTCCGGGAGCCAGCGACAGATTTTGGTCAGTTATTTCTTCCCGGCCGATAATTCGTGAGATAATTAAGATAGTTGTGTGTTGAAGCCTGGTGATCGTCAGCTGCCGCACCATGGGTGGGCTGGGTGGCGGCCGCCTTCCAAACACGTAAAAAAAAAAAATATATAAAATTCAGTCATTTCCTCCCGGCTGAAAATTTCTGAAATAATAGTTGGCATATTACTTGTTTGAAAAAACACCGTCAGCTGGCCAAGCGGCGGTGGATTATACGTCAGCTGCTCATACGAACATGCAAAAGAAAATTTTTTTTCAATGATTTCCTCCCGGTTGAAAATTTGACAGATGTTAGTTTACATTCTACTTTAAATAAAAAAACAAGTCAGCTGGCTGTATGCCGGTGGAAAACCCGTCAGCTGGCACAGTGAAAGTGTGACGAGGAAAGGTAGTGTGGCCGCCGCTAGCCTATTTCAATGCACCAGCTGACAGGTTTTCCCCCGGCATACGGCCAGCTATGGATTTGATTCGTATACAAATCCACAAAAATGGACCTATCGGCCTGAAATTTAGCAAAGATATGTAAAATAATATAGAATAAATCGTAGTCCACTTTAAAACTTTGAAAGTCCACCCGTTCCCGGAATTTAAGAGATATTTTATGCTCTCCACGCAAAAAGCTTTCCGTAATTGTAACCCCTGTAGTGAAAAAAGTGTGAAATAAGGATCGTGGTTGCCATGTGTGGAGATTTTGCCGAATAAAATGTTTTAAATTCTCAAAGTAAAAATAAAAGAATGATAATGATTTTTTTTTTTAGTACATATTCGTAAGGTTATTTTTTTTAAATTATAATATCGTGTGCATGGGAAATTAGAGCAGGAATGAAATGTTTTATACACAAAACAATAAGAATTGAAGATTTCCGAGGCTAATGTGTAAAATTTTTTAGTTTGGCGAAAAAATAAAGTGGATGAAATATCGATTTTGAGTAAGTGAGTTCTAGCGGTTTGCACAGTTTTCGGCTTGGCGCAATTTATTGAGAGCTTAAGGAAATAGATTTTTGAAAACAAGTGCAAAGGTTTTATTAGAATACAGCGTTGAATTTTAATGATCCGTGAAGAAATAATGCAGTTATTAAGGGATTTCAAGCGATCTAACTTCAGAATTCTCGCCAATTGAGTACATTGATTTAAGTTGGGGGAATTCCGCCAAATTTCAGAAAATTGAAATCTTCTCATTTAGTACATCGGAGTAACGATGAATAAAACACATTATAGTTGATAATTTTAAAAAATTCGGCTGTATTAAGGGATTCCATTTTTCAAATAAATGCGTGCTTTACCATTTCCCATATTGATTGCTGCTAAGTCAATGCTTCGAATGATTCCCTGAAAAAACTCTTGCAAAATGGCGTATGTTGGCACTTGGCGAGGCTTAGATTTGAAACTTATTTGAGACTGGCATATATAATAACACTGGTTATAGATAAAAATGAATGTTGGTATGTCTTTATGAGGTTGAAAAACTCCAGCACCGTTGAGCACCGTTGCACCATGAAATTTGGTTCACCTAAATCTTTTATGATGGAGAAGGTTTTTATGCTATCCGTTTTCCTTAACTTGCCACTTGGTGCCGCAGCACAACGTCGAATTCTATTCCGTTTAGCCGTTTGCTATGCGAATATCGTCCAACCGATTTCGATGAAGTTTGGTACACGTGAATATTAGAACACGGAGAATATTTTTCACTATCCATTTTGCTGTAACTTGCCGCTAAATGGCGCTGCAACGCATCAACGTCTATACCGTTCAACCGATCGGCATACAATTTTTTATACTTACACATTTGAGCACGAAAAATATATTCTAACTGCGTTCCTTTTGATGTTACTCACCACTTAGATGGCACTGCAATGCATTATTATTTTAACTCGCCACTAGATGACGCTGCAGCAGGCCAAATTCTTGACCATTCAAACGGTCGCTATGAAAATCAGTATACATAGCTATTTGAACAATGAGAATATTTTGGCGTTATCCATTTTGCTATAACTCGCCACTTGACGGCGCTGTAGCAAATCATTACTTTAATAAACCACTAGATGGCCCTTCAGTGTATCACTTCTTGACTGTGCAAATGATCGTTATGAAAATTGGTATGCATAGATATTTGAACACGGGGAAGAGTTTGACGCTATCCATTTTCCTATAACTTACCACTAGATGTCGCGTCAACACATGAACTTCAGGACTGTCCAGCCGATAGTCATGAAAATTCGTATACACCGATATCTGAATGCGAAGAATATTTTCGCCGTATCCGTTTTGCTAAAACTCGCCACTAGATTGCGCTACGCCGCATGGCCTTCTGCACCGTACAAACGATTGCCTTGCAATTCGGTATGCATGATTATTGGACACAATATAACGCGATATCCATTTTGCTATATCTGTTTTTTACAATGAATAGTAATCACCACAAATCTTAATATCAAAAAGTCCATTCATTCCCGTGCGAAGAACGGGTACTTCAGCTAGTACGTATATAAAAAGTATTTAATAGTCCCTCTTAACAGTGTAATTTGAAAAAATCATGTGATTTTGGAACATAAGTACAAATAAAGTAATTATGTCAGCCACTTCAAAATTTTGAAACTGTCACTTTATAAGCTGTACTGCGTACAAAATAAACGATGAACCTGTGTAAGTTTCAAAACTTTTAGAAAAAATTCTTAAAAATCGTAAATTTTTGCAAAACGTGTCACTGTTCGGAAAATCTGGCAGCTCAGATCCATGTTTAAGAATTTTTTCTGAAAGTTTCCCAAAAGGTACAGTTTTTCGCTTATTACAATGTGTAAAGCAGCTTATGAAGAACCATCTGGAATTTTTTTGAGACCATGGTGCTATTAGTTTATTTCAATTTTTATACCAAGTCTAGAAAGAGTTTTTTTCTTCGAACTACAACCTTAAGAGTGAAGTAGCCCTCAAAACATTCAATAACTAGAAACTTTAATCATTGTTAAGAAAAAATGTTATCGCCACTATAACTATATGATTAATCGAATTTACTGACTAAAGATTTTCTCAATCGCCAATCGTTAACTGTGATTAAATATCAATCGTGAGTTTTCAATCTTTAGCCCTGATTAAAGTTTTTTCGTAACAACGGCGTCAATGTATCCAATTCTTGAAATAAAAATAAATAAATAAATAAAATAAAATGTTGTTTCTTTTCAGCCCAAATTTCTTTTCTAAGAATCAATCGTTTTACTAACGAATACATTCCGAAATATTATGTACTCTGTGCTTTGTTTGTTTTATGTAATAGAAGCCTACACGAGTTACATCTGTCTACGGGAGTGGGGGGATAGGGAGAATGTCTTGGTCGAAAGACTTTTTAAGGGGGTATAATTTGTTAAGGGGGATTATTCACGTTACGTCTGGAGTAAAACAACCAAAACTGCCAACCGTTATATTCACAGCCGCGCGGTAGGACCCAAGTGTTTAGTGTCACGGCAAGACTACACGAAGGGCATCTTCCTACGGGGAGTGCCTTGGTCGGAGGACCTTTTAACCCTTTAACGCGCAGTGTTCCCGCTCTGGGAACATCAAACTCTGACGTCTTGGCTGTTGCCAGTCACGAAGAATATATTTGATCTCTATAAAAATAGTTGCGAGTGACATAGCTCCACGAGAATCCTTTACTTTTTAGCACTTCATTTCCCGTAAAAAAAATTGTCACGATTATTTTTAACAGCACTGACATCTGCTGAAAAATGGAAGAATGCGAGAACAGCTGGAGAGATTGCCCAATGCTGAAAAAAGGGCAGCCGTTGCCATCGCTCGACTTAACTATACCAGCAAGATGGCGGATGATCGAAACGTTCATCGCGTGCCACAGATCTAGAGACCCTTTTTTGACGGCTGGCTGGGCACAGCCAGCTGTCGTCAAAAAGGGGTCTCTAGATCTGTGGCACGCGATGAACGTTTCGATCGTCGGCCATCTTGCTGGTAGTTAAGTCGAGCGATGGTAAGGCTGCCCTTTTTTCAGGATTGGGAAAGAGGCACGCCTCAAAAGGTTAAGAGATTGTGAGGCGTACTAACTCTGCATGTGGAGAAAATCTATCAAAACACCAAAGACAAAAGACAGCCCATGCCAACCTAACAAACGATTCAAAAAACGAAGCAGAAGAATACCTAAAACCACTGGATCACTTTTACCCTGCAGAGGACCTCAAACCTTCCCCAAGGCAAAGCCTTGTTTTACCATTTGTACTCCTAATGACATAGCCAGAACTTTTTTTTCTATTTTTTAACTTCTTGGGGAATATTTTCAAGAACTTTTCAATACTAACTTTCCGTGTCTTCGTTTCTCCTTTTAATATTATTTTTTTGTATGCTACCGTGTTTAAAACGGTATCATAAATATTTACGATGTATTCTCTGTTTACTTTTCTGTAGAAAAATCTCGAGAACACTGTTTTCAGTTCGTTCCGTTGAAGCTCTTGAAAAAAGAAATTATTGAGTATGTTGCTTGATGATTCCTCTCTTCTGTAATTAAAGTATTTTTTTATTCATAAAATAATAAAAATACCCTTGGGGGAATGAATGATGTTTTCTTAGAGATTAAAAATTTTACAGAACATTGGAATTTGTAAATATTTAGATTAACTTAACATATTTTGAATGGAGGGGATAAAAGGGAAGGATAGATTCTCCCTCGTGATCTACAACGCTGTGATTTTTAATTATTTCCTCATTAAATACAAATAAATTTACTATAAGAAATGATTTTATTTTTTTTCTTTTAAAAATCCATTTTAACTTAAAAATTTTCAAATATGCGTACTTATTTTATCGTGAACGCAACTCTGCGGATAAAAATCGAAGGTGGCAGCCAGGATGCTAAATAACACTTGTCCGCACGTGGCGATAATTGGAATTTTTTCTTTTTCTATTTTTGCTGGTGCGTGTATAAGCCGACCCTCCTACTTTTTATCAAAAATTTTGACCAAGATTTCTTCGCCTGTACTCGAATATATACGATAGTTAACAACGTGAAAGGCAGGTCTAATTATTTATCCCTATGCATTGCGTCGTTTTCACGCACAATAAAAACTTCTTCAAACAAATATACTTCATAATTTTTCCTTCAGCATTTTCTCTTGAAAAATAAACATTTTTCATTCTCAATGCAAATGTGTGTAGTTCCGTTTTTCGTGTGAGATCGGCGAAATACTAAATAGCATATTCCGAAAATAGGAGCCACCGGTGTGCTTCGAACATTCCAGCAAGTAAAAAAAAATCTAAGGTTTAGCGATATTTTTACTTCTAATGCATGTATGTCCCACGTTGTTTTTCTGCTAATCACGTCAGCAGTTCTTGAACAGGTAAAACTCAAGTCGGAGTGCAGCGTTTGCAAAGAGTTGCGTTCCGCATCCAGATAAGTACAGGAAGCGATTTATTGCGTGACGTTTAGAGAAAAACCGCACCCTATTTACATTTACTCCAGGTATGGTCTGTTACTTTTTTATTTGCTGCATAAAACTAGGATGCTATGACTAAATTTCGTGCAACAGCTCCGTCGTGCATTTATTTACTCATATTTATTCATTTCTCATGAAACTGATGAAGAAGTGTGGTTTGTGGGTCGTGTTTGTTTACATTTTTAAATGCTTCTAAACAATCTTATCGATTTATAATTTTTATAAATATACTCATAAGCATTTTTAAAGAAACAATCATTTTTAAGCATTTTTCATAAGCATTTTTAAAGACAAAGCTTGTTTAATAAATTTTAACCCTTTGAGGCGCAACCCTTTCCCAATACTGGAAAAAGGGCAGCCGTTGCCATCGCTCGACTTAACTACCAGCAAGATGGCGGAAGATCGAAACGTTCATCGCGTGCTACAGATCTAAAGACCCTTTTTTGACGACAGCTGGCTGTGCCGCACAGCCGAAATATGCTTTTCCGAACATGTACCATGTTAGGAAAGTATTGTAATCTTGAAAAATTCGAATTCGAGATTTTGGAGTATTTACACGTTTTGAGGTTTTCTGAATTCATTCATGCTATTTTTGCGAGATGTATGAATGTATATGTATATATATATATGTGTGTGTGTGTGTGTGTGTGTGTGTGTGTGTGTGTGTGTGTGTGAGTGAACACGATAGCTCCTACACGGGGCATTCGGTTGAGCTCAAATTGGGTATATATGTTATAACTCACCGTCGCAAGACCGGTCTTTATGTACATGTATGTATATATGTATGTAATGTATGAATGTATATATATATATACATGTATGTATGTATATATATATGCGTGTGTGTGTGTGTTTTTACATTTCCGTATTTCTCAAGGAATTTTTTTGTCTCCTCGTTTTTTAACTTTCACTTCGTGAGTAACTCGGAATCATCAGAAACTCTCCAAAACTTTTCTGAAAAACGCGTTATTTACTACAGCGATGTTTTCATTTGAGGAGGACTTTAATAAAAATTCTCCATTCTCCGAATTCTCTCGACTTAGAAATAAAACCAGACGTGTGTAAAGAGAAATTCAATTTATTCGATACAGACAAAGCTTTGAAACAAAAAGAAAAGGCGTTCGTTCTTTCCTTCCCAGCTCACCCCCAATTTTTTGACCTCGTGTTCCTCTAATATAGTGCAAAATCTTCTTTATCTTGAATATTTAGCTTACAGATACATTCGGAATAAATTCTACCTTAAAGTTGAAATGGCCTTTTTTCTTTTTATCAGCTGCAATTTCTGTTTTATCATTTTTACTTTCCGAACATGTACCATGTAAGGAAAGTATTGTAATCATGAAAAAATTCGACTTCGAGATTTTGGTGTTTTTACACGTTTTGAGGTCTTTTGAATCCATTCATGCTATTTTTACGAGATGTATGTATGTATGTGTGTATGTGTGTGTGTGTGTGTGTGTGTGTGTGTGTGTGTGCGTGTGTGTGTGTGTGTCTGAGTGAACACGATAGCTCCTAAACAAGGCATTCGATTGAGCTCAAATTGGGTATATATGTTATAACTCACCGTCGCAAGATCGGTATTGATTTTGGTGTGTATAGGACTTATCGTTCTTCTATAGGGGTTTTTCCACAAAGATTTCTTTTACATTATGGCCTACGGGGGGAAATTCTTGAATCTGCGCTAGCGTTTGAACGGTACGTTTGATGAGGCTCAAATTGGGTATATATGTTATAAACCACTATCGTACAACACGTATGGATTTTGGTGTGTATAGGACTTAATAGTTTTTCTACAGGGCTACGACAAAGATTTCTTTTACATTATGGTTTATGGGGGGGGGGAATTTTTGAAAGTGCGCTAGCGTTTAAACGGTGCATATGATTGATATCAAATTGTCGGTGTATGTCATAAACCACCATCGTACGACAGGTATTGGTTTTGGTGTGTATAGGACTTATAGTTATTCTACAGGGCTACGACAAAGATTTCTTTTACATTATGGCCTACGGGGGAAATTCTTGAAAGTGCTCTAGTGTTTAAACGGTACATTTGATTGGGCTCAAATTGGGTATATATGTTTTAATTATTTATCAATTAAAATTTAATTAAATGCTTCATAATGATTTTAATCGTAAATGTTCGAAAAGTGGAGTGGAGTCACTCAAGATTTTTTTAACTAGCTACCCACCCTTGGAACTTCTGTGCATCCTTCACAGTTTTGTGTATAAAACGTAATTAAAGTTGAAAATTTGCCATTAAATTCTCTATACGGGTCTTTATTAATGTACTAGCTGAAGTACCCGTCGTTAACGGGTTAGTACTGAATGCAAATTTCTAAAAGCAAGAACTTTCGTCAGCATTGTTGGAGTACACAGAATGGATGTAGTATGTTGCCAAAGTAAAGAAAGCGCAATTATAATTTTTGTGTATTGTTAAAATATTACACGCTAGAGAGTAACTAAGTAATATCATTTCATTCGCTTTAGTCGTAATTATGGGATACGCGAACGAATATTTACACATATTCAAATAATTTTCGCAAAATCTCAAAATCTAATCAACGTTTTTGAAAAATTGGAAGCCTAGAATTTAAGTTGAGTGACAACCTATCATGTCACCCAATTTTGTTTAATTCCCTGCTGTCTTTATTTCGTGATGCTGGAACAAACATTTTAGCATTTTTAAACGATTTTCACAAAATCTCAAAATGTAATCAAAATATTTTTAAAATTCAACACCTATAAATTAAGATTAGCAACTACCTATCATATCACCAAATTTCGTATTAGTCGTTATTACGCGATGCTTGAAAAAATATAACCGCATTTTGGGAGAATTTTCACAAAATCTCAAAATCTAATAAAAATGTTTAAAACATTGGACACCTATACTTTATGTTGAGCAACAACCTATCATGTGACCAAATTTCATATCATTCGCTTTAGTCGTTATTACGTAATGCGTGAACAAAAATTCACTCAGTTTGAAACGATTTTCGCAAAATCCCAAAATCTGATCGTTTTTTTTTTTTAGATGCTTATAGTTTAAGGTGACCACCTATCATTTCACCAAATACCATTTTTTCACCTTTGCAGTTATTACGTGATGTGCGAACACAATACGCAGTTTGAAACAATTTTCGCAAAATCTCAAAATCTTATCAAGATTTTTTTTTTAAATTCGACGCCTATGTTTTAAGTTGAGTGACCACCTATCATGACACCTAATTTCATATCATTCGCTTCAGTCGTTTTTACGTGATGCTTGAACACAAATTTACGCAGTTTGAAAGGATTTTCGCAAAATCTCAAAATCCAATCAAGATTTTTTAAAATTTCGACGCCTATGTTTTAAGTTGAGTGACCACCTATCATGGCACCCAATTTCATATCATTCGCTTAAGTCGTTTTTACGTGATGCTTGAACACAAATTTACGCAGTTTGAAAGGATTTTTCGCAAAATCTCAAAATCTAATCAAGATTTTTTAAAAATTCGACGCCTATGTTTTAAGTTGAGTGACTACCTATCATGACACCCAATTTTATATCATTCGCTTCAGTCGTTTTTACGTGATGCTTGAACACAAATTTACGCAGTTTGAAACGATTTTCGCAAAATCTGAAAATCTAATCAAGATTTTTTAAAAATTCGACGCCTATGTTTTAAGTTGAGTGACCACCTATCATGACACCCAATTTCATATCATTCGCTTCAGTCGTTTTTGCGTGATGCTTGAACACAAATTTACGCAGTTTGAAATGATTTTCGCAAAATCTGAAAATCTAATCAAGATTTTTTAAAAATTCGACGCCTGTGTTTTAAGTTGAGTGACCACCTATCATGTCACTCAATTTCATATCATTCGCTTCCGTCGTTTTTACGTGATGCTTGAACACAAATTTACGCAGTTTGAAACGATTTTCGCAAAATCTGAAAATCTAATCAAGATTTTTTAAAAATTCGACGCCTATGTTTTTAAGTTGAGTGACCACCTATCATGACACCCAATTTCATATCATTCGCTTCAGTCGTTTTTGCGTGATGCTTGAACACAAATTTACGCAGTTTGAAATGATTTTCGCAAAATCTGAAAATCTAATCAAGATTTTTTAAAAATTCGACGCCTGTGTTTTAAGTTGAGTGACCACCTATCATGTCACTCAATTTCATATCATTCGCTTCCGTCGTTTTTACGTGATGCTTGAACACAAATTTACGCAGTTTGAAAGGATTTTCGCAAAATCTCAAAATCCAATCAGGATTTTTTAAAAATTCGACGCCTATGTTTTAAGTTGAGTGACCACCTATCATGTCACTCAATTTCATATCATTCGCTTCTGTCGTTTTTACGTGATGCTTGAACACAAATTTACGCAGTTTGAAAGGATTTTCGCAAAATCTCAAAATCCATTCAGGATTTTTTAAAAATTGGACGCCTATGTTTTAAGTTTAGTGACCACCTATCATGACACCCAATTTCATATCATTCGCTTCTGTCGTTTTTGCGTGATGCTTGAACACAAATTTACGCAGTTTGAAACGATTTTCGCAAAATCTGAAAATCTAATCAAGATTTTTTAAAAATTCGACGCCTATGTTTTAAGTTGAGTGACCACCTATCATGACACCCAATTTCATATCATTCGCTTCAGCCGTTTTTACGTGATGCTTAAACAAAAAAAGCGTCACGGACAGAATGACAGAAGGACAGAATGACAGAATGACAGACAGACAAACTTTTTTTTGAGGGTCGCATCGGATTCCCGGGTGCTTGAAACGGATAGAAATCGCAAAATTTTTGAATTCCAAGAAATGTACAGACAAAAGTCTAATTTTATTTATATAGATATCTATTAACCGTACAATTGGAGTTGCGTTTGAATAATTTTCATTATGGCCTTAGGTTACATCTCTGTGGAAAAATATACTAAAGACAGGGTGTGGTTCAAAGGCAGAAGAGTACAAATAGTGAGACAACGTAAATCTGTAACATCGTGAAGGCCGGAGCTAAAATTTTCTCAAAAATCTTAAGTCAGGGTATTTTGTGCTCGTGTCGAACTTCTAGAACATTTTACATTACATGACAATTCTGTTGCACATTTTTTGCCTTGTACACCGAGGATAAACAACAAATCGCGATCTTATATATGTAGACAATGCAAAGCTTTAAAGTGAGCATTCTCATTCTATTAATATTATGTAACCTAAGAACTATTTTAATATCCTTCATTTGATGTTACTTTTGGGGGCAACCAAAATTATATTAAATTATTTTCAGAATGCCTTTTTATAACCTTTACCGTAAAATCTGATGTTTCCAGATAGCAACTTTCTCAAAAAATGTAATAAAAATAAAAATAAATAAGTAAAATAATAGTAATAAAAATTATAAATAAAATTCTAATTTTTTTCCTTGAATTTAGTTAAGATTGATAATTCATAATTATTTTTCAGAGTGAGGACTGAAAAATTTTAAATATTTTATTCAAGAAGCTGTAGAGAAAATTAAATCAAATAATAAGTAGCAATTTTAAGAAAAACTTTGGTTCATTATTAATAGAACATTTCAAATGTCTCGAGTATTTGAAAGTATATAAGGCCTAAATTTTAAGCTTCATAGAGTTTTCAAAAAGTACTGTAATCAAGTTTTTCTTGAAAAATTCACATCATCTGGCAGTCACATTTTGCGACTGTCAGATAATGTGACTGTTGCTAGGCGATCATGACGAGGCTGAGTTATCAGGCTGGTTTTATGAATATTTAGTTATTTTGCTTTAGTTTTAGCTCATTTATTTACTGGAGTTCTTATTGACACAGTTTTTGTGTGTTTTGCATTTGCACTATAAATCATATCAGTTTAGCATCCGTAATGCCAATTTTACCGCACCAGACAAATAATTCTGCATTTGTAGAAACTCCACATCACTGAAATTAATGTGAATTAAATGAGTAATAAAAATATTCCTTTGCTATCATGCGAAGAATGGCTCTGCAGGTAGTTTTAATAAAAAGCTTCGTATTTTATAAGATGGTAAGCTTCATGTTCGTATAAAATACGAACATGAAGCTTAGTTATAGAACAAACGGTATTGTGTGGAACATACTACCCTTGACTGCAATAGTACTCTATAGCTTTCAATTTATTTTTAGGAAACTCAATTAGCTTTTAAATAACGTGAAATTTTTATATGTAAAAAATAGTGGTAACTAATTAATAAGAATGACTTCCATGTGTCCAGTGGCGTAGCCAGGGGGGGTGTCAGAATCCCTCCTAAAATTTAGCAGAGTTCTAATATTGACATGAAGAATGCGATCCATATTGTAGATAAACCGTTACATTAGTGACTAAACCCCCCCCCCAAAAAAAAATTTTTTTTTCTGGCTACGCTACTGCGTGTGTCTCATTTTTGGAGTTTGAGTAGCCTCTTTGCCATTTCGAACCGTAAAGCAGATCTTCACGGTCTCTCGAAATGTTGCCCAGGGAGTACCACGTGGAGGTGGGCTACCTAGTAGAGTATTTCGAACAACCTAGGAAGCATCCTGAATACGAAGCCTGAAAAGCAAAACAATTTTTTCATTTCTATCTTAAATATTTTCAACAGCAGCGAATGATGTTATTATTATTATTAGTTAGTAGTAGTAGTAGTATCATTTGTTAAATGTTTATTTATTGCATTTCTTAGGTGGAAGCTTTGATATTTTTTCTTTGGTTATTGTTCTGCCTTGGTTGAAACAAGATTTTAGTTAATGTCTTTACTTTGTGTTGAAAACTATATCGATAAAGCACGATGATAGAGTTCGTTTAAGAAGTTACAAATAATGTGCAAAACAGCGTTTAGATATTTGCTTTTAAATTTTCGGCACTTCGAAATACTCTACCAAAACTCCCCTTTCGGCATCCCGCACTTCCACTCTCGATGTTGTTGAGAGGACTGGCGGTAGCCAGGTACCAACTAGGTCGTTAGTCCAGGAACCAACTAAGACCTAGCGGAAACCTTTTCTGGTGGCATGGCGGAGGACGGAGCAGGAAACGATTGGAAGAACTGGACAAAGTCACAGGTGGGCCCCTACTGGATGGCTTTCGCAGAGGCCCTCGGGTAATTATAGTCACTTTTGGACCACCTCCACATGCGAGTAGAAGTTCTTTAATTTCCAGGTGGTCTTGTTGAAAATGAATGTGGGGTGGCCTCTTCGGTTAAAACGTCACTATGGCCGATTGTCTTCAATTACTGATGTTACAAGCAATCTTGGCCTCGGGAAAAACTGTCTTAACTGACTACCTCGTATGTTCTTTAGATGTTAATAAAGTAGCCTTTGAGAAATTTGAGTCTGTTCTTTCATGGCATGATGTTTCATATTCGTTTTCATGACTGCAGCTGGATTCTATTCTACAATACTAATGATACTTGGTAGTGAAGACGGACTATGCTCGAAGGTTGCAGTTCTAAATTGTTCGATTGTCT
Organism: Cheiracanthium punctorium; assembly: GCA_038373885.1. Taxonomy (NCBI): domain Eukaryota; kingdom Metazoa; phylum Arthropoda; class Arachnida; order Araneae; family Cheiracanthiidae; genus Cheiracanthium; species Cheiracanthium punctorium. Next base: position 38,333 of record JAWZYV010013588.1, on the reverse strand, counting down.
GAAGCATGGCTGCCCTGATTTGGAATGTTGGACTTGGCTGACTTTTGGAAAGACTGATGATACTTGGTAGTGAAGACGGCGAAGCTGGAAGGTTGCGGATCTAAATTGTTCTGTTGTCTGAAGCATGTTATCTTGATTTAGAGCTGTTGGACTTAGCTGACTACTTGGAAGACTAGATAAAGAAGACGGATTGAGCTGACAAGTTGAGACAGTAAATTGTACTGTTGTCTAAAGCAAGTTGATCTCTATTTGAAACTGATGAACTTGATTGGCTATTAGAAAGAGATTATATTTGGTAGAGAAGAGGGACGGAGCTGATTGGTTGAGGTTTTTAACTGTTGTATTGTCTTAAGCAGGTTGAACTTGATGTGGACTGATGGATTTGAATAGCAGTTAGAATGACTGATCGAGTTTAGATGTTGAGATTCTGAAACTTTCTATTGTCTATTGTCCTTGTGCTCTTTTTGATGTAAATTGCTCTATTAAGTTTCATAAGTCAGGAACAGTGGAAGCAAAAAGGTATACATTGGAAATTTTGCAAATCTGTAAGAGAAAACGAACATTCATAAATATTTTTAGTAATCATATCAATGATTTGCTTTTTAATAGTACTTTAAACTCACGTGAATTTGGAAGACCACAATTTTAAATTTAGATTACTCAAACATAGAGTAATTGAGCATTTCGATAGTTAATGGAAGCTACGGATAATGAATGAAGTAATGCGCGACGATCGAAAAATTTGTAGTTGTTTGTGTGTTTGTACAAAGCAAACTTACATATGATAAATCTATACAGTTAAAAATATGTACGTAAAAGTAATCTCAAACAAAAAATAAAATTCGTTAAAATAGAACACATTTTAAATTGCGATATGTCTATGAATAGTTTCTAAAAATTGCAATTTTTTTATGTTATAATGTTTATAGATTACGACAATGTTTGGCTCATCTTATGAAGAAGCATTATGTAATATTTTGAGTTTTGTCAAATTTTTATCTTGCTCTTAAAACTATATATGCTATGAATGCTATCATTTTAAATAACCGAACGTTAAGGATGAGCGAACTGTTTATCGAAGTTACTTATATGATAAAATGTCGCCCAATATTACTTTACAGATGTTAAAAAATGTGCGAACGTTTTCAATACATTTTCAGTGGTGATAAGGAAAATCCAGGAATACTACAATAACAAGTTTCTATGAGTTCTTTCGTAAGATCAATTCAGGCCTTCTTAATTTCAAAATTCTCTGTTGTGTAGCATCTCCGAGGCTCATTCGTACGCATCTAGGTGTTAGGGAGCATTTATTTCTATTTATAATAAACTAATTTTTTAAAACCAGCTGATTTTAATAATAGGATCAGATGTACGATATTTACCAAAGCAATATCTGTAAGACTTGAAGCTATATGATTTACGAAAATGTCTCACGTTTACGCCGTATACCACAAAATGAATTTTTAACATCATCACCATGTAATACGCATTTAAATATCAATGCACATGTGGCACAATGCAGTGTACGCAGACATAAAATACCTGCTGATCAGTTCAAGTTGCCCCCCCCCAAAAAAAAAATAAATAAATAAATAAATAAAAGTAAAAAATAAATAAACCGAAAGTTTAAGCAAAAAAGCTGATCAGAATTATATACTGTAATGCGTCGATATCAGGTTTGTGCATATGGTAACAGGCATTGCGTTTTCTGGTCAATGTAACATAAATAGGAGTAATGCTGCAAAAATTCCATTGAACAGCAATGGTGAATAACGAACGCTAAAAGACAGCAAATCATTGCAGCAGAAAAATATTGAATTGTTTTGATATTAAAAATTATTATAAGCAACTTTTTTAAATACAGTTTCTAAATGTATGAGGTCAAAATATCAAAAACTTAAACGCATGTATAGCTTTCTTACTATTATTAATACTTACAAGTCTTTATTAAGTCGGTAAACAGCTTTCATTATAATATTAGCAATGTTAATCCATTTCATAAGAACGTTTTTTGATTTTTGATCCAAGAAGAACAAGTCAAAAATTTCAGAAATATCCAACAAAAAGGCATCCGGAGAGTCAAATTCATTAAGCAAAATTTTGTAAAAATTGTTTGCGAATTCCTTTTTGGCTTGAAGAAATTCGTAGTAAGCTTTCATGTAAGTTGTTGGATCACTTCTAGTACCTTCCTTCAAGGTTTCTGCAAGTTCTTTTTCTATCTGCAAGAAACATGGACGAATCCTAAGGGAAAAGAACGCGTATTTCATTTACACTGTAAATAATTAATAAAGTTTTTTTTTCTTGTAGTTTTCCTAAAGTATAAGACTGCTCCAAAACTTTATGTTATTAGTCATTTTTATCATTATTAGTTGTGTTCTGAAACAGAATATTTTTATCTTTATTTATTTATTTTATGAATTTTTTTTTCTTTGAAAAACAATATGTTGTTTCCAGGAAACATAATGCACTTTAATACAAACACTGATATATCGTCATAAAAAAACTTTTTCAAATACTTTGCTTTAACACAGATAAATATAGATAGTATATAGTTATGTACTGTAAAATATCGTAAAAAAAATTATATGATTAGTTACAAGAAGAGCTTGGCGTAAATGCAATTTTTAACCGAAATGTCACTTAAATTCGACAATATTTCAGAACTTAGTATAATTTTCGCTAAAACTGCATGAAATGTTTTATTTTTATACCGCCATTTTACTGAAAAACATGATTTTTACTTTTCAAAACGTGGTTCGAAAGTAGGTTTACACCACAAACTCGTTATTTATTTATTTATTCATTTGAGTGTGTGGTTGGTCCGTTTTTTTTTTTCAGTGAAATGTGAGAAGGCAGATTAAATCAATTTCTGTGTCCTATCCCCATATCTAAAATATTGGACTTGCACTGAGGGAGAAGGTCTGCTATTTCAGTTTCATGCTTTGCTTGTCTTCAAACACTGCGAAGTATGTCCGAGTTAACAAAATTGGACTATACTGCAGTTGTTTAGTATATCGCCTGAATAAAATGGTACGGGTAGGTTTTGAAGCAGCTCTTATGTAATTTGCAGCTGTTTTTAGAGACAAAAAAATCTCCCATTTTTTATTGCGGTAGGCGTAAAATGGAAGTGAAAATTTAATGCTGTTCTTAACTAAAGATACAACTTCCTGAGAACTGAACTGAAGCTACATCAATCTGTATGTGTTTTAAAACCTACAACTCTAAGCTTATCAATCGCAGTGTTTAAGGAACATCTAAAAGTATTTAGTGCACCAAAGTCCACTGTCTGTCACCAGCCTAGAGTTATATGAAACATGAAACCATCTTAACTCTTGACTCTGAACATTGACTTTCTAGATGTAAAATTTACATGTGAACTAACTGAAACCTTTCCATGGAAAAACGTTGAACCATGATTCGGTGCTTAAACTGATCAAAAACCAAATCATGGTTCAACGTTTTTCCATTGAAAGGTTGCAGCTAATTTAGCTCTATTGTGTGGTAAAACATTGAACAATTTCTGTTAAAACTGTACTGTCTTTTTGGTGTGAACGGAACAAAAGTATTTTTTGAATTTTCTTTACCTACATTCAATTGAGTGTATGTGTATGTGTGTATGCGTTGTGCGGTGTCAAGAATAAGATGGCGGCTTCTTCCAATACTCACTCATTCACAGTTTCTATTCTAAGCAGTATATTTTCGTCAGGAAAAGCATCAAAGTCGAATTTTTCGTTGTCTTGTTTTTTGGGAAGAGCAGCGACTGTAAAGAAACAGATAACATAGAATTGTAACCTACTCTTGGAATGCAACACTGTAACACAGGAATTTGATATTATGAACTTGAAAAGTAGAAAAAACCTTAAGTTAAGGCACAAACTCTTAAAACTGTCTTGTCTTTGACCATCTTTATGCAAGCTGTATGCCGTGCTTCCAAAGGATGAAAAAAGCAGGCTATTATAAAGATTTTCTTCCTCAGTTATATAACGGCAGACTAAAAAAATTGTTAAGATTTCATTGTCATTTGGTCATTTCAGTATTTTGTAAGAGCCCTTTTTGCTTGGATAAAGGCAAAATACGCGGTAATGTACTTTTTATTAAGCTATGGAATTTCTGACTCATATAGCCAGACTTTAATGAGTCTCTCAATGAGCTGTTGTTGATGTTCATGATAAATAAAATTAAAAGAAATTTTTTTAAATCTGCCATAGAAGAAAAGTCTTGAACATTGTGCGTATTTTAATAAGGTTGCACCTTAAAAAGTGTTAATTGGACCTACTTAAGTATTCCACAAAAAAAAACGCTATTTTAAAATCACCAAAATTTGTCAGTTGTTTAATATTTCAAGCGTGTAACTGTGTATAGAGTTTACTAATTTGGATTTGTTAGTTGAAAGTTATTTTCTTAATAATTTAGCAAAATTGCCATTAGGTAAAGAGTTTTGAAAATCACCAAAATTTGTCAGTTGCTTAATATCTCCAGCGTGTAGCTGCGAATAGAGTTTACTAATTTGGATTTGTTAGTTGAAAGTTATTTTCTTAATAATTTGGTAAAATTGCCATTAGGTAAAGAGTTTTGAAAATCCCCAAAATGTGTGAGTTGTTTAATATTTCCAGCGTGTAACTGCGTATAGAGTTTCCTAATTTGGATTTGTTAGTTGAAAGTTGTTTTCTTAATAATTTGGCAAAATTGCTGTTAACATTTAATATCGCACTACTTAAAAATAGTAAAGCAAACGTGATCATATTGGGAACAAATTTCATCTCTTCCTAATGACTAACCAGAGAAATGTTTCTTTTCCTTTTTTTGTAGCGTTTCATATCCTTTTATAAGGAAGTAGAAATTACATTCTTTGATTTCATGTTTATAGAGAGTATAGATAAATTTGAAAGGCTCCTCCTTTTTCTTGAACTATTATTTGAGTTCCTTATTTTGAGTGTGATTCGGAGATTTTTGCTGTTGCAGTTTTAATAATTGCTATTACTTAAAAATTTTTCAATTTATGGCAACTATCATACGGAGGGCGTTTCTTAAATTAACAGCAAAGGAGTAGTCGGGGTAAGTGCGTTTTTTAAGGAACCATGATCCGAGGGATTAGACAGCAGCTTCAGTAAATTCTATTTACAATACTAATTAAAGTTAACAGAATTGAAACAAGCACTTTAAACCTAAAAATAACTTACACAGCTGCGCGAAACTTTTTCCACAGGCCCATTGCAGAGCAAGGGCTTTGGCAGAAAATCAAGAATTAAGAAATCAGCAAAATTGCAATCAAGTCAAAGGAATTAGTCAGAAAGGTTCAGGTTTAAAGCAACTTTTCAGTAAACTCAAAATGAACTATTGAAAAACAATGTGAAGTTTGCATTGTTTGCTTATACAATCTATGCTTGTATAACAATAGATTTGCAAATTATTTGTTCTGTAGTGTTTCAGTTGGTTGGTTTAAAATCATTGTTGCCCAAATGCCATTGTTATGATAGATTTGGAACAAATGCCCCTCATTATCTTACGTTAATTAGACAATCCAATGTAAAAATTGAAATTCATTCCATAATATCCAAAATAAAGGCCGAATTTCTTTTTCTATTATTATGTATTTTTCCACTAGAAGTCTTTCACGCTTTTTTTCAATCAAAGAATACACTTCATAGTAAATCAATCAGCATTAAAGTTACTGTTAAAAAAATGTTTTTAACGATTTCTTCACTAGAAAATGCCAGAATTTTTTAATGAATGCCACTAAGTGTTTAAGTAGTGTAAATTTTTAAAACTTTCCGAGAGGAAGTTTTGCTTAACATACTCCTTTATTCTATACCTTATTTTGAACATTTCTTCAATTTATATTGCTCCCTTATCTCTAGAAAAAAACTGTATTACCTCCTTTTTAGGACACCCTGTATAGTGATATACGTTCAATGGTTTCACAGATTTTACATACTCTCACATTTAATAAATCAGCAATTTTCAATTTTCAAGTGATTTACTATAAAACAAGTTTTTCCTAAATTTTTTTTTCCTTAAAAAAGAATAATTTAATTCGAATGTTTAGGAAAATAAATATCATGGACCTATAATAAATTATTTAAGAGGAAAAATATATAGACATTATCAAAAAAATTATGGGTGTTCTCATTGAAATTCAGCATTTCATCTCTGTAGTTGTTGCACTGAATTTTTAATCACCATAGTACCATAACATGTAAGACACTATTTCACTGAATAGAATCAAAAATAGTGTTTCAAGAGCAATCTTGTGTTCAAAAATTTATTGAATAGAGGAAGAGCAAAATGCAGTTTTCTCTTTGCATTAAAAACACATTTTCAATAAACAGGAAACAATAACTCGTTGCCATTCATGATAGCAGGAACTTTTTAATGGTCTTATTGATTTAATTGGGCTGCAAACAGCCTGTCATGCTACACATCGATTCTGCCAGGTTAGAGAAAAAACAGAGCGCCATTTTTTTATGGGAGTATCTAGTTATAGTATCTATAAGAGCTAGCAACGTTTTCGTGAAAATATTTTAGTACTGCTGGTTTTTTGATATTTCGCTTCTTATTGAAATTAGATAAGGATACAGTATCTCTGGCACGTGGGAGCACAGAAAATTATATGAAAAGAATCAAATCTCTTAAAATGACTTCAAAATTTCAATTTTTTCCTTTACAGATCAGATGCGCAGAACTAAACCCAGGTACCAGATATACTGCATCCTTATGTAATTTCAATAAGGAGCGAAACATAAAAAAAACAGCGGCACTAAAATATATTTTCTCGAAAATGTTGCTCTTATACTAAAAGGCAAAATCAATTAAAAACTTTGTAAAGTAACACTCAAAAGATTTCCAATACATTACGGTCAATGGCAATTTTAGGTATTCATTCATCCATTTCAAGCACAATACCGTCCTACCATACAGTTAGGTAATGCTCCGACCGCGGTCACATGCCGCCTCAAGAATCGCACCAAAAGTCGCTAAGCTTGGCGATTTTTGGTGTACGTATATATGTATTTAACTCTCTAATCTCAAAAACTGTCGTAGAATGTTGAAATTTCACATATAAGATTGTTGTAACATCTAGTTGTGCATCTCGATTTGTGGTTAGTTCCTATCTACTGGAGAGTTTATTTACGGGACCACGCAAAAGAACTTCAATACATTAATGTCTATAGACATCTTCAATATATCACATCTGCAGTCAGTCATTGTTTGGTCCATGGCCAAAATCTCGCCATTTGTCATCGACCATGGCGAGTTTTGTCGAAATATCGCCAAATTAGGCGACAATCAGTCATTTGATCCATGCCCAATATATCGCCATTTATCATCGTCCGTGGCGAGTTTAGATGAAGTGGTACGAAAATATTTATGTTATAATAGACATGCAAGGAAGTTATGTGTTGTCCACATCAAATTTTTTCCTTTACAGATCAGATGCGCAGAACTAAATGAAACCGCTCCCAGGTTGCATACATACCGTATCTTTACGTAATTTCAATAAGGAACGAAATATCCAAAAACCAGCCACACTAAAATAAACTTAAGTACGGCTGGTTTTTGGATATTTTGTTCCCTATAAATAAACTGGATGCCCAAAAGATTCGAAATACATTAGGCTTATGGGCCGAAATTCATTAAACTCGCATATCTCTAAAACTATTAGACGTAGAAAGTTGAAATTTCATATTTAGGATTGTTGTAACATCTAGATGAGCACTTCCCCTTTCGGTCCCATTCGACAGGATAGTTTATCTACAGGGCCGCCCAAATATTCTAAATACATTACGCTCTAAGGGCCGAAATTCATTAAAGCGTACTTTAGAGGTATTAGGCTATTTCAAAGGACCCAGAAGTGATATATGCTGTTAAGGGTTACAAAATGAATTTCTCCATCGAAAAAAGTGTCTTTATCATTTATAGTTCTGCTACAGGAACACTCAAAAGATTTCCAATGGCAATTTTAGGGAGATGCATCCATTTCAAGCACAATATCACCCTACTCTGTAGTTAGATAATGGTCCGACCACGGTCATGTGCCTCCCTCAAGAATTACGCCAAAATTCTCAACTTTTAGTGTACGTGTGTACGTATTTAACTCTCAAATCTTAAAAACTATTAGTCGTAGAATGTTAAAATTCCATATATAAGATTGTTGTAACATCGAGTGTTGCATCTCGATTTTTGGTTCCAATTTACTGGAGAGTTTATTTGCAAGACCACCCAAAAAAATTTCAATACATTAACGTCTATGTACATCTTCCATATATTACATAGGCTGTCAGTCATTGTTGGTCCATGTCCAAAATCTCGCCGTCTGTCGTCGACGTTGGCGAGTTTTGCCGAAATATCGCCATATTTGGCGATAGTCATTTGGTCCATGCCCGAAATATCACCATTTGTGATCGTTCTTGGCGAGTTTTGCGAAATATCGCCAAATTTGGCGATAGCCAGTCACTGTTTGGTCCATGCTTAAAATTTCGCCATATGTCGTCGACCTTGGCGAGTTTTGCCGAAATATCGCTAAATTTGGCACCAAAAATTATTTCGTATTTTGTATAACACTAAGGGCGAGATTCAAGTGAAACACAATTCGGACGTTTTCCGCGTCGAACAGGGGGAAACTTCGAAATATATCAATGTCTCTTATTCAACTGAAACAAAACAATCGTGTTTTGATCACGTGACAGCGCGATAGGTTTGTTCATTGGAAGTATTCTGGGGACTGAACTGGGAACTGGGGACCGAAAAACGCTCGTTCCGAACTCGATGGCGCGCGTTTCACTTGAATCTCGCCCTAAAACTTTAACGCGAAGAATTTTGAACTTTTGTATTTAGAACTATTGTAATATCTAACTGTTTTAAATATCTTTTTTGACTGCAATCGACTGGGTAATTTATCTAAAGGGTCAGCCAAATGACTTTAAATAGATTAAGGTGTGTGGATGCGAAACGAGACAGGCCTCTTTTTCGTCCGTAGTATAGAAGAAGACAGTTGCTTATAAAAAATTTAGTCAGCCTTCCCTACACCAGTAACATTCATACAGCAAGTATGAGGGATAGTGAGCGCTTTAGTAACCCTAACTTGAGACGTCCCAGCAGCCTGCTTTTGGTGAGATTTCACGCGCATCATTCTTGCGCATCCGACTCTCCTTCGTTTTCTATGGGAGCGCGCTATTTTTGTTCTTATCTTTCTATTTTTAAGAAAAAAATGGCACGTAGCTGCTCTGCATATGGTTACAATTCTATGGTTTGTAAATCACAGGAAAGTGCTTTTTGTCGTATTTTTAAAACATACCTTTTTATAAACGAAGAAAATTCAATGTATCCACATCCACTAAGCCTAGGCGATATTATTTTTACTCTAAGTGGGTTTGTATACAGCCAGTCAATTTGCGTGTGCTGACAGTCAATTTCACTTGTATTTACAATTACCTCTTGCGAAACGGGGCTATAAAACACAAGTCTAGACTAAAATAATTAAAAAAATTTGTAAAATAACACCATAAAAGTTACACTTTCATGGTGCTATTTTTACAAAGTTTTTAATTATTTTATGTTTTAAACACCAGTTATTTTGATTGTTTTTTGCTAGTCTAGCCTCTCTGAGCATTTCCCTGCCAGCCACAAGTCACACGGTTCATCCTTTCTTCACTTTTCCAATGGGTTTTGGATGGAGATGCTCTCTCTGGTATATTTCCACTCTCTGGAAGCATTTGCCAGCGGCTTTTGGATTGAAACGACGGATGCGCTCTGTTGCCAACTTTTCAAAACTATTCACTTTCAAACTTCTTATCGATTCTGTTTCCCTCGCATTTCGATCACTTTTACAGAAGAGAAAATTATCAGCTTAAAATGGTAATGGCGCATTTTAGAACGCGTCGAGAGAGAACTTATTGCCAGCTTGCCAAAAAGTAGAGAGAGTTCATGATCCGATCTCAACGCTGGGACTCCTCCAAGAAAAGGGAGGGGGAAAGGCTGTCATTTAAAACTTTCTAATGATCGGTTAGTTTTCTGGTGTTATTAAGGACTCCACAATGATAGGATTTTGATCGCATATAAGAGCCCGCTGCTGTGTGAAATTGAATAACTTTCCTTGGACCGTGTTGGCACGAGATGACGTCACGGCATTTGTGTTTTTTCCGAATGCGTTTCATGTTTTCATGTCGATTATAGTAGAAAATAGTTTTCACTATTATCATTATGGTAGTGTATATTCCTTGTATTAAAAACAGTATTCCGGACAAAAAACATGGGCTCGTTGATCGCGACCACACGTTTTTATATAGTGTACCAACTTCAATAAAATAGGAGGCACTATGTTAAACGCGTGTATATATATATATATATATATATATATATATATATATATATATAGTGTTTGTGTGTGTGTTAATATATGCACAGTGATAATTTTTTTTCACGTTTACCAGTTTTAAAAATACTTTTTTATTGGAAAGGGATTATCTCAGAGCCATATTATTTTGGCCACATTCTGATGATATTATTATTACGAAAATCGAAAACAACCACATTTTTAAACCATTGCTTAAAGAGTTGCCAGAACCGGCACTGGTCTTCAAAAGTCGCCAAGGTTGGTCCATTTTGGCTATATATCGCCAAGTTTGGGCGTCAAAAAAATAAGTTCCCAAGACTACACTCAATTGGGTATTATCTGCTATATTTGGGGAGAATTTTCCAAACCAAAATAGTGTACAAATAAAGCACAATTAATATGTAGTTTGACAATTACGTAGTTGTTACGTGTTCGAACATCAATATGTATTGTGGGCCATCTTTTTGCTTTAATTACAGCTCTAATTTTCCTTTTTATTTTATTTTATTTTGAATGGAATTCACCAACCAATTTCACAAGTTCGTTTGTGATAACAAGGTTGAAGGACAATATGAAAGCTTCGATTAACTAACGTTATCGTTGCTGGCAATAGTTAAGACAGTGCGATAATTTCATGGCGAAAAATTGAGTCAATTTCAAAAATTAGTCAAAAATGAGTGTGTTCAGGACTTTTTGCCACTACTGTACGTTCCTCCCTAACGGACCTATGAAAAGAATTTCTTTTTTCGACGTCGTCGAACATTTTGATATTACTCCGTTTGAAAGCCAATTGTATGATGTAACCAGATGGACTGATTCGTCTACCAGGGTTTTCATCCACGGCAGTCAAAAACGGGAAGTTATAAATTAAAAATTGCGGAGATTTTTATAAACTCTGCCACAAACTTTACTTTATATTTACAATTTGTGCGATTCTAAATAATTCTAGGTGACACAGTTTTGACATCTTTCACGACATTGAACCAAGTCGGATTTAAATATTTAACCCATTAATGCCTACCGTCTCTTTTTATGGACGATTAAGTTTTATAATAAATTGATTTTCATAAAATGCTTAGTGATAGCAAAGTAAAATGTCAATCTTTCGTTTTTCAATCATATATTTAAAAAAAAGGGAATACATTGTTCATGCCCCACTCATGTCAGAAATTTGTTTATCACTGCAGGTGTGAGTATAAATTAGAGAATGTGATGAAAATGACTGGGAGCTGAAGGGTTAAACTGAGTATTTAAGGGGCACAAACATAAAGAGAATTACCCAGTATTAGTTTAAATAATAGGTAGTATTATTCGATTTGTTAGATTACTATTCATGAAAGTACAATATACTGTGATAATAAATATTTTGTGAAAGTAAAAGTATTCGTTTTATTCATAATTTTTACACGGGCACCTTACAACTCACTAAACGATAAGTAACACCCTGTTACTATTTCCTGAGGCAGTATAAACCGAAGAGACTACCTGAACTTTATTTTTTATGTTGTACTATCAGACGTACAGAAAGGATATTTCACATTTCGTCCTGCAGTTAAAGTACACGACGCATTCCGAAGACATTCAATGCAATATTCATGCGATCATTGCTAAAACAACCGCCAAACAATTCTGCTGTTTTTTCACTTAAGCGACCACTAAGGTATAGGTTAACATGTTTTTCCAGAGTGCTTTGTTCTTTGAAGCTGATTCTGAAACAAACACTCAATCAAGCGTATAGTGAAGACCTCCAGTTATACACATTATTTTATAGAAAGCTCCATGTATTAAACTTTTTTCTTCACAATAGCTTGCAGCTTGGGTATGGCACATCAGGCCTTGGTCTGATGGTAGCCGAACGCGATGGTCACTTGTGAAGGTGCTTCCATCGGGTGGCCATCATTACCCTGACAAATATGGCATAGGCAGAGTTGTTATTGCTGAAATTTCCCAACAAAGGAATCGGGTATAAAGCGAAGAAACAGAATTTCGGAAAATTCTCGAAAGTCTAGAAAACCAGGATTTCTCACCAAAGTGCTTGATTACTCTCACTTTGACAATAAAAATAAAAATTTCGGCGGACACCCATTCTGGCCCACCTCCTATGTTACTGATTGAGGGATACATACACAAATACTTTAAAACCAAGAAGAAAATTATATTGAGGGGCAGCAAGAATAAATTCCAACAGTAAGTTAGGATAGAGAGAATCACACAATATTACATCTATATATGTTTCGGCAAATTTACATTGGCAATATCTCGAGATAATTATTGGCAAATTAGTACGAACCAATTCTTCTACAAGATATTGCCAATGTTATGCCATTCTATATTTAAATTGTTTCCCAAAAGAAACGTTTTAGACATACGCATAGAAGCAATGGTATCCCAGTGGTTAATGCGTTAGACTTGTAGCCGGAAGGCTGCGGGCTCGATCCTGAGGTACCACTAAGGACCATCTTATTACATACAGTGTAAGTGAACGTTAAATCCGGGTTTCTGAAAGTGCTCTCGTCGGTCGTTAACAATTTTCGAGGTATGCCAATATTCAGAAGTCCTCCACCTTCTGATGAGGATCTAAATTGTGACTGGAAATTTCGGAAAAGACGTATGTAGCTCTAAACGACATATCCAGTGACGTGAGCTTTCCTCTCCTGGCAAACAAACAAACATAAGTGAAATACTGGAACAAGTTATTATTACTCACATAAAAATGTCAACGCTGTACGAGCCTGTCTTATACATTTATGAAAGTAAAAGTTTCTACACGAATTCTTGCTCTTTCCCCCTTAATTCGTAGTACTTAAAATAAGGATGTTGTAGGAACCTAAAATACCCATCTTCAAATGCAATACAATACAAAAAATGATAAAACAGAAATTGCAGCTGATAAAAAGAAAAATGGCCATTTCAACTTTAAGGTAGAATTTATTCCGAATGTATCCGTAAGCTAAATATTCAAGATAAAGAAGATTTTGCACTATATTAGAGGAACACGAGGTCAAAAAATTGGGGGTGGGCTGGGAAGGAAAGAACGAAAACGCCTTTTCTTTTTGTTTCAAAGCTTTGTCTGTATCGAATAAATTGAATTTCTCTTTACACACGTCTGGTTTTATTTCTAAGTCGAGAGAATTCGGAGAATGGAGAATTTTTATTAAAGTCCTCCTAAAATGAAAACATCGCTGTAGTAAATAACGCGTTTTTCAGAAAAGTTTTGGAGAGTTTCTGATGATTCCGAGTTACTCGCGAAGTAAAAGTTAAAAAACGAGGAGACAAAAAAATTCCTTGAGAAATACGGAAACGTAAAAATATCGAAGTTGGTTCTTTCAATGCTTGCTGTCACCTTTTGTCAACGCGTTTTCAGACCTAGTGAGTTTTGTATAGAAGGACAATTTGCGTACGCATTTACGTCTGTGGGATTGTTTTTGTTATGTTCTTTATTGAATCTGCGTTTAACCCTTTAACGCGCAGTGTTCCCGCTCTGGGAACACCAAACTGACGCTTTGAATGTTGCCAATCACGAAGAATAGATTTGATTTCTATAAAAATAGTTGCGGGTGACATAGCTCCACGAGAATCCTTTACTTTTTAGCACGTCCTTTCCCGTAACAAAATTGCCACGATTATTTTTAACAGCACTGACATCTGCTGAAAAATGGAAGAATGCGAGAACAGCTGGATAGATTGCCCAGTGCCGAAAAAAGGGCAGCCGTCGCCAGCACAGCCAGCTGTCGTCAAAAAAGGATCTCTAGATCTGTGGCACGCGATGAACGTTTCGATCGTCCGCCATCTTGCTGGTAGTTAAGTCGAGCGATGGCAACGGCAGCCCTTTTTTCAGCATTGGGAAAGGGTTGCGCCACAAAGGGTTAAATAAGTTTGATTCAACTCAATCGGATGCAGTGTTCAGAAGCACTTCATCCGCACTAGTGCACTTCAAATAATTTGAGTGTATAGGCCGTAATGTAATAAGAATTACTTTTTGCAACCCTGTGAACAAACCATGCTTCCCATACAAATTATTTATTTTAAGTGAGCAAAGATTAAATAATTATTTATTGAAAATGCATTTTATTTATTCATGCTTTCATTGCCTGAAACTGTGTCTAAAGAATGCGGTTTATGATGTACATTTCTATCTGAAGTACTATTTGTTTTCGAACCAAAGGCGTTTATTGTAAGTTATTAAAACCTTCTGGGAATACAAGGAAAAGGCGAGGGGGTGCAAATTGTTTATCCTCTTCGTTCCAGCGGTCCACTTAAGTGGACCTTCTTGTTTCCACTGCTAACACAGTCCTTTAAGAATTTTTGTTGTTCTGAAATGGCGTACGCATTCTTGGATGCTTTAATTTTGAGTAAATGATTTTAACACATTTGAATGTGTAAATTCTGCTCACTAACGCATGCAGCATAGGGTAAAGGGGGGCAAAGGTCCGCAGTTTTGAATTATAACTCATTTCTGAAAAATTGCACCAAGTTATGAACATAAACTCTTTTTATTAGAATATAGCTTAAACCTTTACATATCATCTTAAATCATCACTTTTATCTAAAATGTATGCATAAAATCTGGGAGTGACTTTTACAAATTTTTGTATTTTCGGATCTTTGCCTCATATAATGGAGTAAAGATCCGCGGTGGCGGACTTGGCACAAAACTCTGAATAAAACCCACTTGCAAGCTTGTCTTTGCTGCAAAATTATTATTTGAAGGTTGGGAGGTTGACTGCTAGCACCTTCAAGACTGGTGTGAGAGTATAATTAAATTCTCTATTTTATTTTTATTTTCGTTAACTGCATGGGAAATTCTGATTTAACACGATAACAATCTCTAGAATATGTAATGTAAACTTAGCAAAAACAGATAAACAAAAAAAAAAAATCACTCTCAGTTAAATTTAATTAGAGAAACTTACAAAATAGGGGGAAGACAGTTGGCTGTTACAGAACAAAAATGTACTCAAATCTCTAAGGGCGTAGAAAAACTTACCATGTTGCTAAAAAGAACTGATGTGAACGTAAATATTGCAATCACAAATCGAATCAGTGGCAATAAAAATAAAATACATGCATGGCTGAAAATTTTGCATGTCCCGTACATGACGGGGAATAGATTTTTCCGGCCCTGATGGACATCATCATTAGATGGCCCAGAACTTAGCACAATATGATGGTTATTAGAAGGCTCAGGACTTGAAACAACATGCAAATGTCAAATAAACAAAACCATGACAACCCCAAAACAGATCTGCATTTGGATCTTTACCCCCTCGTGAATACGGATTCTTGCCCCATTTGATATTGATATGAAAATTGCTTTGCTGCGGATTTGTTCAAAAGCCGTATCACTTGAAACACAAAGTAATGAGATCATTTTTAGGTTAGCTTGAAACAACATGTTACTTAGGTTACCTAAGGTTACATTACTTAGGTTACCTTAGGTTACATTTTTAGGTTAGCTTGAAACAACATGTTACTTAGGTTACCTAACTTAGGTTAGCTTGAAACAACATGCAAATGTCAAATAAACAAAACCATGACAACCCCAAAACAGATCTGCATTTGGATCTTTACCCCCTCGTGAATACGGATTCTTGCCCCATTTGATATTGATATGAAAATTGCTTTGCTGCGGATTTGTTCAAAAGCCGTATCACTTGAAACACAAAGTAATGAGATCATTTTTAGGTTAGCTTCACATACAAACAGCCATTAAAACATAAATCTGTAAAAGTGAGACCAAAAACTATGTTCAAAAATTTAAAAACTACATCAAAATACGCATAAAAATAATTTACTTGATAATATGAAAACTGGCAATCGCACATCCGTGATTCTTTGTTTGCAAAACCAGCGCCATCTAGGGAACTTGTGAAAAATGTGGCTAATTTAGACTTCTAAATAATAAAAAGCTGCATTCGGATTTTTGCCCCGTGCGGACCTTTACCCCCGACTACCCTACATAAATGAGATGAAACCTGTTCATTATTCGTAGTCATCGGAGTGGAATTGGAGAGTTTTGATTATGTACCATCCTCTGACTTAACTGCAACAGTACCCGAATCCAATTCACTAACATCATTAAACTTTTCAAATTTAAATAAAATAAAATAATTTGCACAGATACACATTATTCGAAAGTAAGATTTAAACGTACGTTGCGGGTATTGCAATGGGCCGACTTCCTTCTCTTCCGATCCAAAATCACACACAAAGATGGGAAAACTTTGTGTAAGCTGGTGATTTTGATCGCGCAGTATTTAAGATTAGAATGTCAAAATCTGTTGAGTTATTGATAATACTCGTTGTTCAACAGCAAATATCTCACTCTTAAAGCAATGATAAGGCTTTTTTCTAACCTATTTGAAACTAGTAATACGCTGGAGTTTATGGAAAAAGTAGACATTCATTTTAAAAGTTAGTACCACTCTGTATCACTAAAGTATACACTTCAGTGATATAGGGTAACTCAAAACACTTAGGGAAAATTTAAGAGGTGGGAGAGGGAACCAAGACTGTTCAGAATCACACAGGAATGTGAGGTCGGAAACGTTGTCTTTTTGTCCTGTTAATTATAATTCGAAGATATGCATAAGTATGACAGTGGACTTTCCGACCATGATTTGTCAAAAACTAACACATCTTTCACATAAAACACTTAAATAAAATAGATAATTTTAAAATTCTATTTCATTTCATTGATGATATTGTCGGATAAACACAGACCGGAAAACAGTCGGAAAAAAACAGTCAGTCGTAGGACTGCACGTCAGAAGGGGTTCTTGTCAAGCTTTCACAAATTTATATTTATGCAGTTAAACAGATTTTCAAACAGTATTGTGGTTTTATTAACAAAAAAAACATTTATGAATGTTTATTCACATTTTTATACACTTGAAATTCTTTGCAATATATATATATATATATATAGTAAAAGACATAACTTACGAATCGACGTAGCATCCACTTGGCAAATACAAAATTCTAAATATCCATGGAATGATAGATGAGCAAAACAATGAACTTAAAATCTTATGTAAAAATATATATAAATGTTCTTAATTAAGGCTGTAAGGGTATCGCACATTTACTTATGATATTCTCACATTTTCACATATTTTTGTACGTTTGTACACATTTTAAAGCAATTTTTACTGGGCTAGAATCGGAAAAGTTTGATTCTTTTTTTTTTTAATTTGATTACATTTCGAATTTTGCGCTAGATTTACGTGCACATTTAAAATTTAAAAAGAGAGAGGGAGCGCGCGCAAAGGCCGTAACGTGACACAGCTGGTATATGCGTACGGTATACATCAGCATTGCACATTTTCCTCCACGTGTTGGATTTTGTTTGATTTAATTAATAATTATGTACGTGAATTTATTAAATATCAATAATTATGTACTTATGTTGTAATAGATAGTAATCCTATTTATTTGTAATGAATGATGGTTTTATAATTCAATTTCAAATGCACTGTAGTTTAACATTCAAATAATGTACAGAATATAATTATAAACACTCTCCGCATTATCAAATTAACTTTATTGCACAATAGCTATATAGCTATCCAAATTGAGTACAGTCTTTTAAATAAATAATGGAAAATTATAGCATCTACCCAACTAGAAAAAGTCTGCACTTTTTTTGCAAAAACATATAGATCGTACACAATTCGTACATAAAAAGAGGATATTTTTGAATATTTTGAAAGTATACACTTCTTGTGCAACTCATATGCAGATTTTATGCATACAGAAACAAAAATTTACGCATTTTGAAACGATTTTCAGAAAAATCTCAAAATCTAATGAAAAATTTTTTTTAATCCGACGCCTGTAACATAAGTTGAGTGATCACCTATCATGTCACCAAATTTCATGTCTTTTGCTTCAGTTGTTATCACGTGATGTGCGAACAAAAATTTACGTAGTTTGAAACAATTTTCGGGAAACATCAAAATCTAGTGAATTTTTTCAAAATTTGGCGCTTTCTAGTTTAAGTTGCGTCACCACTTATCATGTCACCAAATTTTATTTCATTCGCTTCAGTCAGTTTTACGTGATGTGCGAATAAATAAAGCGTCACTGACAGTACGACAAAAAAAAATTTTTTTTTTTTTTGACGGTCGTAGTGGGGTCCCGAATGCTTAAATCGGATAGAAATCGCAAAATCTTATACCAAGAGTGTACAGGCAAAGTCTAATTTTATTTATTTAGATACATAAAAGTTCCCATTCCGAAATGGAAACAACAGTCACTTCAAACTTTAGTCTATTCATCTGTAGTCGAACCCGCCTGGTGGTTAGAACGCTCACCTACCACACTCACCTTGGATCTACGGTTCGATACCAGTCACGGAAGCTTTTTGAAGTTTTTACGTATGATAAGAGGTGGCAGCACTAAAATTCAGAGGAAGAAATCTCAGAGACGACATAGCTATAATGTCAGGATCCACTTTTTCCCACATGTATCTGAGCTTGACGGTCACGCAGCAGCGTGATGGTCACGCGAATTCAATGGTTTTCTCCATTTCAAAAGTGCCCAACGCGCCTAAGAAGTTTTCACTTCAAAAAAAGTAGACGAACATTTCAACATTTCTTCCCTTATTGTGTATAAAGTGATTAGTAGTGGGTACCTAAAGCCAATATTTTCCGAGCCCACATTGCTTTATGGCTCTTGTGGCCTCCCGAGAATTTAGAATCACCCTGTATATATTTTATACGTAGGCGAAATTGGGGTACAATGAAACAAAATTTACTATTTTTTTCCCGTTCTCAAATTTCCATGTACAAATCTAAAATTAATGGACACTTTTAACTTACTCTTTTCCCTATCTAAATGAATTTTTATGAGTTTGTAAATATCTTTTTCAATTTTAAAATATACAAAAGGTAAATGTCTTCCAGTGTTTCACTGTACTCCATATACAGGGGAGTACCATATACAAATTCAACTTTCAGCATAAATGCTTTACAGTTATAATTCACGTTAGTGAGACATAGATATGAAATTTAAATTGAAAAAAACAAATTTAATTAAGCTGTAATAGCTTCAGATGAGAACATATTACTTTTACAAGAGGCTAGTCTATGGTTTGTCATTTTCTATTAAATTCACTTAAATCAAATTCAAAAATTAGCATTTCTGTTTTCCTTTCTGTACCACCTGAAGGCACAAGGGCTGGTAGTTTTGATACATTTTAACTTTTTCTAAAATGTATGTTCCCGAAGAACCCACAAATTTGAAGCTTGGACTTAGTCGTTTGACGTACCGAACTTCGCATTCCGTTTGGTTTAAGTTTATTACATTTCCAACAGAGTACATTGTTTTGCATTTAAGTTCACCTTCCTTGATTAAAACATAATCATTTAGAACGATACTGTTTGTGTCACACATGTTATGTGAGAATATCTCATAATCTGTACTGTTTGGATTGTTAGTTGAAAGACAATCTAGATTGTCACCATCTTCAGATTCTCATAATCTGTACTGTTTGGATTGTTAGTTGAAAGACAATCTAGATTGTCACCATCTTCAGAGTCTGAAGAAGATAGAGTACGATTTATAAACAATTACTTGTTAATTTTATGTGCTCTATGGAAATCTCAATCTAAATATTTAATAGTAACACCTTTATTTTAAGTGAATGCACTCACCCGAGTTACAATGAAGCATGTTTCATTGTACCCCATCAACAAGTGTTTCATTGAACACCGAATTGATGCTACAAACTAAAACAATTTTTACAAATTTCTAAAATTTATTTTTTAAATTCTCGCTTTGAAAGTATGAAGACCACAATATGGTGATCACAGTATTTGAAAAGTAAATAAATATACGTATGAAAAGAAGGAGATAAAACAAAATTACTTTTAGTAATAAATTTAATTTCAATGGTGAAAAGTCAATAATTTTCTATATCTCTTGTTGTAAAAATGCGATTGCCTCCAAATAACATCAGTAACTGGATCATTGAGTTTCAACTTTCTGTGACAAATACTATTGAATTTAGATAACATGTTTCATGGCACCCCAACTTCCCCTACATGCGTACATGGTTAGGACTTCAGCTTCACTTTACACTAACGATTCGAACAAGTTTAGAAATTTTTTTATAAAAGGGAAGTTCTTTTTTGAAAACACACTTTCATTTCATCTACAACACTGAACCTAAAAATTTACCCTTAATTAATTCTGTTTAAAAAAAATATTATTTACTATGCACAGACAAAAAAAAAAAAAAAAGTTTCATAAGGATCGCTGGAAATCTGCAACACATACATACAGTGAGAAAAATTCTCGGTATTTCTTGATTCACATGTCAGAGAAATCGTTGGGAATTTTTAACGCTTGTCCGGTCTTTGTGATTGGAATTTTGGCCGCAATATCTCGGAGAGCGGGACCTTGTCACTGAAACAGAAGAAGGAAAGCGTAAGATGATTTGGGGGGATCAGATAAATTATTATTATTTATAGTAATATTTTGACACGAAAAAAATGTAAGGATAGAACTTATCATCCCTACTCAGCCATCTGAAGATAGTTCTGATTTTCTCCATGAAAATAAATACGTAGGGTAATGGCACACTTTATCGGCACATTAATGAAAATTTCTCATTGTTTTCTTAACCCTTTGAGGCGCAACCCTTTCCCAATGCTGAAAAAAGGGCAGCCGTTGCCATCGCTCGACTTAACTACCAGCAAGATGGCGGACTATCGAAACGTTCATCGCGTGCCACAGATCTAGAGATCCTTTTTTGACTCAGCTGGCTGTGCCGCACAGCCAGCTGCGTCAATCGAGAATGCGAGAACAATCTCTCCATCTTTTCTCGCATTCTTCCATTTTTCAGCAGGATGTCAGTGCTGTTAAAAATAATCGTGACGATTTTTTTACGGGAAAGGACATGCTAAAAAGTAAAGGATTCTCGTGGAGCTATGTCACCCTCAACTGATTTTATAGAAATCAAATCTGACTGGCAACAGTCAAAACGTCAGTGTGTGTGTGTATGTGATTAAGGCAACGCTACTCTAGGGCGATCTGCCAAAGGGGGGTGCCTTGACAGAAGGACTTTCTAAGGGGTTCTAACGCGTATTCACGTTACATCTGGAGAAAACCTACCAAAACTCCAGACCGTTAGATCGACAGCCGCGCGATGGGACCCGAACTCGGGACCTTCACACTTCGGCCATCTACTATTTTTAATGGCATAACCACTGTGCCATGGTGAGGCCATCAAAGCGTCAGAGTTTGGTGTTCCCAGAGAGGGAACACTGCGCGTTAAAGGGTTAAAAGCATTCATTTATAAATAAGTCATGATATTTCAAGGTTTTTCTTTATGGGCCCTCCAAGGCCTACAATATTAATTCCGCTCATTACCTTTGTCAAATTAATATCTTTTTACGTTTAAGAGAGGAAATTCAGTAGCAGTTTTTCCCATGTTATCGACATTAATGGACTCGTTGGTGACACGAATGAGAGGCGATTACTGACATGCGTATTCGTATATTGACAGGGAAAGGGGCCCAATTATGGACAGCGTATTTAAACAATTTTATTTTGAGCCAAAAGGGATAACACTCTCACCTACCTATCTTGCAACTAAAACCTGCAAGATAAGTAGGTACATTTTAAAGTAATATAACATCTCTGTGAATATCTTAAAATTTAAGCTGTCAGTAATTCGTTTGCAGCATTCCATGTGTCGATTCATATGTGAACCTGTTATTGACAACCGCTGTTAAAAATTAAATACCTTCGGTATTTTTAAAAGGGAAATCACAGCCGTGCTGCAAATAAAAAACTGTCTTAAACATGCGTTATAAGCACTTTTATGTGAAGTTCCTAGTTAGTTATGTGACGTTCACAAGATTGACGATAATTGGTAAATTGATAGTTTGGATTACTAACTGCTGACACCCATAAATATAGTTGTTTAATTGAAAATTTATAATTGGAGACTGTATTCTCATTAAGTAGCAAAGAGTAGATAAAACAAAATTCAAGCGGAGGAAGATGGAGTTAGAAAAGTATTCGAGGCAAAATCGAGACTTTAATCTCAAAAACGAAATCTTTTGTTAACGTGCCATTGTGAGACATATATCATAAACTCTTCTATGCCGGACTTTTCATTACCTCAAGGTGACTTGATCATGGTGGGAATCAGTGGTTGATTAGCTGGACCTTGTCTAGGGGCCCAAGTGAGGACGTTTAGGTGGTCCCAAACGCTTTTGAACACTAAAGGAACAACTGTTAATAACGAAGATTCTGTCGACAATCGATGCCAAAGTCACAAATCAGTTTTTTTTTTTTCGCAGGATTAAAACTCGCAAGGAAAACGTTTAGAAACAAATCGACAGGTTCGCAGAATCTTTATTTGTTTCCAAGTGTGCAAAAAAGTTTTCAATAAGCTTTTAATTTATACTTTTACTAAAGGAATAATGCAAATACAAAATTGGTAATTCATGATTGTAAAGTCATGAGCAACGAACATTTTTTCTCAGGAGCAGTTATATGCGTTTACAATAATAAAATGCGATAAAACTACGAGCGTTTTTTTGTTTTTTTTTCAGTCATTCATAATCATACCATAAAATGGAAACTTGAACAGGGAGAGGATGAAGACTCGCTACGACACGACGGCTACGGGACACGCGTTCAACGTAGGTGACAAAGTTTGGCTATGGAATCCTACTCGACGGAAAGGCCTGTCTCCCAAGTTGCAATCGCCGTGGGACGGTCCTTACATAGTCCTAAACAGACTGAACGACGTCATCGTACGGATTCGTAAGTCACCCAACTCGAAACCAAGAATCGCTCATTATGATCGGCTAGCCGTTTACCGAGGTTGTAATTAGTATTTTGAATATTAGACCATGGTCAGAATGGCGTAATACTTCTTTTCTTTCATCTCATTTCTTTCCTGTCTCTCTCTCTCTTCTCTTCCTTTTCCCTCAACTCTCTTTTACTCACACCACATTTAGTGCACATATTTGTATTATATTGGTTTTTATTAATGTGTATTTGTTTATTATCTTTATTACTTATTAGTGTAGTTGTTTATTAAGTTTATAATTTATTTTTGTATAGTTGCTTATAGTGTTAATTGCTTAAATTATGATGTTAAGATCATGTAAAAGTTTAAGTATTGTAACTATTTGTATGACCTCCTAACTGGGGATTGTACTGCCCGGGAAGTGCAGTCCTTGGGAAGGGGGCAATGCTACGTATTTTCGGGCAACCCGTTGTTCTGGGGTTTAAAATGGTTTAAAATTCGTATTCTACGTATCAAGTAGTTAAATTTTGCTTTTTGTTACTTAAAAATCGGTCAACTAGAACGAGAGATACGGAGGTTTTGGTTTCCCTTTTGATTTGAATGCAGTTCCTAGCAATCTCGAGAAATATATGTCGTAGGCCTTCGGTAACTTCACTTTTGGAGACTTATTTTTGACGCCAAATTGGGCGATATTTCGCCAAAAATAGCCAAGCTTGGCGAAATTTTGGTCATTTGGCGCTATTTTCCCAATGGGGCTTGTAAAGTTAGTTTTACTGCATTAACATGCATAATAGCCTAACATTTCTCTTCTATGACGTAATCAAAATTCCCGTTTTATGTGGAATCTTCGAGAAATAAATTCTTCTGGAAGCTTCTTGTAGTTTCTTCGTCACTTATAATTACAAGTATGACAGAGGCCCCCAGTTCATTGTGAATCGAGCTTCCGATGAGTACGGTGCTTTGCTCTGTGAACTGTGTGATAGAAGCGGTGTTTTCGCGTGAGACTGTGTTAGTGTTATCCTTTATATATTTCCACTAAATTTTACCCGTTGAAATGGTTCTATTTTGTGTGAGAATTACAGCATTTTTGAAAGCTTCGGTACTGAGTGGACTGTTATATATGAGCTACTGGCCGTTAGTGCTTGTGATTTTTGTACAGCTGATTCTTCGACGAAGCTTTAGAAGCAATAAAGTTTGTGTTCCATCCTGACAAGTGGACTCTTTCTTAGAATTTTTTAACCTACTGGACATTAGAACGACGAACCCAGAAACTAGCAAAGTTTTCTGTAACAATATTTTTATACATAATTAAAAATTTTCAAGCGAATCCTATAAATGGTGTTGAGGTTATTAGGCTTTTTGTGTCTAACTTTGTAATCTTTTGGCAGTAATGGAGAAAAAGCTTTATCTTGGAACATTGTTGAGGGTCAGGAATCAGCTTAACTATTTAGTAGGATGATCCGTTTTAAAGAATAACTTCCATAGCGCAGTTTACTGGGAATATTTTGAGTGCTCCTGTAGAAAAACTATAAATGCTACATAGACCATTTCAATAGAATACTTAGTACAGTAAATAAGAATAACATACATAAATTTCGTACAAATAAATGCCTTGTCAATCAATTTTGAGCAACCTCTCGCTCCTGGTATCTAGGAATCAAGGGGACTGGGGCAAGAAACTCCCCCTCTTCCTGCTGGCCTGTAGGAGTGCCGTTCATGAGATTACCGGCTCCACACCTTCCCAGATGCTATTCGGAAGAGATCTTCGTCTTCCCGCCGATTGTGTTCGGCCGCCCTCCAGGTGCGCCTTCAGAGCCAGAGGAGTACATGGAAAATTTTATGGCACGGTTTGAAGACGTGCATCATTTTGCTCGGGAGCGGATCAACCTGAACACTGAGAAGATGAAGACTCGCTACGGGACACGAGTTAAACGTAGGTGACAAAGTTTGGCTATGGAATCCTACTCGACGGAAAAGCCTGTCTCTCAAGCTGCAATCGCCGTGGGACGGTCGTTACACATTCCTAAACAGACTGAACGACGTCATCGTACGGATTCGTAGGTCACCTAACTCGAAACTAAGAGTCGTTCATTACGATCAGCTAGCTATTTACCGTGATTGAATATTAGACCATGGTCATTATGGCGTAATTCCTCCTTTCTTTCATCTCTCATTTCTTTCCTGTCTTTCTCTTCTCTCCCTCTTTCTTCAACTCTCTTTTACTCACTACTTACGCATGTTTAGTGTAAATATTTATAATATATTGGTTTTTATTAATATATATTTGTTCATTATGTTCATTACTTATTAGGTGTATTAGTTTAATTACTTATTAGTGTAATTATTTACTATGTTGACTATTTATTAGTGTGTCTTAGCTTATTGTGTTTATTGATTACTTGCTTAAATTATGTTGTTCAGATCTTGTAAAAGTTTAAGTATTGTAACTATTTGTGTGGCCTCGTAACTGGGGATTGTACTGCCCGGGGCGTGCAGTCCTATGGAAGGGAGCAATGTTACAAATTTTCGGGGCAACCCGTTGTTCTGGGGTTTAAAATAGTTTAAAATTCGTATTCTACGCGTGAAAGAGTTAAATTTTGCTTTTTTTTGCTTCGAAGTCGGTCATCTAGAACGAGAAATACGGAGGTTTTGGTTTCCCCTTTGATTTGTATGCAGTTTCTAAAAATCTCGAGAAATATTGGCCCTAAGCCTTCGATAACTTCACTTTTGGGGACTGATTTTTGGCGCCAAATTTGTCGATATTTCGCCAAAAGTCGCCAAGCTTCGCAACATTTTGTTTCTTTGGCGCGCGTTTCAAAATGGGACTTGTAAAGTTAGTTTTTTCTGCATTAATAGCATAATAGCCTAACATTTCTGTTCTATGACATAATCAAAATTCGGCTTTTTGTGGAATCTTCGAGAGATACATTCTTCTAGACGCTCCTTGTAGCTTCTGCGACATCTGTAAATACCGGCATGACATCTCCCCAGTTGAATGTGGATCGAGCTTCCGATGAGTACGCTGCTTTGCTCTGTGAATTGTATTTATTATGCTATAGAAGCGGTATTTTCGATTGCCTTTTGAAGCATTTTTGTTTTTAAGTGCTGTGTGTAAATTCTCCATTGTTGTGTCTTGGGGGGACTGTTTAAGAAATTCCTCGTACATTTTCACTGAATTTTTGCCTTTGCAAGTGTTTTATTTTGTGTGAGAAATACAGCCTTTGTGAAAACTTCTGTATTAAGCGGATTGTTAAAAGCACATTACTGGCTGATTGTGCTTGCGAATATTGTACTGCTGATTGTTCGACGAAGTTCTAGAAGCAATAAAAATTGTGTTCCATCCTGACAAGTGGACTCTTTACTAGAACTTTCTACACCTGCTGGACTTTAGAACGACGAACCCAGGAAAGTAGCAGAGTATTCCGCAACAATATAAATGTATGTACAACCCATTTTGACCGATCGCGGGTCTATTTTGACCCGTTTTTCCATGCCGTCTGTACGTATGTATGTATGTATGTAACTCGCATATCTAAAAAACTATTGGTCGTAGAATGTTGAAACTTTATATTTAGGATTGTTGTAACATCTGGTTGTGCACCTACCCCTTTCGGTCTCAATCAGCTGGATAGGGACTGGATTTATCTACATTGATGATTTACTATTACTAGAAAATATTTTTGATATAATAGACGTGCAAGGAATTCATGTTTTATCCACATCAGATTTTTTCATCTCCATGACATATAGCACATCACAATATCATCAAAATGACAATTTCTTACTTTCTTTACGTGACATCCAAATCCTCTTAATATATTTTGTGATTTACTAAAAACAACTTTATTTTGATTACATAACATTGTAAATTTCCCTAAACTTTTGCAAAAATAATCAATAGTCAATTTAAAATTCAATAACTAAAATGACAAAATTAATTGCTCATTTAAATACAATTTTACTGAAACCTTGTACTGTACACTTTTTCTCAACAGGCGTCACTTCTTCCTTGATGTGGGCTCTGAAAGTGCTTTATAATTAGGAAGAACTTACGATAGGAAAAAAATATATATTTAAGTACAGAACTCCGAACATGCATAATCAAAACAGCACACATTACTCTCATTATTTCCACTTTAAGCTACACATTGAATTTTTCTTACATCGAAATTGCGGTGTTAGTTATTGGAGATAAGCTTTTCTTTCTTCGAAACAAACTGCTGAGGCAGTGTCAATGCCATATTTTAATGATGTTTTGAGGGCCTTCGAGCGCTTAAAGAACTGTGGTTCAATATCGGATTTAAAAAAAAAAGTATTTTCTTACTTTAAAATCTGTGACTTTGTAGTTTGCTTTAGCATGTGTAAAGAAATTAAAAAGGACTATTTTTTTTAACTTGTCTGGATGTTTTCAAGAATATATTTTGTCAAGTCAAAATGGACAGTAGCAGAGCTATCAAATGTCCACAGTAAACACAGAAAAGAATCTCCATCGTTGCGTCTTTGCAACAATGGAAGCGAACAAAATAGACTTGCTAACTTAAGCTTGCTTTATGAACTCCTGTTTGTAAAAAATGAAACACGGTAAAGGAATCCTCAGAAACAAATGAAATTTAATTCACAAACGACTTGTATCAGTACAAATAAATTATTAAATTTTGAAAGAAAAAAAGGAGAATAAATCATGCCAAACTCATCTATTATAAAACACTTTCCGACACAAAGCTTTGTGCAAAATTTGGCGATTTATTTATTTATTTTTCTTAAATCTTGCGAGATTTCGGAAATAAAATAATGTTGTATTATCACTATAGATATAATTTTATGACACTCTGTAAAAGACCATTAAATTTTTTTTCCATCGTTTAACTCAAGAATATAAGAATTTTATACTCATTTTCTCGTGCTAGAAATGTATAAGTGTTTCTCAAATATATTGTCATAGGTTATAATATATTGGAATTCTTTTGAGTGTTCCAGTAGAAGAATTATTAATAGCACAGACACTATTTTCAACTGAAAGCATTATTTTGAGATTCTTAATAATATGCATGCCCATTTTATTTTCTTTCAAAAACCGAATATCTCTAAAACACGTTTTCACGAATGACTCCCCATAGAGTGCAATGCATTGGATTTTTTTTCTCTCCTGTAAAAGAACTATTAATGCTACTTACACCTTTTCAATAGGGTGCATGGTTCTGTACATTGAAAAATATAAATTTCGCATATATCGATGTATATTTTACGGCAGTTAGAACACTGGACGGGAGGACAACAGAATGGACAAACAAACCAAAATCATTAACACCTATCAAATTTATGGTATGTTAAAAATTAAAAAATGTTCTTAGACAACATAACCGTGTCTCACGAACATGGAGAGCTGGAAATTCATCATTTTAAGGGTTAGCAGTCAAAAATTAATTTTCCAAGAGCTAAAAATCAAAGTTTGCAATTTTGTTCCATGTAAATCCGTTAATGCGTTAGAATCCCTTTTATATTCCAACGCGGTAACTAATTTTCGTCGGCGCAACCTCCCCCTATTCCTACCTCACCTAAATTGTAGAGTATTATTATATGCTTTAATTGGACGCCTGTCTCTAAACTTCCATTGACCGTATAGTATTGCAATTATTTTGAGTACTCTTCTAGAAGAATTATTAACGATACAGTTATTATTTTCGATGGAAAGCTTCATTTTGTAATCCTTAATAACAACCAATTTTGTTTCATTTAAAATAGTAGACTATCTCTAAAACTAGAAGTCAAAGCCCGTTGTGGAGGCAATTACAACGGTTGCTAGAAAAAACATTTGACAAAAGCATGTCTACACTCAATGTATTTAATCTTCAGCCACTTGAAATAAATAATTTCATGTTCAATTTTTATTATGGACCCAAATCGAATTTCAGGCTTTTCTGGGAACGTGACGAAAATTTTCGCATTCGAGCGATTTCATTTCCCTGTAAAAGTCCCTAGCACGAAATTAAATCTTTAGGAGTGGACACTTCCCTCAGAAAGCGGGATAACGCCGTTGTTGCATGTAGATGGGGCAACACCTCACTCGGTAACTGCTGGTTTAGCCATTGAAAAGAAGGCAATTTTTTAAAAGTGTTAATTTATGATGACGATTACACTCAAACAAAAAATACTTACATTTATTTCATGCGTCGATAAATTTCAACACAATTTCAAATCGCCGATAAACTCAAACTCATATTAAAAATTTAAATTCATGTTACATAAAAAACTCAGTAATTAATTAAAAGTTATTTTCGAATGTAAATATATACCGTTGCAGACGAAAACATTTTTTCCTTGACAAATACTAACTCAATATTTTAATAATCTCAAAGATAGAACCTTTCCCTCCCTTTTTATACACATTTGTTACTAAGGCAACCGCGTAAGCAAAGGTGAAAAAAATAATTGAAATTGAGTGCTGGCGTTCATAATTTCGTTCGCATGCTTGATGGCAAAATTTCCAATGTTTACATTATATAACTTAGTTTGAGAGCCAAAAATTTAAGCAAGCAAATATGGAGAGTATCCACTTCTATAATATACCTTAGTAATCCTGAAGAAGTGAAAAAAAGTAAACTCTCAAATCTGGAAAAATCCTGATAATTGTGACATCAATATTGCGTCATTCTCGTCTGCAATAATAGCTAATTTTCTCACACAAATGATTCACTTTTTTTCACTCTCCAAAATAAAATGGAGCTGAAAATAGGGAAAATCCCTTAAAAATGGAGTAACGGGTGGATTTTCAGACTTTAAAAGTAGAGCAGATTGTTTTCTATATTTTTATACATATTTATGAAAAATTTCAAGCAGATCGTACAAACGGTGTAGATGTTATTAGGCATTTTAGTGCTTAATTTTGTAATCTTTTTTCAGTAATGTCGGAAATGAGTTTTATCTTGGAGTCGGGGATCAGCGTAACTATATAATAAGGACGATACACTTTAAAGAATAACTTCCCACAGAGCGCAATGTATTGGGGATATTTTGAGTGTTCCTGTAGAAAAACTATAAATCCTGCATAAGCCATTTCCTATAGGGCCATGGTACAGTAGATAAGAATAACATATATAAACTTCGTAGAAATCGATGCATATTTACAGAAGTTAGAGTACGGACGGACAGACAGACAAACAGAAATCATAAACACTTTTCAACCTTGTTGGAAAATGTTAAAAAGAATATTAAGTGTCCGAAATCAATACTTCGTGTGGCCACCATGCTCTGCAATAAGTGCTGCTATACGGCGTTGCATAGAATTAAACATATTTTGAATATATGCTTGGGAAGAACATTCCATATTCTTTGTAGGCAGACCCAAAGTTCGTCTGTTGAAGCTGTAGGACGAGGATAACGAGTGAGACGACGACCCATGAAATGCCACACATGTTCAATCGGTGACATGTCCGACGAATAAGCAGGACACGGAAGAAGCTGTATTGGACACGGAAGAAGTCTTGCATATTCCTTGCCACATGTGGGCGGGTAATACCCTGCTGAACCTCCAGGAATGACTTCGGGCTCAAGAACTTCTCTGATGTACCTGTCCCTATTAAGATTACCCACAATTCGTAGCAGTTGAGATCGTCCGTGATACGCAATCGTACCCCAGACCGTAACTCCATCTGTTCGTCCACTAGGACGTTCGATAATGCACTCCGGAAGGTAGCGTTCACCAGCATAGTGTCTAACATGAATGCGGCCATCATGGTGCCACAAATTAAAGCGGGATTCTTCACAAAACACCACTTGTTGCCAATCTGCAGGCCAGCTTCTATATTCATGAGCCCATTGCAGCAGCATGCATGGATGGTTTCGCGTGAGGGGGAACCTATATGAAGGAGTTCGTACATGCAGTCCACGCGCAGCAGACGTCGACGAATTGATGAAGCAGAGAGTGATACACTTGTAGCGTTGGGCCAATGTGCTGACAGCTGTGCAGAGCATATGTAGGCCACCGCCGACCCGCGGGCCGGATGTAGCCCGCCACGGCTTTTGATCCGCCCCGCGGAACATATCAAAACTCTGTATAAAACCCATCAGGGGCGTAGCCAAAGGGGAGGGGGATAGGGGGTCACAAAAACCCCATGAGAAGTTTTCTGCCATACAAAATGTATATTCTTCACTCCCTTATCACACACACGAATATATATATATGTGAGTTGCAGTAGTCATAACCTCCCCCCCTCAAAAATTTCTGGCTATGCCATTGAAACCTATATAAAACATTCATAATCCCAATTACATTAATATTTAATTGGGATTGGGATTTGGCCCGCGACTTCGCTAACATCCTAAAGTTTGGCCAGCGACTTCGCTAATATCCTAAAATTTGGCCCGCAACTTTTCTAATGTTGACCATACCTGGTGCGGATGAAGCTGTTCGCTCCACCAGCGCCAAGCGGACCAAGTGCCTATCATCGCGCATTGACTTCATTTTTCAGTGTCCACTCCCGCATTTTCGAGCTGTCCAGTCCTCATCTGTTGTCCACTGCCTCCAAACTCGCATCACTGTGCTGCTCTTACACTGCATACGAACTGCTATCACGCGAGAGGAAAATCCTCCTTCACGAAGGCCGATGATTCTTCCCCGTTTAAACTCCGTAAGTTGTTCAAATTTCGCCTTCTGCCATCGGCGAGGCATAGTTACGTCTCACTTGACGTTTGCCACAAACAGATAAACACGGAGTATTTTAAATATGCCGCTACAGCCCTTTATTTATACGCTTTCAGCAGCAGTACAGAGGACGCTGCTCTGCCCAAGCAGGCGTCCTCTGTACTGCTACACATATTTTGTATAACTCTAAAATTTTAACCCGTAGAATTTTGAACTTTTGTATTTAGAACTTTTGTAATATCTAACTGTTTTCAATATCTTTTTTGACTGCAATCGACTGGGTAATTTATTTAAAGGGTCAGCCAAATGACTTTAAATACATTAAGGTGTATGGATGCATTCAATTCACTGAAAGTCTGAGGTCAATGACTACTTTGGCTTTCCCCAAAATCTCGCAAACTATCTGAAGCTTGTCGGCTTTTGGTGAAATATCGCCAAATAAAGTGTCAGAAAGAAATCTTTCAAATTTAACTCAGCTTGGCGATATCGAAATATTTGGCTAGAAATCGCTAAACCTTTGTATTACTGCAGTATTTTGTCTCTTTCAAACAAAATAAATTTAGATGAAGTGCGCCGAAAATATTTTTGATTTAATAGACGTGCAAGGAAGTCATGGGTTCTCCACATCATTTTTTTTTATTTTATGCAATGATAATTTTACTTTCACAGATTACGTCGTGAGCTGGGTGTTTGAAAGAAATACTGTTAGTTACGTTGTCATATTTGCTTATATTGCACTTACTTGTTAATGACTTGTAATTATTGAAAATCCTAACTAATATTATGAATGCGAAGGTGAGTTTGTTTGTTTGTCTGTTTACTACGCTTTCACGCCTAAACCGCTAAATCGATTATGAGGAATTTTGGTAGAGATAGATGGAACCCTGGAGGCGGCTATAGGCTACTTGGAATTTTAGATTTTCAACTATTTTTTTTAACTATTTATTAAAAACCGTTTCTACGTTGCCTGCTTGGCGAGTTTCGCCCTTATAAAATTATTCATGCTTTGAGCTAACAAAAATGCTATTACTTCAATCAAGAATCACGTGCATTTGAAAAACATGAAATACGACGGAAATTATGCCAGTTTTACGCCAAATCTATCTATCTATAATAATAAAAATGAATGTTTTCCAGACAATAATCTACAGCACGCAGAACTTTGAAAATTTGAGCATGTAAGTCCATGCCTTCGGTAATGTGCACCTGAGGATCGCAATTTTGACATTTTAATAATTTTTTAAAAGTTAATTAAAAACCGTTTTTAGGTGGTCATGATTGGCGAGTTTCGCCCGCACAAAATGATTTATGCTTTTGAAATAAAGCAGAAATTCTATTTACAGAATCCCGTGCATTTGAAAAATAATAAATGAGATGGAAATTACGTTAGTTTTAAAAGACAAATTAAAAGAATAAGAAAGAAAAGTCCAGATGTGTTTCTTAAAGTTCATAAATTTCCAAATCCTACCAATAATATAAATGTGTACGTTTGTGTGTTTGGATTTTTGTGACTGAGTCACACAAAAATGGCTGAACGGATTTGGAAAAATTTGTAATGAAGACAGCCCATGAAATGGATTAATATACAGGCAAACTTTCATGCATATATCATAAATATTCTTTTACATGGACACTCAAAATAATTCTAATACATGTAACGCATTTTGTAGCTACTGAACTGATTCTAGAACTTTTTTCACCGACTGAAAGTAACACTATTCCTGAGTATTGTTGTTAGATTGTGGATTAAATTCGATTGACTGCACTAGTGTCCTAAGCCTATGTGGGGACTGCCCTCTCTGGGAGATTTTCTAAAATATCCTAGCCTGCATTTACGCTAGGTTTCGGAGAAAACCACAGAAAACTCAGAACGGCAAGGTCGGCAGGGGTTTGAACCTAGCACTTCCCGCCTTCCAGTTTCAAGAGCAGAACTTCTCAGCTACTGGTGGGCTCTGTGTATTATATGGGCTACCTTTTATGCATATATCACAAATAGTTCTTTTACAGGGATACTCATAAGAATTATATTACGCTCTATGTGTGTTTCTAACTACTGAACCGATTACAAAACTTTTTTCACTGATAGAAAGCTACACTATTCATGGGTATTATAAGCTAAAATTCATGCATGTAAATCATGCATCATAGGCTAAAATTCATGCATTGCTAAAATTCATGCACTAATAGAAAGCTAGCATAAATAGTTCTTTTACAGGAACACTCAAAATACTTCTAATACATTACGCTCTCTATGAGTATTTCTGTAACTACATAACCCATTCTAAAACTTTTCACTAGTAGAAAGCTGCACTATTCCTGATTAACATAGGCTAAAATTCATACATATAGCATAAATATTTATTTTACAAAAACACTCAAAACAGTTCGCAAATATGTCGTAAGTGTCTCTATTCGCCAAATGCGTAAAAAAAAATTTTTTTTTATCTAAATTTAGTAACTCTGCATACTCTCTTATTTTAAATGAAGTATATTACGATGCATTATACTTCATATAAAATAAGTAAAAAGTAAATAATCCTAACTAATATTATAAATGCGAAAGTGAGTTTGTTTGTTTGTTTGTTTATGACGCTTTCACGCCTAAAACGCTGAATCGATTAGGATGCATTTCGTTTTAGATATAGATGGGACCCTGGAGTTGGTTATAGGCTACTTAGAATTTTAAATTTTTAATTACTTTTTTAATTATTAATTTAGAACCGTTTTTACGTTGCCATGCTTGGCGAGTTTCGCCCGTATCATAACATTCATGTTTTGAGCTAACAAGAATGCTATTACTTCAATAAAGAAGCACGTGCATCTGAAAAACATTAAATAATACGGAAATTATGCCAGTTTTATGCCAAATATATCTATCTCTAATAATAAAAATGAATGTTCTCCAGACAAATCTACAGAAAGCAGAGCTTTGAAAATTTGAGCATGCCTGGACCCATGACTTCGGTAAAGTGTACCTGAGGCTCGGAAATTTTAATTACTTTTCTAACTATTAATTAAAAACCGTTTTATCGCCCGCACAAAATGATTTATGCTTTTGAAATAAAGCAGAAATTCTATTTGCAAAATCACATGCATTTGAAAAACATAAATAAGTATGGAAATTATGTTGATTTTACGCCAAATTAAAAAGCATAAATAAAGAAAAGTGTACTTACGTATTATCCGGCGGACGGCCAAGACGAGCGATTTTTTGCCGAGATAAATGCCGGGCACATGAAATTATTAATGGTTTTGAATACGATTGGCAACAGTTTGGCAACTCATTTGACGAAAAAACAGTTTGGCGGGAATGACCGCCGGATAATAGGTAAGTACCAAGAAAAGTCCAGATGTGTTTCACTACTAAAGTTCGTAAATTTCCAAATCCTACAAATAATATAAATGTGTACGTTTATGTGTTTGGATGTTTTTGACTGAATCACACAAAAATGGTTGGAAAAATTTGTAATGAAGATAGCTTATGCCCTGGATTAACATACAGGCAACCTTTCAAGCATATAGCATAAATAATTCTTTTACAAAGACACTCAAAATAATGCTAATGCATTGCGCTCTATGGAAATTTTGTAGCAACTAAACCGATTTTAAAACTTTCTTCACTGATTGAAAGTCCTAGGCCTATAGCCTAGGGTCCTAGGCGTATATGGAGAATTCCTCTGTGTGGAATTTTCTAAGGGATCCTAGCCCGTATTTTCGCGAGGTTTTTGAAAAAAACACGGAAAACTGCGAGCGGCTAGGTCGACAGGCGCGACCGGTGTTTGAACCTGGCACCTCCCGCCTTCCAGGTTTGAGAGCAGACCCTCTTAGACACTGGGGGGACCCTGAGTGTTATAGGCTACCTTTTATGCATATATCACAAATAGTTCTTTTACAGGGATACTCATAAGAATTACATTACGCTCTATGTGTATCTCTGTAAGTACTGAACCGATTCCAAAACTTTTTTCACTGATAGTAAGCTACACTATTCTTGAGTATTATAGGCTAAAATTAATGCATGTAGCGCAAATAGTTCCTTTACAGGAACACTCAAAATAATTCTAATACATTACGCTCTATGGGTATCTCTGTAACTATAACCGATTCTAAAACTTTTTCGCTAATAGAAAGCTGCACTATTCCTGATTAACATAGGCTAAAATTCATGCATATAGCATAAATATTTCTTTTACAAGAACACTCAAAACAGTTCGCAAATACTGTCGTAACTGTCTCTATTCGCCAAATGCCTGAAAAAAATCTAAATTTAGTAATTTTACGTACTCTGTTATTTTAAATGAAGTATACTGCCATGCATTATACTTCATTTAAAATAAGTAAAAAGTAAATAATATTTAAATGCTGTTTCTTTAGTTGCAAACATATTGGTTATTCACACATGCTTCGTTTCTCTCGGGACCAAATTCTAAAGCCGACGCGGACGAAGTCGCGGGTAGCCGCTAGTATTTAAATATAGTTTCTTTTGTCGCAAACATATTTGCTATTTACACATGAGTCATTTCTATGTGGACCTAATTCTAAAGCCGACGCGAACGAAGTCCCGGATAGCAGCTAGTGTGACGTAAAATGAGACACGAAAATGTGACATAAAAGTAAGAATAAATGCCCGCTGAAAATGTTAGTATGTGTTACGTAAACCACCGATTTCTATAAGCTCCGTAAGGTTGCCTTTATTTGATAAAATGATTGTTTAAAAATTTCATCTGTTTTGTAAATGTTATATGAGAATGTGGCAACAATGTGTAGATAAAATAAAATGTTAGTATGTGTTACGTAATCCACTGATTTCCATAAGCTCCATAAGGTTGCATTTATATTAAAATTCTATTAGTTCACAACAACTTTAGTCTATTGTTACAATATTTCGTAAGCTGTAGAATATGCATCACATGTATTTTTTACATATATTTAAATACTATTAGTTCACAACAGCTTTAATCTATTTTACAGTTTTATACATATTAACACATCTTTTTCTTCTTTTGGAAAGTGCTGTAACCAATGTGTCTTGGCGATGCTTCCTGATTTTTCTTCGCATAATCAAAATTGCTCTGCTCTTGCTGAAGCAAATCCCTTTGAAACGATCTCCTTCCTCGTGACAAGTATTCACCATTAGACACGGGAAATGAAGAAAGGAACAAACAGCTCTCCTTTAGCTCTAATTGATTTTGTCCATCAGTGCGGCCGCAATCTCCCCCCAAATCTCCTCCGTATCCGGAATTACTCAGAAAAAAATAACTCGGACACGTCCATTTATCGAAATAAATAAATGGCTTGCTCAGCACCTACCGAATCAAAAGATTATCACGTATTTTATTTGCATAACAGTCAGAAATTTGGAAAGAATATCTCACACTTGAATCTGGCCATGCTATCCGAGCAACAATTGATGAAAAGTTATGCAGGCAACTAAGCATTAGCAAGTCTCCTAAGCAAGTTAAATGTTGGTTCTTTCTGCCTGTGTAGATGGTGGAACACTTGCAATTAAAGAAAGTTGAAATTTTGTACCTCCAGAAACGACTGCATTTCTACTATGTGTTGTGTATTGTTTTACGAAATTTTTAATTAATTTTAACAAAGCTTTATATTTAAAATGATACGAAATTTTGCTAAACACAAGGTCTTAACTGTCTGAGTGCCTGAAACGTAAAATTTCGTTCAATGAATTTCAATTTACATTGACTGAATTACACCAAAATCTTTTTGTATCACAAATACATTTACGGTAAATTATTACTTCCGTGTACAAAGTAAAAGAAACTTTGTACTCCATACATACATACATACGTACTTAGTATACAAAAGTCGCCAAGCTTGGTGACTTTAGGCGTACGTATGTACTATGTACGTATCTCAAAAACTATTGGTCGTAGAATGTTGAAATTTTATATTCAGGATTGTTCTAACATCTAGTTGTGCACCCCCTGTTTCACTCTTAATTGACTGGATAGTTTATTTACAGGGCCACACAAAAGAATTTCAATAAATTAGGTCAACATCTTCAATGTATTATATCTGTATTCAGTCATTGTTCGGGTCATGCCTAAAATCTCGCCAAATATCATCGACCTTGGCAAGTTTCTCTGACTCGCCGAATTTGGAGCAAAAAATAACTATTTATCATAACTCTAAAACTTTCAACCACAAAATGTTGATATTTTGTTTTGAGAAATATTATAACATGTAATTGTGCATCGCTTTTTTGATTTCTGGTCGACTGGGTCTCACAAAAAGACTTTCAATGCATTAAGGTCTATAGATACTTTCTATTCATTAAAAGTCTGTGATCAATCACTATTTCGGTTATATCCGAATTCTCACAAACTATCTCAAGCTAGTCGGCTTTTGGCGAAACATCGCCAAATTAAATGCTGAGAATACTTGTTCCAAATTGAACCCAGCTTGCCGACATCTCAAATATTTGGCATGAATTTGCTAAATCTTTTTACTATTGCAATATTATTTCTCTTTCAAATAAAAGAGTTTAGATGAAGAACATTGAAAATATTTATGATTTTTCAGATATACAAGAAGTCATGTGGTGTCCACATCAGAGTTTTTTTTAA
>JAWZYV010013587.1:0-219337 GCA_038373885.1 Cheiracanthium punctorium | reverse complement strand
GCCCCCATAGCCCCCTCCGTGGTTGCGCCTATGGTTCGAACGAATACACTCATCTGAAAATAAATTTTGCTCAGGCAGCGGGGGCATGTAGACGGAGGTCACAGGTCAAAATCTCCCAACCCGCCAACGGGTCATAAATTTCCCATCAGTAACGGACACGCGAGCTATCGCATTTCGCGATAGGAGCTTTTGTGAGGGGGGTAGGAAATTGTTCCTCAAAACGCGAATCAGAAAAATTTCTGTATGAGGAGGGGCCTTAAGGTGTCTGGTTCAAACCCAGGTCGGGTCCGTTGACCTAACCTGGTCGGAATTTTTCTTCATTTGCTTATTCCATTGATAAAAATAAGAAATTTTCACATGAATTCGTGTCGATTCACAAATTGATTATATTTCCCATCGATTCTCAAATATAAGAAAATTTCGCATAAATTCACGTATTTCGTAAAAACGAAAATTACGTACCTCTAATTAAAATGTATTTTTCTGATACCAGTATTGTTTTAGCATTAGAGAGTGAAGTACATATTAGATTGAAATACATTTCCCCGTGTAATAGTCGCACCTACACAATGAAAAACTGGCAAAAAATGTCCGACTATTACGCGAGTAAACACGGTATATAATTGGAATCAAAGCCTTACTTCATTATTATTATTTTTTATTACATAATTTCTAAGATCGTGTTCCGAATTTTTTAGAAAAGGTTATTTGTCTGTTAAAATTGGTCAATAATACCACCAAAAGTGCAGTAATTGTAGCCCAATTTATAACCCCACAATGTGCGCCCCAGACCAAAGGCGTATCCAGGGAGAGGGCGCAAGGGGCGCGCGCCCCCTCCGAAAAAAATGTATTTACACTAGATAAATGGAGCTTCCATCAATATTAAGTGGGCTTTCCACTAGATGAAATTGAGTATTCACGATTTACGCTCCCTACGAAAAAAACTTCTCGATCCGCCCTTTCCGCAGCTCCCCCTACTTTTACAAAGTTCCTACGCCACTGCCATTCCGTGCGAAGAACGGGTATGTCAGCTAGTAATATTATAACATACAACGACAAAAAGAAAAATCTTTACATAGGACCGTATTTTTTTAAAAGTAAGGTGGCACGTATTGACAAATTTTCCCATGAATGCTTATCTAATTTTAATGTATAAGGCAAAAATAAATCTAAATCTAAATAAATTATTACTTAAGACTAGTGGGGAAAAACTGCGGATACATGCCACTTTAGTTTTAAAAGAATTATTTAAGTGCGCGTTTCCAAGATAATTCACTGTGATCGACCCTTCTCGGTGTAAAAATGAAAATTGAATAGACTGAAAAGTTTAAAATGAGTGGTCATAGTCGCGGGTACGCCGAAGTTTTATATGAGAGAGGAAATTTTTGTCTTTTTCGAACTATAGATGGTATACCAGCATCGGACCACTCACAAGTGTATGCGATTTTCAGGTTTATATAAAGCAAAAAGGCTTGTAAATGTATTTTCTGGTGGTTTGCGATTTCTACAAATCTTTCAATATGTGGTAGTTTTAAAAATTATAATACTGATACCTATTAAAACTTAAAATATTTCTATGAAAATTGTCAAACTACATTATAGTTAAATAATTAAGTGCATAATTTAACTCAATATTTCTATACCGTATAAGAGAGATTATCAAAAACATTTTCCTTTTAAACAAATCAAAAACATTTTCCTCCTATCG
The DNA here is from genome assembly GCA_038373885.1 of Cheiracanthium punctorium. NCBI lineage: Eukaryota > Metazoa > Arthropoda > Arachnida > Araneae > Cheiracanthiidae > Cheiracanthium > Cheiracanthium punctorium. The sequence goes on along the minus strand of JAWZYV010013587.1, from coordinate 217,629 downwards.
ATCAAAAACATTGATCAAAAATATTTTCCTCCTAAAAATTTAGAGTCGCGTTCCAAATATTGTTTTAGGGATTCTAATCATTAAAACAAGCTATTTATGCTCGGTTAAGAGAAAAATGGCGTTCTACTGTGTTGTGTTACATGATACATTAATAACACGCCTATACCGGAAACGTAAGCAGTACTGGCTATAATCCACTTTAAAAAAACCTAATGTGTTATCTAAGTAATTAATCTAATGCATAGTTTATTTGTAATGCGAATAAAATTTTCGAGACATTTATCTGACATGAAACATAGAAATAGGAAAGCGTGTGTAACATGGAGGAGGTAAGAAGGTGGAGCTAATTTGTTTGGTTCCGCCCTCAGGAAGGAGAGTAAAAGAGACTGGTTACAGTAGCGGATCCAGGGATCCGCCACTGACTGGTTTAGCTTGCAGGATTGGATTAGTCAAGATTTTATTTCGAGGGATGGGAACTGTGTATCAAATTGTAAGCTAAGTTTCAATTATATGCTAAATATAAAATAGTCAGCTAAGTAAAGGTTCAGATTTCGGGGAAGATGCAGTACTTCGGACACTCCCCTGGATACGCCCCTGGCTTGTAATGGAACTTAATTGCGCACTAATAAAAATTTATAATAATAATAATAATAATAATACGGAATGAAGATACGAAAGAATGAAGATACGGAATGAAGATAATGTACTTATAAATCAGTTCTTTTAAGCCGTGTTAATTCGTAGCAATGATAGTGCTTTGGCATCTAGTAAGTGGTAGGCGACATAACCGTCAACAACGGGACATAACCGTCAATAACTATCGTTATATTTTTAATAGTGCAATACGTGAAATGCATTGAAACAATAACTCACACATTTCATTTTTCAGACTTATTGTTGGCATCTTATTTGAAATATGAGAAAGATTAGGAAGCTATCAATTCATATACGTCAATTTTCTCAATAAGAAAAGGAGTATGACCATCACTCTTACATGAAACAAATTCGATAATTTGACAGGGCTGGGGAGTAGCGCGCTACAAGTAGCGAAACTACAGTAGTCGCTACATTTTTTTATAGTTTGTAGTGTAGCGCGATACTTTTTTTAAAACGTAGTGTAGTGTGTAGCGCGCTACAAAAAATCAGTAGTTTGTAGCGCGTTTTGCAAGCTACTTTTTTAGCTACTTTTGTTTTGCCGCGCCATCACTTCCGGCGATTGATCACGTGGTGCAATTGCTCTTTTTTTCTGACTATAAGCTTAGCACTGGAACTGGAACGGATGCTTCAAAGAACACACAATTGTTCCCCCGCCCCTCCCCACGAGGGGAGATCAAAGACATTAAAATATACTATGGGGGAGATGGGGGGGGGACTCGCTAATTGCGAGGACCGACTATATATCATGTCCGATTTGAAAGGATAGCGCCTAACAGGAAGTTCACTGAATACTGGACACTAAATGATTGTCAATCCTGATACTGGCAAGTGGGTATTTATGGGTGCAATAAAAGAAAACACCAAAGAAAATTAATTATGTTACAAAAGCATACAATATAGAGATATGTGAAATTCCTTTTCGAATGCAAAAAATACTCATTTTTATGCACAGAAATTGATATTTTAAAAATTCAAATCTTATATGTATTCTAACTTTCAAAAATGTCAATTTTTATGGTCTGAACTTGATTCATCTGGGGAGTGCAGTGCACATGCCCCCTCTGGATCCGACAGTGGACCTTGCCTTAATATGAAGTTAAATGCTGCTACTTTTTCTTTTACACTCTCAGTCAGACTAGACATCAATGCAAATGCAAGCTGTTCTAATTCTGATTTTTCTTTGATGTTCCCAGATTATCACACGGGTAGGGGGGGGGGGGTAATACCCAATATCCCAATAATATAGATTAAAACTTCATATATACTGAAATAATAATAATAATTATAAAACAATTTCCTCTGTAACAGTTATTGTTGTCCATCACTAGATCAACTAGGAGACATTTTTTTGGATGGAGAACACGATTTGATCAAAGTACAGTATATTGAAATGCCATTTTTTACCCCGAGTACCAGTGCCTTGTGTTTTAAGTTTTAAAGAAGAAAGAAAATTACAAATTTTTTGACGGTCCAGGAAAATTTTTTAGCACGCTAAACTTAAGCGCCTTGTAGAAATAACCATCTTAGACAGTGCCGGATTTAAAGGTGTGGAGGCCCTGGGGCAACAAAGGAGTGGTGGCCCCTAATTATTTTTCAAACAAGTTAAGAATTTTTTCAAAGACAAGTGTGGCGAAGTGGGTTCGCCGTTAACTCATAGCCTAGAGGTTTAGGGTTCGATTTCCGAGTTCGATATTCGTTAGGAAATTTTATGTAAAGATGTCTATTATGCAGGCCCATGCTGGCTCGGGTGGACAGGGAGACGTGTCCCCCTGCGCCCTCTACTTAAGGCGCCCTTTCCGCCTTAAGCCAACGAAAGAAATTGCGAAAAAATTGCATTTTCGTGTACAAGAAATTAACGTTGAAGAATTGTTTTAAACTAAAATGTTTTTTTTCCCTCGAATGCAAGGGCTGATTCGGGGGAGAGGGCGAATGCCCCCCCCCTCCCCCGAGTGAAAAGAAATTAATTTAAAAGATCCTATTTTACTACCATAAAATGGATGCATATGTCAATCTTCTAACTAACCGGCCCCCTCCCCCGACAAAATTGCATTAATCCACCACTGCTCGAGTGTTCTAGTTTTTAAAATATAAAAATGTAGATTTACTACACTATTACGAAGAAGAATGAAATGTACAAAAAGTTTAACATTTTAAATATGTATTAACTGTAATATTCCCTTTACTCGATTTTTACCTGGATGAACAGAGGCGTAGCTAGGGCTTTCGGCTCCCGGGGACAACATGAGATTTAGCGCCCCCTTCTATTTGTCAAAATGCAGTTAGGTCAGCTTTTATGTACAATTTCGCGCCCCTTGTGTGCTGTAACCAGGGACAAATGCCCCACCTTGCTCCCCTCTGGCTACACCATTGTGGATGAAGGACTAACAGTCTGATTTCTGAATGGCATCGACCCTCAATCTGCTTATAAGTTAGTGGATTTTTTTGTTTGTCGATGGTAAAATACGATGCCTAAAAATATTCGCGACATTTCAGATTGATAGAGTAATTTTCTTTGTTTTTCACAAAGTCGTAGCTAGGTGTCATGAGGGTCCAGTGACGTATAATTGCAATTTTGTGTGTGTGGGGGGGGGGGGGGGAAGGGGCGGGGAGGTTAGTTGGAAGATTCACACACACATCCATTTTATGAAAGTAAAATAGGATATTTTACATTGTTTTTTCTCGGGAGAGGCGATTCCCCCTCTACCCCCTTTAATCCTTCCTTGTGAGGGTCATTGTCAAGATTTGAATTTTGTACCTCTAAGACTTCTTACTTACTTGCAGGAAAAGACTACCAAGAGTACCAAGTGCACCTTTCTGAAGCTTGCACCCCTGGCACCTGCCAACCTGGTCAGCTCCTAGCTACGGCACTGATTTTGCAAATTAATATTATGAAAGGTCTCCCTCGCCCCCTCCAAATAAAAAATAAAATAAAATGGAAATGTCATTTTCCCAGAAATTTGACAGCAATGGCGTTGCTAGGGGGGGGGCACCAGTTGCTCCCCTTAAATCTTTGATTCGCTGATTGGCGCAGCGCATACAACACAAACCTTTTTTTTTTAACCCTGTATCTAATTAAGCCTTATAATTTTTTAACCTTCAAAAAAGAAGTAGTGTTCTTTTCTAAAGACAACAACGTTGCTAGTCGAGCTCTTAAAAAAAAAAAAAAAAAAAAAAAAAAGAAAGAAAATCGTTTTTAGTAATATTATCATTTAAGAAACTTTAGAAGTTAGTAATTTTTTCAAAGTAATTTTAACGACGTGTAACGAAACACAAACACACTTATTTTATCCCAGACTCTCATAATTTTACACTCCTTTCGCGTTTCAATATGATAAGGTCATAGCGTCAAGCAGAGAAAACATATGTTCCCTGAAAAACCATGCTCTATAAGAGTGGTGCGCAAACTAATTTCATCTGCGACCCCCTAATTTGTGTAAAATTTTGTCGCGACCCCCTATTTTGAATAAAATTTTGTTGCGATCCCTGGATAGACAGTAGACATTTTGTTTAATTGAAAACGAAGTTACATTGAAATTCTTTCTGGGAGTTGCTCTTACAGGGTGTTTTTAAGAGTGTCGTGACGTCATCGATTGAAATAGCGCGTTTTTAAAATAGCGTACCAAACTTATAAACCACCATAAAAATGTTATAAAAGTTGTAACATCATAAAAATCAGTTAATGAAACAACACATAATTTTATAAAACAAAGCTTTATTTATGCATATGGATATAAATGTTTTAAAAAATACTTTAAAAAACTTTACATCGTAAAAAGTCAATGTGAAATATGTGCTGGCAAAGAGCTCATGATTGCTTCTATGTTCGAATCTGTATTGGAAATCGCAAGTCGTAAGTCATCCTCTGGATCCAATCGAGATCGATGTTTTGTTTTAATGGAAAATAATTTTGAAAATCACTATGCATGATCCCTATGCATGATCAATTTGCAGATCACTATGCATGATAACGTGGTTTTGAAGCCCCGTGATAGCGATTGCGAATATTGCACTCGTAAAATAATAATTGTGTCAGATTCTTCTCTTGTATTATTTCAGTTCTTTGAAATGAATAATTGTAGATTTTTCATAAATTTGGATCTCTTTGAATTTGGCAACCCCGAAAAATTTTCTCGCGACCCCTGGTTTGCGCACCACTGCTCTATAACAAGATTTCTAAGCACCCGTTTTTCTCTTCAACATTTCGCGCGCGCTTTCAGGCAACAAAACCAGATTATCTCTATCCATCTGTGTCGGATCGCAGATAATTAGGTCGGGTGTGCCCTGGGTGTCCGGTATCTGTAAACGCCCCCCCACCGATCCATAGAAATATAAATCTGTATGGCGCGAATGATTCGGATGTACGTGTACAAGTGTTCAGAAAAAAAAAAAAAAAAAAAAAAAAAAAAAATTCCAACTCCCACTAAATACTAGAACTGTAGTATGGTAGTAAAAAAGGGGGAAGGGTGGTGGTCTACTGTGGGTCTTCTCCATAAACAAAAAAACATTGCTGATAAGGAAGGACAGGACTTGCAGGGGGTACAGTCAGAAGGCACATGCTATTTCCTATTGCAACTTCCTGGTTTACAGCAGTCCACAAAATTACTGAGAAAGCAATAAAAAGGGAAAAAAAAAAAAACCCAAGAACAGCCCTCGAATCTACAATGAATTTTTCGTTTTTGTTGGTTTATCCAGTTAATTTCTAAATCTATGCTAAACCGTGAACTGCACACTCGTTTTCATTTATTATTGTCTTTTCTTTAGGAGTTACGTTTAAGTTTCATTTTAACTAGATTAGGGGGACTTGTAAATATACAATTTTGTGAACTGTGTATACGTTTCTATGTATGTAAAATTTTATGTTTAAATTTTATTTATGGTATCTAATTACCAAAAAGGGTTAATAATACAAGACCTAATCAAAGAACCGAAGGTATGTTTTACTTTTATTTTCTTTCTCTTACTTAGATGTAATATAAAGCAATAAATAGTTGAACATGTATGTGTATTACAAAAATAAATTTTATGCGTGATTTTTTTTTCCACGAATCGTGATGAAACCAAAAGTTTATTTTTGTAAAAGTTACAATATTGTATAATCTCAGAAAATAGAAACAAATAAGAATGCCAATTTTCTTTTAAAATGATAATCCGGCGCTCTTGGGAAACATGTCATATTCTGTTCTCATTCAGTATTTTAAACTTTATTGTTCTAATGTTAAAAGAAATGTTTCAAAATAGCTCCTTTTTAATAATTGTTTTACATTTTCGGAGGGGGCCCTCCGACCTCCTCAAATACTCCCCTGGTAGTTGTTTATTAGAGCAATAGTTTTCTAATTAAGATACCAATAGTTTTCTCTAATTAGGATATAAATATTCTTAAATATAAATGTAATGCAAACTGAATCCGTTAGCAAAATTTGTCTCCTAAAAGTAGCGAAAAAGTAGCGAAGTAGCGACTACATTTCAAAAGTAGTGTAGCTAACTACATTTGTCAAAAAGTAGTTGTAGTTGTAGTTAACTACATTTTTCGAAAAGTAGCTGTAGTTGTAGCGCGCTACAAAAAAAAAGTAGTTTTTCCCACCACTGTAATTTGAAACTGTATTGACACATTGTACTTCGTGTAAAAGTGTTCAATTTTATTATATATATATATTTTTTAATGGATACAACCCAGGACTTGATACAAACGTTCACAACGGTCTGGGAAATATGAAGAAATTTCGACCAATATACATTTTTTTTTTCAACACACATACAAGCACATTATGAATATGCAGGGTATTCCAAAACATTGACCTAGACTTTAATAATCATAGACATATGCAATGAATTACAAAAGAAGAAGGGGTACACAATTCCCGTTCCCAAAGGTACACAATTTCATTGTATCAATTAAAATTTTCAAGATATTACACCGAAATAACACAAAATTTAAATTTTTACACGCCCCCCCCCAAGACAAAAAAAGACACAAAAAAACTAATAATAAACAAATAAATAAATTATCTCCCGTACATTAATAAGATGATGCACAAAACTGACCTAAAATACTTTCAATGGACCCTGAAGGGAAAAAATTGGGACAAATGATCGTTTCCTGGGGTCGTACGTATATCACGAAAGAAAACAACGATTACATAAGTACACAGTATTCTGTTATTATAAGTATCGTACAGCACCTCGCCAATTTTGTTTAAACATATGTCTGAGCCTTTTTATGATGAAAGTATGAAATTTTTATTATACTTCATTAATGTGTGGGTTATATTTCATTATTTAGGATTTTTTTTTCGGAGGCTGTATAAAAATTAAAATTTTTTATTCATTTGGTTTAATCTCCTGAATTTTGTATTCCATGGCATGAAATTCCGAATTTGTTTTAAGTAACATTGTAATTTATTGAATATTTCTATGACCCATATTAAAAAGTAGAAGCATAGACCAGTGTTTTTGGGAGACCCTGTGTGTAATAGTGATTGGCCCCATCAGAAAACTAGCTGTTTTGGTGATTATAGTCTATACACCCCATTGAAAAAAATCATTGAAAAGTTGAAAATTATCGATAAAAATAATGCCGATGTAAGAAATAATAAAAGGTACTTTTCAGTTAATTAATAAAAAAGAAAATGAAGGAGGATTGGCCCATGGGGATACTAGGTTTCCGATGGGCGTATCCGGTACATCCCATTAAAAGAACTTTTCATTGATAGAATCATTGAAAAGTTAAAAATTACTACTATAAAATAATGCGAATTCAAAATAATAACACGTACTTTTCAGTTAATTAGTAAAAAAAGAAAATCAAAGGAGGATCGGGATACTTTGTTATCGATGGGCGTATCCGGTACATCCCATTCAAAACAATTTTATTTATAGATTCATTGAAAAATGGAAATTTATGGCTGTAAGTAATGCCAATGTAAGAAATAATAAAACGCACTTTTATGTTAAGTAATAAAGAATAAATTGGAAGGAGGATCCGCCCATCGGGATACTAGGTATCCGATGGGCGTATCCGGTACATCCAATTAGAAAAACTTTTCATTGATAGAGTTATTGAAAAGTTAAAAAATTATTGCTATAAAATAATGCCAATTTAAAATAATAAAACGCATTTTTCAGTTAATTAGTAAAAAAGAAAATCAAAGGAGGATCTTGATTACGGTTTCCGATGGGCGTATCCGGTACATCCCATTCAAAAAAAATTATTTATAGAATCATTGAAAAGTGGAAAATTATTGCTGTAAGTAATGCCAATGTAAGAAATAATAAAACGCACTTTTCTGTTAATTAATAAAGAAGAAATTGGAAGGAGGATCGGCTCATCGGGATACTTGATTTTACGATGGGCGTATCCGGTACATCCCATTAGAAAAAAATTTCATTGACAGAATCATTGCAATGTGGAAAATTATGGCCTTAAATAATGCCAATATAAGAAACAATAAAATGTACTTTTCAGTTAATTAGTAAAAAAGAAAGAAGGTTGGATCGGCCCATCGGAAAACTTGATTTCCGGTAAGCGTATCCTGTACATCCCGTTCAAAAATTTTTTCAAAGAATCATTGCAAAGTTGATAATTATTGCAATAAATAATGCCGATGTAATGTAGGAATATAATAAAATGTACTTCTCAGTTAATTAAAAAAAAATGACAGGAAAAGAAGGAAGGGAAGTCGGTGTAAGGATTAAGAACCATATATTCATTAATCTGCCCTACGGAAAACTTGGTTTCCGATGGGCGAATCCTGTTCTGTATCCCATTCCCATTCAAAAAAAATTTCCCATGTGGAATCCATGAAAAGTTGAAAATCATTCTCACAAAAAATGTTTCCAATTCAAGGTGTACTTCTTACTTAATTTAAAAAGAAGAAGAAACAGAAAGAAAGAAAGAAGGGCTTAAGATTCCTTCCATACAGGGGCGTACATAGTCTCATTTTAAGAGGGAGGGGCTTATCGGCGTTAGCTTTCTTTTAAGACGACAATGGGCCATAAAAACTCTTTTCTGTATCTATTAGACAATTAAAAAAATTATAGCGATATTATTGAAAAAAAAAAAAAACACTGAATTAGTCTCAGAGTCTGATAAAACTTGGAAAATAATTAAAATATGCTAATTAATGAAATCAATAAATTTTTAGGGATCTTATTGCAATTTTGTAAAAAGATACTTCATAAAACTCTGAACATAAATTAGTGCTAATTTCATTAGATATATCCATTACATTCATTTTTACCTTAGGTTTTTGGTTTTAGTTTAGCTTAGATTGTTTTATTTGAAATTTTGCTGGTCACGCTGGACCCTTTACTTTTTTATCTGAGTTAATGCATCCACCCCCCCATTTCTTCTTTTCAAGAGGGACGCTCAAACATCTTTTTAACTTATTAAAATTTTAATCTGCAACTCCGGTACAGAAAGGCAGCCAAAGTAAATATTTTGGACCGGACCACTTAAAAGTAGATTTTGGAGGCTTAATTTCGTTGTAAGTCTTTAATAAAGTAAACATATCCGTAGAAATTGAGTACACATATCATTTACTCAGTTTAAAAAAAAACAAAAAATAACACATTGTTGATCAAAATATTGCTTTGCAATAACAACGCAATAATCCAAAGAAATAATAACTACTTAATAAATAATTAAATGTCTTAGCCACGATTGTCCACAATTAAAAATTAATTAAATGTCTTAGCCACAATTGTCGATGCACAGGTTTTTATTTTTCCTATAAATATTTGGAACTTCACTCCTTAATAAAATTATGTATACTACCACCATACAGTGTGCTACTTACTTCGGGCTTTTTTTTTTCTAAATTATTATTATTATTTCAGAAATCCCACTGCTTTACGCTGGGTTCGATCTCATTTTCTGTTTCCTAAGCTAGATACCAGCACCTGAACCACAACCGCTGCCGCACGGAATTATTTTGTGGTACCCTATTAAACATTTTTTTTTTTTATGAGATTAAATTTCTAATTAAGAAAAAAAAATCCTGCGTATATATTAAACGTTAGAGGAAAAAATGGATTTTCTTCATTGGCTCAAATTAGCACATCCATCATGGAGGATGCCCTACCATGGCCGAGTGGATAACATGTTCAAAATGGTAGGCCAGTGAAGGTGGATTCATATCTGCCGCGCCGCACCGCAACCATGTCGTACTGTTTAGCCGTTTTGGACCGTTGGCTGTCCGCGCGGCTAGCTTGCGGTGCCACAAGTAAATACACCAATGCTCTTCTGTAATTGGCTGCAGCTGTAAAAGCTCTTCTGTAATTAGCTGTAGCTTTGCGGTCGCTTCGGAATATCTGTTCTCGCCAGATAATGCGCAAACCCTCGGCGCTCGCCGCGCGGGCGCCGTGTTGCTCCGCCACGTGACGTCATTGCGGCGTCTTAGCTGTGCAGTACGGCCAGTATGAATCCGGCTTTAGAGTGAAGGTCCTGGGTTCGGGCCTATCGCGCGGCTGTCGATCTAACGGTTTGGAATTATAGTCGGTTTTCTAAAGATGTAAAGTTAATGCGCGTTAGAACCCCTTCAAAAGTTCTCCCGACAAGGCATCCCCCATCCTTGGCAGATAGCCCTTGCGAGGCTTTGCCGCTGGGCGTTGTGTTACCAACGCACAACCATCCTGTAGGATAGCACGTACTGTACTGTAGTGAGTATTAAAGGCAAAGCTACTCGAGAACTATCTACCTGAGGAGGTGTGCCTTGAACAGTCAACTTTTTAACGGGTTCTAATACATGCACATACACAGGCGGGGGTGGCTCAGGAAGCAACCGTCGGCTCTTCAACTTTGTCTCCAAATCTTTATTTTCAACATCTGTTCCGGAATTCGAAAGAAAACTTCCTTTTCTACTCTTGAATTTGATAAATGCGGTGCCACAAAATTATCGAACATGCAACGCCTATAAATATTTAAGCCATATTAGTATGATATTATTTAGTATGAGTTAAACGTGGAGACGAATGCTTTACATTCTAGGATTAAATCACAGATAAGCGACGAAATACGATGGATTCTAGTTTTCTAGAAAAATATTTCCAAAACAAGTAAAAGTTAAAAAAGTGTAAAAGTTAAAATTGAATAGACTGAGAAGTAAAATGAGTGGTCATAGTCGCGGGTACGCCGAAGTTTTATATGAGAGAGGAAATTTTTGTCTTTTTCAACTATAGATGGTATACCACACATCGGACCACTCACCAGTGTATGGGATTTTTAAATTTATATAAAGCAGAAATGCTGGTAAATGTATTTTCTGGTTGTTTGCGATTCCTTCAAATCTTTCAATATGTGGTAGTTTTAAAAATTATAATACTGATACCTATTAAAACTTAAAATATTTCTATGAAAATTGTCAAAATACCTTATAGTTAAATAATTAAGTGCATATTTAACTCAATATTTCTATACCGTATAAGAGAGATTATCAAAAACATTTTCCTTTTAAGAATTTATATTATGATATTTAGATCCCCTATTATAATTTATTTGACCATGTCGCAAGGTGTTTGATATTTGTTTTAGTATTTTATTTTCTATTTCAAATAGAAAATCTGCGTGTCTAACTAATATATCTTTTATTGCAAATACGGGGACGTACCTTAGATGTGAAAATACTTTTCCCCTAGAAACTCTTTACATTAATATCACGAAATCCAGAGTCGCGTTCTAAATATTGTTTTGGGATTCTAATCATTAAAACAAGCTATTTATGCTCGGTTAAGAGAAAAATGACGTTCTGCTGTGTTGTGTTACAGGATACATTAATAACACGCCTATACGGGAAACGTAAGCAGAACTGGCTATAATCCACTTTAAAACAACCGAATGTGTTATTTAAGTAATTAATCTAATGCATAGTTTATTTGCAATGCGAATAAAATTTTTGAGACATTTATGTGACATGAAACTCAGAAATAGGAAAGCGTATGCAACATGAAGGAGGTAAGACGGTGGAGCTAATTTGTTTGGTTCCACCCTCAGGAAGGACAGTAAAAGAGACTGATTTAGCTTGCAGAAGTGGAGTAGCCAGGATTTTTTATTTCCAGGAATGGGAATTGTGTGTCAAATTGCAAGCCAGGTTTCAATTATATGCTATATATCTAATCGTTAGCTAAGTAAAGGCTCAGATTTCGGGGGAAGATGCAGTCACCTCGGGCATCCCCTGGATACGCCCCGGCTTGTAGCAGAACTTAATTGATCACTAATAAAAATTAAAAATAGTAATAATTAAAAAAAGGAATAAGGATACGTTTTTAATAGCATAATGTACTTATAAATCAGTTCTTTTAAGCCGTGATAGTTCTTAGCAATGATAGTGCTTTGGCATCTAGTAAGTGGTAGGCGACATATCCGTAAACAAAGCAGTATCGTTATATTTTTAATTGTGCAATGCTTTAAATGCATTCCAATCCATCAGAGTACGCAGGCATAGAACTTTAAAAAAATATATAAACAATAACACACACACATTTATTTCATTTTCATACTTATTGTTGCATCTTGTTTGAAATATGAGAAAGATTAGGAAGCTTTCAATTTATATGCGTCAATTTTCTCACTGGAAAAGGTGTATGACCATCACTCTTACATGAAACAAATTCGATAAAATTTGATACTATATTGACACACTGTACTTCGTGTAAAGGTGTTCAATTTTATTTTATAATTTATTTTAAATATTTCTTCTTTTTCACATATACATTTATTTTTCACTCAAACGAAAATATTTGTTCACGAATTTCAATTTCATTTTATGGGCTGATTTCGAATAATCAGGGGCATAGCTAGAGGAGAGGTTATGAGATATATGAATAGGACTTGATACAACCGATCACATAGGTTCGGGAAATATGAATAAATTTCAACCAATATAATTTTTTTTCAACACATGTACATTATGAATATACAGGGTGTTCAAAAACATTGACCTAGATTTTTATTCCGTAAATAATAATCATAGACTTATACAATAAATTACAAAATAAAAAAAATACGCAATTTCTTTGTATCGATTAAAATTTTCAGGATATTAAATTTAATAACGCAAAATTTAAATTTTCATACGGCCGCCCAAGACAAAAAACTAAATACATAAATAAATTGTCTCCCATACATTAATAAGTTGATGCAAAAAACTGACTTAAAATACTTTCAATGGACCTTGAAGAGAAAAAATTACGCCAAATGATCGTATTCCCAGGGCCTGATTATGACCAACAGGGGACCCCAGGCATTGTTGAATTTGGGGGCCCCCCGTCTATAAAATTTGTTTTATTTTTCATAATTTTTTTTTATAGAAAAAGAACAACATTTGAATTTGGGGGCCATTTCGAGCCGGAGGCCCCTGGGCAAAGTCCCGATTTGCCCGTGCGATAATAGGGCCCTGCGTATTCCTGGGGTCGTACTCGTACGCAAATCACGAAAGAAAACAATGATTACATAAGTACAAAGTACTTCTGTTATTATTGGTATCTTATAGCACCTCTCCAACTTTGTTTAAACATATCTCCGATCCTTTTTATGATAAAACGCTGAAATTTTTTATAACACTTCATTAATGTATGAGTCATATTTTATTATTTAGGATTTTTTGTTTGTGAGTTGTATAAAAATTTAAATTTTGTATTCATTTGGATTTAATCTCCTGATTTTGTATTCCATACCTTAAAATTCCGTACTTATTTTGCGTAACATTGTAATTTATTGAATTTGCCTATGACTTATATTTTAAAAAAAAAGTAGAAACCTAGATCAGTATTTTTGGGACACCCTGTGTATAAATAATTAGCAGCCCTATCGAAAAACTGGCTTTCCTGGTGGTGTAGCCTATACACCCTATTCAAAATATTTTTCATTGATGGAATCATTGAAAAGTTGAAAATTATTGCTATAAATAAGGCCAATGTAAGAAATAATAAAACTTACTTCTCAGTTAATTAATAAAAAAGAAAATGAAAGGAGGGTCGGCCCTTTGGGCTATGGTTTCCGATGGGCGTATCCGGTACATCCCATTAGAAAAACATTTCATTAAAAGAATCATTGAAAAGCGGAAAATCATGGCTGTAAGTAGTGGCAATATAAGAAATAATAAAACGTACTCTTCAGTTAATTAGCGAAAAAGAAAAAATTAAAGAAAGACGGGAGGATCGGAAAACTTCGTTTCCGATGGGCGTATCCAGAGGCGCAGAGAGCCAAGTCGGGGCCCCAGGGATAAATCTTTAGGGTCCCTTGGCTATCCAGAAATCCTTTTGATGTATTAGATCAATCATTTAATCCTTATTATTAAAATTATTAATCATTTAAAGAAATTTTAAATTATTGGTAAGTAGAAAATAATTAATAGAATTAAAATTATTAATTTAAAAGAATATTATACTTTAATGAACATCCATGCTCTAAAAAATACCAACAGTTTGTTTTGAAAGTTTCGTCACCTCCATAGAGAAACTGTATTTGAAACGTTAACATTTTTGCAAAGCTTGCTTCCTGAGTATAGAAAAAATTAATATTTTTATTCATACTTCCATGCAAGCAGGCAGCCAAATAAGTTTCAGAAGGCCAAAAAGTGGAAATTTCAAAATTTCTCATAGAAAGTCTTGATCTTTAACATTTTGTTAAGGAAAATTCAAAATTTCGGAGGTTGGGTGTGCCCATAGTCTCTCCTATGGCTGGCTTTCTTCCACTATTTAACAATGTGTCTCGTAAAAAAAAAAAAAAAAAAAGATTTTTTGTTAAATAAATCTTTTCTACTTTTAGTCATGGCAAACCGTTGAATAACACCTTCAATGTCTACTTTTCTTGGAAAAGAACACTCAATCACTAACACTCCTTGTTTTTGTAAAGTGGGTGGTTTATGCTATAGATGGCTTTTTGTAATTTCATTCAAAAATTAATTTGAAACATCCGCGCACATAATCTAAATTTGGACATTTTTTTAAAAACAAAATTGACAACTCACAATTAAGTATCATATAAACAGCAAAAGTGGGGCCCCTTCACAAGCTGAGCCCTGGGGATTTTTCCCCTGCTCCCCCTCCCTCTCTGCGCCACTGGGCGTATCCTGTTCTGCATATCCTAGTCAAAAAATATTTCCCAGTTAGAATCTATGAAAAGTTGTAAATCTTTGTTATAAATATTTCCAATTTAAGAAATTCTTCTTACAAAATGTAAAAAGAAGAGGAAAAAGAAAGAAAGAAATGAGGGCGGTAGTAATGGCTTAAGAACCGTTCCGTACAGCGGAGTACACATACTTATTTTAACAGGGAGGGGCTTATGGGCGTTACCTTTCTTTTAAATCGTCAATGGCCATAAAAACTCTTTTCTCTATTTATTAGTCAATTAAAAAAATTATAATGATACTATTGACAAAAAGAAAACCACTAAATTAATCTCAGAGTTTGATAAAACTTAGAAATTAATTTAAAATATGCTACTTAATAAAATCAATAAATTTTTAGGGATCTAATTGTAATTTTGTAAAAAGATACTTCATATATATCTGAATATAGATTAATACTAATTTCATTAGATTTATTTATATACATTCATTTTTATCTTAGTTTTTGGTTTTAGTTTAGGTTCTAGATTGTTTTATTTCAAATTTTGCTGGACACGCTGTCCCCATACTTATTTTTATAAGAGTTTAGGCATCCCTCCCACTTCTTATTTTTATTTTCAAGGGGGACGCTCAAACATCTTTTTAACTTATTAAAATTTTAATCAGTAACTCCACCGCAGAAGGGCAGCCAAAAGGAATATTTTGAAGCACTTAAGTAGATTTTAGAGGCTTAATCTCGTTGTAAGTCTTAAATAATGTAAACATATACGTAGAAAAATACATATGTCACGTTGTCAGTTAAAAAAAAAAAATAACAATAAGACATTGTTGATCAACATATTGCTTTGCAATAAAAACATAATAACTCCAAAGTAATAATAATGCCTACAAATACTGCTGAACTCGGTTATAATGTTATCGATTATAGTTTGCGACTCTCTTATAACGTCGAAATGTTCGGTACCACTTGACTTGTTCATAGAACAGCGCAAACTTATCATTTAGGCGTGGCCTGTGTAGTGATGTATGCTGATAGTCAGGATACCATAGAGCTAATTTTCAATCGTAAGATATAAAAGGATAGCTTCCTAAGTGGAGCAAAGTTAAGATTTGTCCCACTATAATTAATAGCAGTAATGCTTTGATATAAAACATTAGGAATATAATTTTTTTTTTTTTTTGTTTTTGTTTTTTTTTGGGAACATGTTACTTGAAAAATGCGGAATGAAATTAAAGATTGAGAAAACTAATATAATTGAAGTATTATCCTACATAATATTATTATTACCGAATTATTGCATTTCATCTTGCATCTTGATTAAATAATCATTTTTATATTGTTATAACATCTTACTTTGTATAATGTAATATGAAAATTGCTTTGTAGCGTATTAGGAAGTTTTCGTAAGAAGGGCATGAAGTTTTTTCCCTGCGCCCTCATCCCTGCAAATTAGTCCCTGATAATGATACAAAATATCCACAGTGTGTTAATAAGACTTTTCGTGAACTCAGCCACCCTTGTGTGTAAGTTAGTAATCAACACCATGTTGACTGCAGTTAGAGACACCGACTGACGAATTAATCAAAATCTTTACGCTTTTCAATTATTAGATCATGGATGCTAAAAAAGGTTAGTCAGAATTGTTAAACCATGGAGACAACTGGAGAGAGCAGCCTATCTTTTCGTAATGCACCGGAGTGAGGACGAAATGTATTCTCCGTCATACATAAAGTCAAACACGTAATACGCACGCGCAGCAGGCATATGACCAAAACACCAAAATGCATCGTGCGCATGCGTTTTGGTCCCATCTGCGGAAGCATACTCGGCACAAGTTTTTAGACGCTTTGCCCTCTCCAGTTGCCTAGATGTGTTTGTCAGAGTCCATGGTCAGAGTGAGTGAACACAAATGGATGGAGTACTACTTACGCATTTCATATTTCCCGTTGATTGTAAGCAAATGTATCGGAAGTTAGCTGGTCGATTTTCCTTTTGTGAATCTGGCAGCAGCTGCTAAAAGAAAACAAAACAAGTCATGACAAATGCATCGATTATAACACACTCTTAAATACATCTTTTTTGAGACACTATATATATGAATACCGAAATTTGAAAAACAATCGGGCTAAGGCTCTATTCCTTTCAGTCAGCCTGGAAAACAAAAATTTGTTTGAAGGGAGGCTATTTTTTAAAAAAAACTTATTTGACTTAAACAAAATGTTGCGCAATGTCACTTTTTGGGGGAGGGGCTAAATAATTCACTTACACAAATTGAACAAAACAGCAGTTACCAGTGAAGGATTTATACAATTTTGTAGGTGGGGGACGGCTAGTTGGAAGATTCACATACACATCCATTTTTTTGGAAATAAAATATGATCTTTTATACTGATTTCTTTTTTCTCGGGAGGGGCGCTCCGCCCTCCCCTTTAATCCGTCCTTGAGTTACCCGTAAGCACGGAATAGAGCTTATAGGACAATACACAGACAAGCCACGTTAGTAAGTCACCTTCATAAGACGTCACTCCACATATTATCTGATTATTTAGAACCCCGAGCTTTTTTATACAAATACAATAACATTTCATCTATTGTCCCACTTTTTATTTATTTATTTATTTATTTTTTTGTCGAGATTATCTCAAAAATCATTTAATTTTTGTTGAGGACTACTGTCATCATTTTTTCTTAAAAAGATTGCTGTTCGCCTTATCAACAAATTTTAAGAATTCTTCCAGTACTGTTCTTCGTTTCGACTTCCGTTCGATGACAGACTGTATAATTAAATAATCAGTACTACATACCGTCTTTACTTATAATTTCCTTAATTTGTCATCCATTTCATTAATTTACATTCTTATTCTACTAATTTATATAAATTATACTGTAAATTAATTATAGGCACACTTATATAAACATTTAGAATTTCGTTTTGCTTAATATAAACTCTGCTTAGTAGGTCATTTTTAAGTGGTCCCCCGAAAGTGACGTACTACCGAGGTTGGACTGCAGTACATATTCTGCTAAACTCTGATAACGCCACTGAAGAGACCAAATAATTATTTAGAACGCTTTAGCCGAATCATGTTATAAGTAGGCTTCTGTTCTATCAGGGAGAGATACAGAATATTTTGACTTAAAAGAGAGGTTATCACTATAAACGAGTTCAACTGCATTTGTAGCCCCCTAAACCAAAATCCTGTATGCGACACTGGACTGCTAAGTGTTTAATGAAAAGCTTACTCACCCAGATGAATTGAAGAGGTGAGACCTTTGCAGTTGCCTCCCTTCTAGTTTCTGATTGCGATTACAAAGGGGAAAAAATAATAATGTAACTAGAATTCAAGATCTACACACCAATATCAAATATCACTTCTAGATTGCAGAATGAATAAAACGCTTGATAAGGAAGTGACTTTGAGCTCTCGTCTCCTCGGGACAGAGGTTTCTGTAGTTAGCGAGCAATTAGCAAAAACGCTCGGGTAAAGTTCCCAAAACGGTTTAAATTTTTTCTGACGTTGAACGTCGCTGCCTCCGCTAGGGGTCTGAAAATGTTGCCTCACTACGGAGGAAATAACTCGAATAGTAATTAAAGCGCTAATATTTTTAAGGTGACAGTAAGTGAATATATCGGGGCCTGTTGCTAGAGTTGCTAGGCCCGTTGAAATGTTCTATAATTTAAGAGAGCCCTTTTTTGCCTCTAGTAGTAAGGATCAAAACATCTAAACCAGGGTTCCCAAACCTTTTCGCCGCGGCACCCACGGGCGCCGGCAGAATATTTCCCAGGGGGGGGGGGGTCAAAGACTACTTCAACGTATGGTTACCATGTTGGAAAGAGCAAAAAAGCAAGGGAAAACACTGCATTCAAAAATCCAGGGGGGCATTGCCCCCCCTTGCCCTATGCTGCCGGCACCCTTGTCAGGCTAAAATTTTTCGTGACAGGTTTCCTTCAAAGCAGTATGGATATGAAGGTTAGAATGAAGCAGTTAGAATGCATTTTACATTATTTTTTTATTTTGTTTGTAGGGCTATCTATCAAGAAAGTACATTCTTGGGTTTGATTGCGTGATTATGACAACGCTACGCCAAGGCAATATACCAAGGATTGAGGAGTGCCTTGGTAGGAGGATTTTCTACGGGGTTCTAACGCGTATTCACTTTACATCTGGAGAAAAACCTACCCAAACTCCAGACCGTTAGATCGACAGCCGCACGATGGGATCCGAACCCTGGACTTTCAACTTCGGCCGTCTCTACCATTTTCAGTGACATAACCACTGTGCCATGGTGAGGCGTACTCTCTTGGGAAAGGGATATATATCGAATTTTGACACCTCCCCCTCTATTTCAGCGAGTTCATGTGAAAGAGAGTCTACTGGACACAGCTCTCTTGAACTTGACCGAAACATTTTTGTTTGAGCGCACTTGGTCATCGGCTGGGCTAACTTTTATGTGGGATAGCGGTTCAGAGGAAATTATTTTATAATACTCCACCAAAACACTTTCCTTGATTATCTCCACGGTACCTCTGGCATACATTCACGGCACCCTAAGGTGCTGCGGCACACACTTTGGGAACCTCTGATCTAAACGAAAGTTGCTGGAACAAATGATGGAGAGGCGTGCTTTTTGTAATACGCAGGTGTGAAGTTTTTCAGAAGAGAGAGGTGACTTTTGTGTGTATGTGTGTTTTCTTTGCTTCTCTCCCCCCTTTTCTATTATTTTTATTTTTTTTTTCAAGTTGAGTTTCAATATTTATGTTTATTTAAGCGATGATGCTCATTTCATTAAGCGGTGGTTTTACTAGAAATTCATAGGGATTTGACTCAAGTCCTCTCACCCTAAACAGATTAAACGGCTGATTTTATTAACTGTACTGTACTGCTGTTACTGTATTCCTACATTGGAGACAGTAATAGATTTTTTAAAGCCAGTAGTATTTCGTTGAAGGCGGTAATTCAAAATGTGCGTGCTCTTTTTACACAATGATCCAATAACAGACGCGCGAGCTCTCACATATTCTTTAAACTACAAAAATTATTTACACGACTCTGAAAATAACACTATTAATACTCACCCAAGGCTGTAATCGAACATCTATCTATCCAGCGGTCGTTTTTATCTTCCCGCGAATGAGGTCTCGGTTAAGGTCACAGTTCACTTGTCGCAATCGTACAACATTTAAGAATGGATGCCGATAAAGCATTCGATTTGTCTTTGTCAGAATTCCTCAAACAGTACTCCGGGGAAAAAATACTAATTTTTTTATTAAAACTATTTGCGACATTTTGACTAATTTAATTAATAACTAATAATTATTGATTTAATTTTACGTATGAATAACTAGCTGCGTAATCCGGTGCATAAGATGTTAGGGCATAATTTGCCGGGGGGGAAAAATGTGCACGGATGTCAATCACTGAACATGTATTTTTAACATCTATGCGTTTTCCCATTCCTGGCTGTGTATAATTTTGCTGTATAAATCTATGTTAACTGAAGCATTTTAAGTTAAATATTCCATTTTACTTTAATTTAAATAACTATTATATTCAGGCTCTGATTATCGTAGGGCTAGAGGGGCATATGCTCCATGTCTCCGATTTTGTGGGTGGGACTAAATTTTTACAGAATTAGAATTAGATTAAGCTTTCGTTCCAATACAGTAAATGCCTATTTTTTTTCAGCTAGGAATTTACAAGTTATAAATAATAATTAAAAAAAAATTTTTTTTTCAATTCTACTTCTCCACAGAAAAAAAAAAAAAAAAAAAAAAAAAAAACCCAGCAGACTGATAATTTCTGCAAAAAGTGGCACTATAATGGTTGTTAGATTTTAACTGACTACGCAAAGTTGTCGGACCCAATGAAGTTTTTTAACCTAAACCACTGCTTCCGGATTTTTTAGTGGCTACCTAGTGATTATGGGGTTCCAATAAATAGGAATTTACAGTTACGCTAATATTATGAAAAAGTCAGATTTTCAGCTGTACTTTTTAAGTCTTCTCTTTTAAATAAAGCTTTTCTCATGTTTAAAATGTTCACAAACATTCTCATTTATCTATATAGTATACAGTTCATGTGAGATACATTTAACAAGACATAGACTTTTACCTCTATGTACGAGAACACAGGGCAAATTGCATAAGAGATGTTATCAGATATCTTAAGGAAACAAAATGTAGGGGGGCAATATTTAGACTTCTGCCCCAAGCCCCAGTTTGTCATAATCAGGGCCTGATTATATTAGCTATCAACTAAAAATATGGCATTTTAAACAAAATTATTACCAAGAAAATAAATGCATATCCAAAATTATGACTATGTTTTTAAGTTACTACTGTGCTGTTATAGTTTTGTGCGGTAAATTAGGGCCATCAATCCACACCTGCAGGAAAATATCCCCCCCCCCCCCCAGGGATAAAAGGCACACCTTATTTGTTAATTCAGGGTATAAGCTATCTTCATTCCATATTTCATCGAAATCCATCTAGCTGTTTCAGCATGAAAAAATACCATGCATACAAATTCCCTTTTTTCAGCATTGGGAAAGGGTTAATTGTGGGAAACAGGGAGTCTCCCCATGCTCTTAGGGACTCCAAGGCTGATGTTCATCACTTCAAAGCAGTCCAGTGCAGCTAAGCTGTCTTTCGTCGGCAATAAATTAAAATGCTTCGGGGGGGGGGGCAATATGTTGTGCTAAAACTGGTTTGGCTTTTATTGATCTCCAGAATCAACACAAATAAAAAAGCTTCTCATGCATTAACTCAAATTTCGGGGGGGGATGGGGCGATTAAAACCTCATGATCCCCTAGTTACAGTCTTCAGTGCAACATAAAAGATTCACCAACTTTTACTAAACTTTGCAATCGGCAATGACAATGTAAAAATAACATGGCGTCACAGAAAGTGAAAAGACTAACATACCATGATCAATTTACACAACCGCATTGCGGTACGATACTAGTATCCACCACTGCCAGGAGGCAAAAATAGCCTTTCCAACATAAAAAAATCTGATGTGGACAACATGACTTCCTTGCACGTCTATTAAAACAAAAATATTTTCAGCTCTCTTCATCTAAAATTATTTTGTTTGAAAGAGATAAAATACTGCAGTAATACTAAGGTTTAGCTATTTCTAGCCCACTATTTCCAATATCGCCAAACTGAAGTCCCCTCATAATCTGATGAAGATCAAAATTGTGGCGGGAAACTCCGAGAAGGACGTACGCAGCTCTAAATGACACATTCAGTGACACGAGTTGTCCTCTCCTCGCAAATAGATACTGCGAAGCTGAATTCCAATTTGAAAGATTTGTTTCCGACACTTAATTTGGCAATATTTTGCCAAAAGCCAACAAGCTTGAGATAGTTTGCGAGATTTTGGGCCAAAGTAGTAATTATGAAAAAAAAGACACTCAAAATACTGGTGTTAAATGATAAATAAATAAAACTTTGTGAAAAAAAAACACACACACATAAAATGTTACTTATAATAAGTTATGATCGTTTTGACCAAATTATTCTTTCAGTCTTCATCAGACAATTCACTTGTCTGATGAAGACTGAAAGAATTTTTTGGTCGAAACAATCTTAATATCTTATAAGTAATATTTTATGTGTGTTTTTTCCACAAAGTTTTTATTTATTTTACAAAGTAGTAATTGACCACAGACTATGTATTTAGTCATTTGAGTGACCTTGTAAAGAAATTACCCAGTCGACTGCAATCAAGAGATGCAGTTAGATGTTATGATAGTTCTAAAATACAAAATTTCAACATTCTACTGCTAAGAGTTATGTGAAATACAAAATTATTTTTGGTGCCAAATTTGGCAAAACTTGCCAAGGCCAATGACAAATGGCAAGACCTTAAGTATGGACCAAACAATGACTGACTACAGACGTAATATATTGAAGATGTGCATAGACATTAATGTATTGAAATTCTTTAGGGTGGTCCTGTAAATAAACTCGCCAGAAGATTGCAACAAAAAATCAAGATGCACAACTAGATGTTACGACAATCTTATACATGAAATTTCAACGTTTTATGACTAATAGTTTTTGAGATATGAGTTAAATACTTACACACATACACCATAAGTCACCAAACTTTGCGACTTTTG
This sequence comes from Cheiracanthium punctorium, assembly GCA_038373885.1. NCBI lineage: Eukaryota > Metazoa > Arthropoda > Arachnida > Araneae > Cheiracanthiidae > Cheiracanthium > Cheiracanthium punctorium. Next base: position 194,777 of record JAWZYV010013587.1, on the reverse strand, counting down.
AGGGAGGCAGTTAACTGTGGTCAGACCATTACCTAACTATATGGAAGGACTTTATTTTGCTTGAAATGGACGAATGTCTCTAAAACTGCCATTGACTGTAATGTGTTGGAAATTAAGTGCTCCTGTAGGAGAACTATAAATTATAAAGCCACTATTTTCGATGGAGAAATTCATTTTGTAACTCTTAACATGCATCACTTCTGGGACAGAAATAGCCTAATACCTCTGAAATATGCATTAATGAATTTCTGCCCATAGAGTTATGTATTTAAAATCTTTTGGGTGGCCCTGTAGATAAACTATCCAGTCGATTGGGATCAAAACGGGAGGTGCACAACTAGATGTTACAACAATCCTAAATATAAAGTTAACATTCTACGACCAATAGTTTTTGAAATTTGCAAGTTACATACGTACGTACATACAGATGGCATGAAAAAACTGGTCAAAATAAACTCATGGTCAGTCAAAATGGGTAGTACATGCATTTATATGAACGTGCATGCTAGCGCACAATCAGATAGATGCATTGCAAATATTCTTGGAAGTAAATTTAGAGGTAATAAAAATTTGCTCTTTCCTTGAAATCTGGCTCCCAAAATTTTTTGTGATCACACACAATACTTCCTTATACTCCATACAAGGAAGTAGAAAGTAGCCAAAATAGCATACATTTTTTAAATTCAAGTAGCCAAATAGCAGCATTTTCAGCAAAAGTTTAATTGAAAAGTGTATTATGGATATTGCAGTTTAAAAAAAAAAGAAAGGAACGCAAGATGGGAAATAATACAGTTGATTCTTTTTACTTGCTCATTATTTTGTCCTCTCCCTCATATATTCTCACATTACACAGTGACTGAACACAATAATTATAAATTTTCTATCAATAAAAAAAAAAAAAAAAAAAAAAAAAAGAGAGAGAACTTGTTTACATTATATTTTCAAGTTTTGTGGCACACATCAAGGCTTATTGAATATAAAAATGCACGATGAAGACAAAATCACTGCTTTGTACACCAGGATAGTTGTGATATGCAGTCATTGTAGGTTTCTAGGAATCAGTCTGATAAAGGATAAAACTCAGTAAGGAAAGGGAAATACTAAAGAACATACTTGTCATTTTCGATCACCAAATTAGTTGCCTAGAGTAAAGGAAAAGTAAATTAAGTTGCCTTATCTTTAACTTAGTGGCAAAAGTTCCTTTTTTAGTTGCCAGTGGACACTGAGGATATCATATAACTAATGATGCAGGTTAGTATGATTACATGATACAAATGGAGAAGTAGTTGTGGTTACTTGACAGCTTCAGAATAGTGAAAGCATTAAAATATGCTAAATTTTATGTAAAAATGCAAAGAATAATACATTCAAGGCTTGTGCTTACAAACACTTGCAATTTTACGAGCTAGTGAGTGCTGCCAAATATACTCCCATAGTCGATTTCATGAACTACTTAACCTTTTAACTCGCAGTGTTCCTGCTCTGGGAACACGAAGCTCTGACATTTTGACTGTTGCCAACGACAAAGAATAATTCGATTTCTATAAAAATAGTTGCGGGTGACATAGCTCAACGAGAATCCTTTACTTTTTAGCACGCGATTTCCCGTAAAAAAATTGTCACAATTCTTTTTAACAGCACTGACATCTGCTGAAAAATAGGAGAATGCGAGAACAGCTGGATAGATTGCCCAATGCTGAAAAAAGGGTAGCCGTTGCCATCGCTCGACTTAACTACCAGCAAGATGGCAGGCGATCGAAACGTTCATCGCGTGCCACAGATCTCTAGATCTGTGGCATACGATGAACGTTTCGATCGTCTGCCATCTTGCTGGTCGTTAAGTCGAGCGGTGGTAACGGCTGTTCTTTTTTCAGCATTGGGAAAAGGTTGCGCCTCAAAGGGTTAAGTGGTCTGCCCCTATGGGTTTGTAAAAATGATCTTTGACCGTAACTGAAAGTATGATTAAAACATGTTTGCAAATAAACATAAAGAAAAATGTAATAGAATAACAAACAATTTAGAAACAAATGAAATTTTATTGATTTCTGTACACTATACAAGAAATTTAGCTCTGGAAGCTCTACTTCACAAATACTCATATATACAAATGTTCAGAACTGCTACACTTTATTCATCAATTATATATACACAACAACTACTCTCACAATTTACAATTCAATAATTAAGATTAAGCAATGAAATCTTCAAGTTGTTAGTATCACATTTCAAAATAGCATCAATAACAGGGAAAAAAGACTACTTTAAAAGTCAAAAAGTGGAGCTAAACAATATTGATATAAATGATACAACAAATCAGACAGTAATTAAATGCTTTAGTTTAAAAATATTCGTTCAAAGTAACAATGCAGAAACATGTCCCCAAATGTGTGAATCTCAATGCAAATTGCAAGAGAATTGCTAAGGAAGAGTAATTCACACACCCTTTTAGAAAGGTATGACCCGGTAAATAAACAAACAAGCTTTAATCTGTTCGCTCGCATTCTATTGGTCTTTGAATGTCATTCATACTTCAAAGACCAATGTAAGGAAAACACCGCCAGGCACAGAGTCAATGTGCGAGTGAATGTGTGTAAAGCAGAGTCAAGACAATGCAACACCAAGAGAGTCAATGCATGATCTTTGCATCAATCCAAACAAATAGGTTAACACACTAACTTAATCACGAAGCTTTAGAAATAAATCTTTTGACTGAATAAAAGATTACTTATAATAAACAAATATTAGTAGTTAGTAGTAAATTTTTTCAGTTTCTTCACATGTACTTCAATGGATTCATATTTTGGAGCCAGAGCAACATCATTATTTTAAACTTTATACATTTAACTTTTAAGTAACACGAAAGAAAAATTTTTGCTCTGCTGCATAGCAATTCTAAAACTCCGAACCAAAGCCTCTTAAGACTAGACCTGAACACTTAAAGGACATTACACATATAAAAATAACATACATATTTACAAGAGCTATTGGCATCAAACAAACCAAGCACCAACCCTGCAAAACCCTTATCACAATGCAGTATTGTTTATTTTTAACAGTGACTGAAGAGGTAATTTTTTTTCTATTCATAAAACTGCAACCAGATTAAACCTTTGGTTCCCATCATTGTAAAGACACAAAAGTGAAGATTCCCCTTCTGCACAAAGCACTGCTTCTGCACCCAGGTCTTTGAATGCTCCACACAACTGTTGAGTCTTTGCAACAATGGGCGCAAACTAGTTAAATAACTATAACCCAAGGAACATTTGAAAACATAACATTCATATTTATTATTATAATTTTGTAATTAGGGTATGAAAAAATTGATATATTCTACATATGAGTTGTAACTTAATTTTTCAGCTCAGTATTAACTACTTAGAGAAACTAGTTTCATAACTGTGAAGATTGAACAGTTAAAAATTGTTTTCATCAATATTGAAATTTCTGAAAAAATTCAATTTAAAAAATATGTATTTCATTAATCTTAAAGTGAAAAAAAAAAGTCCATTCAGTAATTTTTCTTATTGAAATCAAAATGAATCTCTAGCTCAGCTCAAAGTGCTGAAGTTGAGAATGACTATTTCTTTCTTCAGCAGGGTTATTTAAAACCAACATTTGTGTCAAAAGAAAAAAGTTTAATAATTGTAACAGCATTATTTTAGTCAGTAATTTTACTAGCTTAGCATGATCTGTAATTCAAGTTAATATACAAGATTAATATTTCCTTAATTTAACACAATCTGCAATCTCTTAATTCATAAGGAATTGGAAGGGTGGAGATCGATGTATGGCAATTAATACTTCAATGAAAAAAGAAAAAAATTGAAATTTTAGCACTTAAAGCTACAATTTGAATATTTAACAGACAATAATTTACTTAATATATTTGCAGCCTGAAATTTAATTGTGAACTGAAATATACTTTACAACAGAGGAATTTTTGAAATTATATCTACGTCACTTTCACCAAACTAAGAAATCTTGTTTTAATGTTCATTCTGAAGATTGTATAGCTTCATTAAAATTTTCTCACTTGAGACAAACATATGTACAAGAAACAATTACATTTATGGAGATTTTTATCTCAAAGTCCTAAGCAAACAATTGTTCAAAAAAATAATTGCTTGCTTTTAAAAGGTAATATTTACATTAATTGCTTTAGCTAGTTTTACATGTATTTACAAAAAAGAAGTTAACACTTCACTAGACATCTCTAAGAATCTTCATTATGCATCTTCCCAATATCAATACCATAGGCATATCAATTGTACATTAACAAAGTGCTATTTTTTTTTTTCTATTAAAGCATTTGAAATTAAACAATACATTGATGTAAATATGAACTTTAATTTTTGAAAAAGAAATTCACATTCAATGCTTTCTAAACATGGTTTATAGTTAAAAAAACAGATGTTCAATCAAGTCTGCAATACGTGAGATAACCATAACATCATTAAAATCTTTCAGCTAAAATGGTGAATATAGACACTTTTGAGATGTATGAAGATTTACAAAAAAAGGGTTCCTTATTACAGCCAATGCAAGGCTAAAGAATTTCCTTCTTTAAAACAACTGTAAAGGAGTATTACCTTTATAATTAAATCAAAAGTACTTGTAAATTGTTAAAAATCAAGTAATATGGAAAAATGCTTAATCAATAATAAATTACTTATGTTAAGAATTAAAACAAACATTATTCAGTGTTTCAATATATGCAATTCCTTTATAAACTGCAATTGTGCAATTTTTATAAAGAAGCATGTTAAGGCTGCTGCAAAATTAAGTTTATTCTAAATACAGCACATCTATTGGAGTAAATATTGATATCAGAGTTAAGACATCAAATTAAAATTTGAAAAAAAAAAAAATCATGTCTCAATATTAATCTACTGCTCATACTCATTAGATTAATAATTTATCTTTCATAATAATAAAAATTGGACAGATTTGCCTGTTTCTTAAAGTAACCGATATAAATATTTCAAAATTAAAATATAAGGATACGAATCCAGGATATTAGTCATCCTTAATTTTTTTTTTTTTTTTTTTTTTTTCAACAAGGAAAAAAAGTGCTGCTGAAAATAAAGGATGTCCATATTCACCATATTAAATTACCCAATAAATAAATAACTTTAGTAACAAATACAGATTATCACAGATTTCCTATTTCTCATGACATTTACATCAAAGATTTCACCAAAGATTAACCCCAAGAGAAGCTTTGTGGTGGTGAAGAAAATGTACTTTCCTTAGCAATTTTCCTCATCATCACAAATTTGGATGGAAGGCACGGTAGGAACAACTGATGGACAACTAGTGAGGAGATAGACAACTAGTTCATATGTTGCCATCATAATTGCTGTGTTAGGAATTTGGCGAATAAGTTGTGTTCCAAGGCCCCTATACAATCCTTGATAACCTTCTTCCTTGAATACCAATAGGAGAGTTTGAAAGAATGACTTATATTTGTCCCCAACTTGGCGTAACCTTGTTCGGACAACCTCTGTAATAAAATTTTTTAAAAAATAAATGAAGTGGTAGTAATACTTAGCATCACAAGTTAAAACTTATAAACAACTTTGCAAATAACACACACATATATAAAAAAAATGAAACATCATGGATTTGCTTCAGATGTTATAAAGCAGTGGTCCCCAAACCCTGATCTGCAGATCAAACGGTACCAGGCCACCCAAGAAAAAATTAAATTATTTCTATTTTATTTACTGTGGTATATTTCTTTTGACTTTGTGCTAATTTCTGCAGTGACAGCAACCAAACCAAAGCCACCGAATAAACTGGAGAAAAGCAACATACTTCGGGTGTCACTGTCTCTTATTATCCCCAGAAGAAACAAACTCAGGGTTCTCATGGATTAATAGTGATTTAAAATGTTAAATCACTTATATTCATTTTTTGGTGTACCTGTATTTATTTTGAAGGGATTTTTAATTACAACTAAATTCAAATCAATTTAAAATATTCAACATAAGAATGACTTATTTTCTTATGGTTACTGGTTAACCATGAAAAATCATCCAAACAGTTTTTGCCCCATTTATCTTCTAAAAGAATAACACCAAAGCAAGTAAAATGCATCTGAAAATGAAGCCCCTCCCCTTTCTTCATGTAGTAAAAATGAAGTGCTGAGAATTCTATATTTCTTCAATTAATCACTATACAAACACTGAGGATTGAAATAAAAAACAACAACAAAGAGATTGATAAAATGAGTAATGTTACCATGAGGATACGCAATGGATGAAGCACATGTTTTTGAAATTGCCCCAGCACACATGAATTCCAGAAAATCTCTGGTAGACTTCCGGTCACTTTGGTAAGAATTTTTCGGCCTTCGGTCATGGAGTTTAGCCTTGATGAATTCATAGATTACAAAATGGATAATAGTCTCTGAGATACCAAAATAGGAAGCGGTAATGCCTTTATAGAATCCAACAATTCCTTTGGAATTGTAGATGTCTTTAATACACTGTATAGTGGAAATACTAGTTCCATATGCCCTGCAAAGAAAGTATTATAAAAAACTTTAGACAGATGATAAATGAAAAGAGTGCTTGAATTTTTATTTAAGCAAAACATTTTAAATATCTTAATTCTATTAATTACAAAGATAATCACTTCTGTGATTTTCTTTTCTTTGGTTCTAATGTGGCAAAATTATGACCAAAATTAATTATTCCAGACACCTTAACATACAATTTTAGGTGAAAATTAAACATTATAAAGTTGCAATATAAAGAGATACTTTTCATCGCCCTAGAAATACCAAAGTAAAAAAATATTGATACCAAAATATTGAAGTGCAAGAAAAATTCATAACACTTTAGCATTTAACGAAATAAAATGAGTAATACAGTATTTTAAAATTATGATCTTTGTTTGTCTAGATTGTATCTAGATAAAATATCTAGATTGTGTCTTAAAGTTATCAATTGTAAAGTCAAGTCACTTAGTTTACATACAGTTAGTTGATACACATTAAATATTCAAGTTCATATACTTGACCAGGAGACCCAAATTTCAGCTTTCTAAATTAGTAATTACACATGTATTGAATTGACTAACTTGGTAGGAGCAATGATAAAAGGCATCCTAGGTGGCCCTTTTTTCCATGCCCTGATGCATTCACATTTTTATTATTTGTCAACAATATTCCCCCCCCCCCCCCATCTACAGGGATGGACACCAACTAATTTAGTTCCATTTTGCAAACCTTCACAACAACAACAAAAAAAGACCCCAGGGAAAAGAAAAGGAATTGATAATGCCTCTTTCACAAAATTAGTTATTGATATCTGACCTTCGCCATAAATGGAAACTTGCACTATATCTTTTCAATGCATAAAAAGCCTTCAGTGTAAGCTGGTCGTCAAAACATCCACTTTTATTTTGAGTTAGGGGTAAAAAGAAATGAGGCTGGATATTTAAAATTGTCAAAAGTTATCCACACATTCTTGGATGGATTTCATTAGTCTAACCATGAATATTGATAGATTTGATATGTATATGATTTACATCATTGATAAACACATTGTGATATTAAACAAGCATAATTTTAAACTTTGCCAACAGAGTATTTGCCAGGCTGATCATATAATTAAACTCATACAAGAATATAATCATACATAATTCTAAAAAGTGTGAAAAAAAAAATATACCTTTGATCTAACTGTAATCTTGTTTTTACAAACCAAATTGGATTTGTAAGAGAACAGGACATGAAACCTGGAAAACAAAATTTCCACAAATCATTTCTCTTTTGTAAATTTCTTATTAAAAAAACACACAAAAAAGCAATTTTATAATATCAGATGCAGACTCCAAAATGATTAGAACCTACTGCTATCTGCCGCAAAAATCATAAATTACAAATTTAACAAATAGTTATTCCTCACATTATTCCTTAATTTTTTAAATATCTGATTTTTTTTTTTTTTAAAACAAATTTATGCTAATCATTCACAGTCTTAAAAAACTGACAGTCATTGTATTGACAGTCATAATTAATTGATCAAACAGCATCTATTAAAAATACTAACAACACAGTAATACAAAGTAACAAATTGCTGAATTTTTCTAGAAACAGACATAATGTCTACAGAAAGTTTCATCAGTTAGGGAAGCTGGTAGAAAATAAATTTTGTAACAGATATTTCAGTTACTTCTACCTATAAGCAAATTTTTATTTCTACCAGCTGACCTAATTGGGTGTAACCTTCCTCTTCAAATCACACATGCAACTTCAAGCTACATTTAAAAAAGTAGGGTAAACAATACAGTTATTGCTACCGAAAATGCAACTTTCTACAGTGAAACTATGGTTGACTAAGATGAAATCAAAGAGTAAATTAAAACCACTGAAGATGCTACTTCCAATAATGCATAGATAACATAACTGAACTTAAAAATAAACCAAAACAGAGTAGCAACAGAATTTGAGGGGAAAAGTTCCCTAATTTTTTTGACTATCTTTGTCTATTTTCACAATTATTTATGTACATATGATATTCTTCTTGTGAATATTGACCTTGTGTACAATGCTCACCCAACGTAAATATATATTTTTTAATTACAAAATCACACAATATTCATAAAATATCGGCTCATAATATCATGAATTTACAAACAAAATTTAGTTAGCAAGACTGGCAAAAGCAATGCGCACGTCTTTTTTCTGCAAATGATTGCCATGAATGTCCGCTTAGCAAGATTCTACTTTCAAATTCAATCAAACAAGGGCATCCACTTCTGGCTACAATTCAACTTTTTAAAAACATTGGGGTCACGTTGTCAGGACAAAAATGACAAGATTCCTAATTTTGAGGTATTTTTTCAAAATTCCCTCGACACTTCCCAGATTGATGAAGTTCTCCGACTTTTCTGGATCTGTAGCCACTTTGTAAGAAATATTAAAGAATGTAAAACAGAAACAATAGTTATTGAATTTTGAAATCTTTCAAATATTCTATACTTTCAAATTGCTTTTTCCAAATTACTAATACATACTGAAATCAATATAAGCTAAATACACTTATACATCTCACTTTCATCCCAATATTCAGTTTTTATAAAATACACAGATTAACTACGCCAATGTCACTTAAATATAATTTAAATATCCATGCCTTTTTTTCTTTTAAATTTGTAATCTTAAATATATTCAGCTGTAATCATACTTTTTAAATTTATCATTAGATTTTTTTATCAAGACATTTTTTGAATAAAAGTTTATGATTGCTGATTCAAGAAATGAAAACAAAGAAACATTTTAAATTTAAATTATATAGTATAAGTCTCATCCGTACCCCTTTTCAATAGTCATTCAAATAGTAATATATTTTCTTCTAATAACCTAATATGTAAACAATCTTCTTCGGTAATTTAAAATCATTTGAGTTTACAAGACATTCTTTATAATAAAAAATTAGAAAGAAATTCCTTATACTTCAGATTCTCATCTCAACTACTTTATCATATTTATTTTTGAAATGATAGAGGAAGGAGGAAGTTAATGCAGCAAAAAAAAGTTTGTAGATGTAATAATAGAACACGTTGGCACTAAGAAGCAATACACTTTTAAAGTACTTTCCGAAAAAAACATCTTTTTTTTTTTTTTTTATCAAAAACTTATTTGAAAGTAAACACATTCTTTTGCTATAATAGATAAGATAAAACTTTTTTCCCAACACAAAAGAAGTCATATTTTCAATGTCAACCCAATCTAGCAAATATGGGTCAACTACATTTAGAACCTTTTCAATAATCAACTACATTTAGAACCTTTTTAATAATAAAGTATTTGCATCTCTTGTATTTTTAATCTTTCCAAAAATATCTTATTTAAAGTGATAAGCCAACTCTTAAATTGAGCATTTTCACGAAAGGTTTTGGCATTTCTTTAGCAATAACTTAACACATGTATTAACTGGGGACAAGATAAGTCACGAGACATGTATCTTAGGTTAAATGGAAAATCTAAACAAAAAAGTTGTTTTTCCAATTCAGGCAGTTTAATTTGGCCTACACCAAATGCATAACCTTAAAACCTATCTCTCATTTCAATCTTGCCTATCTCAATGCATTCTCAAATACAAAATTTTAGAATAAAATGCCCTTAAAAAACATGGAATCAATAAATCTGCCATTCCTGAAAACTGATCAAACATTAACCACACTTTTCATTTTAATCCTGCTAAAATATGCAACCTTGTTCTACTGAATAATATCTTCCACCCACACTGCTAAATTTATTACTTCTTTTCAGTTAAGATTGTAAACTTCTTTTACAGTCTGTACAACTGGTAATCAAATAAATCAATCTTAAATTTAAATGATATACTTATTAGCAATTAGTTTTAATTTATTTGAAATTTTAAAATTTCCTCACTTATTTTCATGAAAATAAACTTTTCTGATATAATTGTGCTGTACATAATCACTGGGAACATTGTAAATGTAGCAGAGCAAGGACTTTCTCATTTTAACACTGAAAACATTAAATATACCAAAAAAATATATAAAGTTTGCTTGGTCTGCTGCATTTAAACTTTTTATAGAAGTAAGTATATACACACTGCAAGCTTAGAAGAAACCCATTTTGTCATCAAACTGCATTTATTTAGTAGAAAAACTGACAAAGCTCTAATTAAGGAGAAGAGGGCAATTCATTTTTCTCACACATTTTAAAGACTTCAAAATTAAATACAAGTTTTATCAGTCACTAGTTCAAAGCTTTGTTTTAGAAGAGAGTCATTCTATTCAATAAGGATTCAAACTCATTTTTACTCACTGAAAGAAAGATTCTACACTGTAATTGTATGGGTCGTTTAAAAGAAAAAGGGGGGGGGGGTCACATGCTAGCCACTTCAATTTGATGAATTTTCTTGGCCAGTTTTTAATATTAGTATAATAATGGAAGCCTTAAGTTTAACGCAGAAATGTAACAGTGGTCGGTAGGGTGTCTGTTTTGGAAAAAATTAAAATATGAGCAATAGCACATCAGTGCAAAAACTTCTTAATAGTTTTTTTTAAATTAGAATTACGTAGTTTTTAATTTTATCAACAACCAGATCTTAATATAATAAAAACTATTACACACAAATGTGTTAAAAAACAAGAATGCAAAATACCTGCACAAGCAGCTGAACATATGTGCACAATTGGAGTATCTGGAGTTAGTTTTGAATTACAAAAATTCTTTGTGTGAGAGTATGTGCAAAAGTACACAGCTCTGAAACAGAAACATAAGCATTAAAATAAACCAAAAAGTGAAGACACACACACAATTAATACTATAGGGTGGGTTATAATTAAATTTCCCTTTATGATCAGTATTCTGCAGCTTAAACAGGTGAACAGACTGCTCTCAACTTTGGTATGTGAACCGCATACGACATGCACTTTTTTTAGTTCCAAAAAACATGCATTACGTGGTCCTTTGCATGGGAATTCGCCTCAAGAAATGACAGATTAGTTAAATGTCCAAAAACTATTGACCAAATGTTGAAATTATACTTTTCGAGTAAGCAGGTGTCCATCGTTGTCAGGAGACAAATAGTAGCATTAGTAGCCTCACAAAAAAAAAAAAAGCCAAAATAGCAAACTTTAGGTTAATTTTAGTGCCAAAATGCCAGCACATTCTCTAAAGTTTAGTTCAAAAATATATTACTGATATTTTTCTATTTACTTGATCACATTTTCTTGTTCTATATTGCATATACAATCACACTTCTCATATATCAAACACTTTTTGAATATGTGATGCAAATTTCCCAATGAGATTTTAATAATAAATGAAACTAAAATAAAATTACTATATATAAAATTCTTATATTTTATAATTATATTTTCTAGACCTTTCATATACATAATACATTTAATGAATATAAAAATGGATCATTATGACCAAAATCATTGTTTGGTTTCCTAGAATCGCTTGACATACACTAGTCCCAGGGTGGCTTCTAAAAGTCACTGTAAAAGTGAATAAAGCTTGGAAAAGAAAAGTAAATCCTCCAATCACAAAATTAGTTGCTTAATCTTTCGAGGGCAGTGGGAAGATTATTTTCCACCTACATTATCTTACGAAATGTACCATGCGAAAAGCAGAAAACACACTAAAATATATTGGCCTCGCTTTTCAAGAGCTGGAAAAACTAATTTCCACATCCGTTTGGTACTGCTATGTTTGTTAAAACGATTGAAACAGAATTAACCAATTTATTTCCAAAAGTCGAAAGCGTTTATTAGACATGAGGTTTTGAGGTTTGAGTTGCACTTTTGATGTTATGTTTGTACCGCTCAACAATTCTACATCATAACATCAGAACAATTGAAAGTATGGTGAGGTATGCAAAGACTCATGGAAAAGTAGAGATACTTCCTCAGAATTAAAATGTAAACATAAAATTTGGCAAAATAAAATATAATTTCTTAAATGATATTGTTTAATTGAATAAACCCCCCAAAAGCGTGAGAAATTCAAAAGATAAATAAATGGCCCACGAAAGTGTTAACCCTTTGAAGTGCAACCCTTTCCCAATGATGAAAAAAGGGCAGCTGTTACCATTGCTCGACTTAACTAACAGCAAGATGGCAGACAATCGAAACGTTCATCGCGTACCACAGATCTAGAGACCCTTTTTTGACGACAGCTGGCTGTGCCGCCCTTTTTTCAGCATTGGGCAATCTATCCAGCTGTTCTCGCGTTCTTCCATTTTTCAGCAGATGTCAGTGCTGTTAAAAATAATCGTGACAATTTTTTGACGGGAAATGACGTGCTAAAAAGTAAAGGATTCTCGTGTAGCTATGTCACTCGCAACTATTTTTATAGAAATCAAGTCTATTCTTCGTGACTGGCAACAGTCAAAACGTCAGAGTTGGGTGTTCCCAAAGTGAGATCACTGCACTTTAAAGGTTTAAAGCAAAAGAAACATCGCCAAACATTTGAAAATAGTATGGAAATGGCATTTTTCAACCTAAAAAGTATCTCAAGTTGCTTAATCTTAAATTAGTAGCAAAAGTCTCCTTTTTAGTTGCCAGTGGACACCCCGAGTTAGACATTTTCCAGTGTTAAATTTCCTGTTTTTCCATGCTAAGTGCAGCTTAATGGACACTTTTTAAAAGACAATTCCTTTTTAAATTTCTTGAGTGCATCTTTTGTACAGGTTATATAACAAATTTGGTTATAATGCTCACCTGTTTTAGCTGCATAACCTATTTATAGGGGGAGTTTAACTATAACTAACCAGTACATGACTGATTTTTTGAAATTTAAAAATTATAATGATATAAACAAATTAGCATTTATAGAGTAACTTAAAAGTAATCCAAAAGAACCATATGACCTAATTTTAAATAATTAAAATACCACAAGATATAAAACTAAACTTTTATCAGTAGAGGAAGATTTATCTAAATAGAAAATAAAAGGGGAATCAATATATTCTTCTTAAGGGAGGTTTCTGCTGAATACCAGGTCATAGCTGCCAATTTATCTTGCCTCAAAACAGGAAGATTAGGGTAAAAACCGGAAGATTTTTTTAACCAAATATTTAGAAACAAGAATGAATCTGAAACTAGCTGCTCATTTTTGTGAACAGCTAAATGCAAGCAGCATTAGCTTGTTTAGGCCTGAGTAATTATTTATAACTTTAATGGTGAATTTGGCGTATCAAAACTATATTTTTTAAATCTACAAAAACATAATTCCAAGAAGATTTGGTTCTGGTACATCTATATTTTTTTCTTAATCAGAAAACATTTCAAAATAATATGACTGTATGATCTGTGGCACGTACTGGTAAATTATACTTTAAAAATTCATTTGTAACATTGTCAAAATCCGTTGAAAAGTAAATTTGAATTTCTCTACTAGCTTGGTGGTTTAGTACTTTAGGACTTTTCTTGATGCTTAAAAGTTTTGATATGATCTATTATCTAAATTCTCTCACTATAACAGATTTTGATATCTGTATAGTGATCTGGGTGTATTTTGGTTCTTAAGAGCATTTCTGAATAAATGAAAATTTAGTTATACAAAAAGTGAGACAATACTGTTTCTTGTGGTCATAATTCAAGAACAGCAAGCAGCTTTAAGACAGTGAGTGAGTGGATAAACAAACCTAACTGAAACTCAAAAGACTAACTATACAGTGAAGTTGTTTTGGTTTTTACTTCTGGACTTTTACACAGTTGCTATAGCAGATGCATATTAGAGCTGCTTGATGCTACCAGCCTGGCATGTACACAAGCAATGCCAAATGAGCAAAGGAGAATGTGGATCAGTTGAAATGAGGAAAAAGTGGAAAGTACTCTAAGGCCTAAACTTAGCAGCAAGATATTTTTTGTTTTCATTTGAAAAAACTCTGCATCTCAATCTTAACAATTGCTTCCAGAAGCTTATGGCAAATATGCTCTATCAGAAGATGTGAACGCGTTAAGATAGGGGAATGAAGGTTTTCAGCATTTCAACAGCAATGATTTCAGGGATGTGCCAGCTGAAATTAAATTTTGGAGCAATTTGTGGAGCAAGAAAAAAGGCATTTTTGGAGCAATTTGGAGCAAGAAAAAGTCACTTTTGGAGCATAAGAATGTCAATTTTGAAATACAAAATTTATTTTTATTTTTATTTTTTTTTTTTTTTTGGGGGGGGGGGGAAGAGAAAATTCATTAAAGAATGCCAATAAAAAAAAAAGAAAATTAAGGAGGTTCTTAAAAACTCTTAGCTTTAACAAAAACCAGTTTTTTTTTTTCTTGGGGGGGGGGGGGTCAGAAGCTTATGAAATAAATAAAAAATTCAGTTATTTTATACATTGCTATAAAATACAATATTTACTGAACTATATTAACCCATTTATGCCTAGCGTCCCTTTTTGGGGACGGCATTTTCACTAGCAGTCGAAAGCGTTATTTTTCCTAGCCTTTATTCACGAGTATAGAACCTCAACTCCACATAAGATTTTAGCATGATCCAGTAGGATGTTGATATTTTAATTTTTAAACATAATGATTTTAAAAGAAATCATCCCTTGCTAAAGAAACTGACACCAGAAATTTATCTATTATTGCTGTTATTAGCAAAAATCAAAGAAAGTCTCAAGAATATCTGGGCACAAATGGGCTAACTACCATAAGCAGCTAATAAAAAATTTGGTAACAAAAATTTAGAAATTTATATAAAATGAAATTTAAAACAGAGGCCAATTTTTACTCTTAAGGCATTGGAGGTTTAAACAAAGGGATGCCAAAGAAAAAATATTAGATATCTTATATAAAATATCTTTATATATAATAGAGAAAGATTGAAATTAGAATGCTTAGAATGTATGATGACTTTTGTAAAAATTCAGGAGATTTACAAACGTTTAAACATATACGGAAAAATTAAAAATGTAGCAGATTGGCATACCAGGATTGATTTGGCACAATTTGGAGCAATTGGAGCAGCTGGCACATCCCTGTGATTTTGACACTGCAAACAAGGAAGACTAAAAACTACCGAAAAAGTAAGATGCAAAATTGCAAGAATTTTTGGAAAAAAATGATGTGTAAATGCAAAAGCAACTTTAAGAGAGATTAAGCAGCATTGCAGAGATATTAGTCAGCAGGCTGTTCCTCATTGCCACATGAGTTGAACAAGAGGCATGTAAAATGGCACAAAAATATGTAAAGTGTTGCTGGCACAGTACAAAAGAAAATCGTTTTCGCATTGTATCATTACTAAGCATGAAAAGTGGATTTATTTTGAGAATCTCATGTTCAAAAGACTGGTGTACCATTCACATTGCCTACAAGACTATACTGTCCTGACAGGAAAGTGGTGCTTTTTGTAAAGGTGGGACTAGGAAGGTGCAGCCAATTATGCACTGTTAAAGCTTGGTGAAATAGTTCCAAACGCTACCCACAATTCATCAATCCGAACTGTTTGCTACTTAAAAATTGATCAGAATATCAAAAAAAAGCAACACTAAGTCATTTTTCTTCATGACAATCCCCATCACATGCAGTAAAACTGGTTCACAATATGTTGATAAAGCTCACTTGGAAAGTACTACACAATGAGGCTTACTAACCAGATCACTTGTTAGCAAAAGATGGGTCATGCATTTGCTAAGCAGTACTTTGATTCACAAGATGGGAAAAAAATTGGCTGGATGAACAGTTTGCAGAGCATTTTCAGTAGTGTGGGATTCTCAAATTGCCCTAAAGGCAAGCAAAATGCATATCTAGTCATGGCGCATACTTTAAATAAACTACTACTTCTCCAGAATTTAATTAAACAAATATATAAAAATCTATATTTTATACTTATAAACCTGGAAAAGACGCTATTCAACAAACCAAAAGATTCATGAAATCAAGAAACTTTGTAAAGAAAGTAAGACAGTTAAACTTAGGCTTTTAATCGTAGAAATTCGACAAAGAAACTACTTCAAAATTGTGTATTTAACATTAAAGATTTTTTATTAATAAATATTACTTAAAACTGAATCAAAATAAACTTAAAAAGTATAACATATTACCGTGAGGGAGCAACTCCAACAAGATTAGGCCCCAGACCTTTAAATAAAGCTTTAGCACCTTCAGTTTCAACAATATGCCTGTAAAATAAAATAACTAGTTTAAATTTACTTTCATTTTTATTAATACACAAAATAGCCTGATTATTTAAAAATGTAACTGATTAAATAGAATGTTACAAGTTGTAGAAAATATTTTATTGTTCTTGAAAAGTCAGACTTTTACCCTTCACTCTAATGCCCAAATATTTACAACTTCAATGGTGATATTTTAAAAGTCAAAATGTAAAAAAAAGGATGCCCTTATATTGGAAACTGCAAAACATCCAAGAGTTTTAAAAAGCATATTGTGCATAAAACATAAAATACACACAGTATCTTAATTTTACTAAAAAAGTGCAAGGTCAATTCATAGTTTTACACAAACTTTACACATAAGTGTAAAGCAACATAAATCAACTGTAAAATTTATCAGTTTTCATATTTATTTAAAATATAATATTGTGAATTGTAAAGAAATTACAAAATAGGATAATGAAAAGTTTGATTGTTACAAAATCATCTATAAATTGCTACTGGTACCTCAAGAATCAGACCCAACTCAAGGAAAGTGCAAAATCTAGTGAAAACAGAGCATTGCATGCTTTTAATTTTAGCACTAAATATTGATACATGCTTTGTAAAATATTATGTGCAGCAGCAAATATAAATAAAACAGCAAAAAAAAAAAGAACTCTAAAGAGTGCAGCCCTAAAGAAATGAAAAATATTAGTAACTCAGGAATAATTATGTTAGAAAACAATAGCAGATACCATTCACCCAACCACAAACCAAAATCACACATGCAGAAAGAAAATATAACTTTAGAAGCATTTATTTGAAGAGGATAGACAAGATAGTACTGCCTCGCATGTAATACAGTAGAAAGCATAAAACAGCTTATTTACATTAAAAAGATAATCATCAAGAAAGAAAAAAATACTGTAATCATGAAAGGAATGAATAAGTGAATTAAGATTTTTTACGAAAGAGCAACGTTTTATAACAAAATTGTGGCAGTTATTTCTTTAAAATATTTCTTTTAATCACCCCCAAATAGTTTCATTTGATATTACCAAATTATAAAATTTGTTAAATGGGATATTTGAAAAGATGCTAAAAACTGCACACTAACTTTCAAGAAAGATTACTATAAATTTATGATAGGACAAAAAAATTAATAGTTCCTTTTCTTATTTAATAATAGCTTCTAAATAATTCATCATTAGCACTAAATAATTAAAAATGATTTGTTTTCCCGTAAGTAATTTGGAAAATTCTACTCTTAGTACTTGTACAATCAGTATAATTATTTTTCAGACTTATGATAACAGTAACTAACTTAACTTAATGGATAGTCCTGATTCTTAATAACCAGAAGTTATGTCTGAGCAGCATAGTGGACATAAATCCCTAAAATCATACTTGCATTACTCAATCCTCAATATACTGCTAGCTTAATATATTTTTAGGACGGCGCTAAAATTATTCAGGTTTCACATGGTTGCATGAATTTGAGATTTGAAGAACAAAAATTCAAAACTTTAATGCAAACCTAATTTTTTAAAATCATCTAAGACTGCCTTAATTTTGGGAAAATAAACGTTAAATCTGCATTCTGATGATAAACATTAAGGGTTTCATTTTAAGGTTTTCTCATGTTAACCTTTCTAGAACAAAATCCAATGCCTAATACTATATTATTACCCCCCCCCCCCCCATAGTGAGGTTCATATTAAAAATATGCTGAGGAATTCTTTAAAACTTTCATATATGCAAACTCAGTTTAAAAATTAAGTTACTGAATATCACATCTTAATTACAGGAAGTGAAATGAGGGTAATTGGAGGTTTTGAGGTTGTAGTTGAGAGAAATTAAACTGACTTTGTAATCCGTACACAAATTAAACTAATTGTGCCAGGAATTCTTCATAGGCTACACTATACACCATAATAAGCGGGGGGGGGGGGGGGGGGACACTTAATGAAACTTCCAGGAAAATTCTAATATTAGGATCTCGGGGATTTTTTTTTTTTTTTTTACTGAAAATTTTGCTGTCACTTTTAGAAATATTTTCCTCTGCAATTCTACTGTCTGCCTGCTAAAAGAATTCCCTCAAACATTTCGTCGGGTTTCGAGGGAGTTCTTTCCATAGACAGACAGTAAATATTACATCTTTTTCTGAAAGTTTCATAACAAATATAGGTTTATTGGGTATTACAGTGTATAGTACAGCTTGTAAAGAAGCATCCTAAAAATAATCTTGTTCCTGACATAGTTTATTTTACACACCAAACTTGCATGATTTTTTCCCATTTAAATCTTAAAGAATTCTTTTAAATAAAATTTAAAATTAAGAGCTTTAATTTAGTGTCATGACTTTTACAAATACACAAGACCCCATAGTCTGATATAAGTAAATATACATATTTTAAATTTCAAGGATAGAATTTAATGCATTTTTATAAAAAGAAATTTAAACAAAAAATTAATAAATAAGTATGCCCAGCTCAAGTTTACATGCCTGTTGTAAAGTTTATGTAATTAAAAGAAATTCAATAAGAGAATTTTATCAATAGCCTAAATGTAAAAACTTTTAGATGAAAGATGAAAACTATCACAAATTTATACAAATTGTCTTTGTAGTTGCCTACCTAAACAGTTATCGGAGTTTATAAATTACAACAATAATGTAGGATAAAAGTTCTTCCTTTTCCATCTAAGTTAAAGCTGCCAGTACATAAGCACATTTGTTTAAAAAAAAAAAAATTCTTTGTTACTCTTTCATTATTTCATTCATCTATTTTAAGTGCCATTTGTATGTGTGAATTATGCCTAAACTCCTTTATTTTATATGTCATCATGAGTTATTTATGAATTGACTGTATTAAGAGAGAAAAGTTATCCTAATTTCAAATTTTTTACAGTAAAATTAACAATCTACCGTTTATGTATCATTTAGGTTTAATGAAAGAATATCCAGTCATTTTGAAATATATAATTGGCTTTTTTACTGCATTTTATTTGAGCTAAAAAAAGAAAAAAACTTAAAAATCTATATTTTGAAAATAAATTAAAGTTGTTTAAAGAAATAAAACTTGTTGCAGGGCTCTCTTAATCAGTTCATAATAGTTCAGGTAGTCTTCCTTATAGTGTATCACAGCTTGAAAAATTACTTGCTACAAACAGTCAGTGCTAATCATGATTAGCAATTGTATACTAACAATTGTTTAATCACAATTATTGAAATTTTGCTGTCATTAATTAATATAATTGTTGTCAGTTGTGATTACTGACTAACATTTTTAATCCTTGAATGTTGATAGCAAATATTAATCATAATTAATTTTTCTCAAAATTCATTACAGTGTATAGTGCAGGTTATGAGAAATCCAATAAATTTTTAAGTGCTTTATGCAACTGAGTATTTTAGGTTGGCATTGAGTTATGAAATTCATTCAATCTACAATCTTAAGTTTATTTTTTAAAAACTCCTAATGACTTTATAGCTGTAGTCAGTTAAATAATAAAAATTATGTACTGAAAAATCGCAATGATTTTTTAAAATTTTAATTTATTATAATTAACCAATGATTTATTTTTATTAGTCTTCCCAAGACAAATTATATACTGTGTAACCTTGATATCTTCAAAATCTTAATATCTCAAATAAATCCGTTTTCCCCTTACAAACTGACATTTATTTCAACTTATCTCAAAAATTTAACATCTCCAATTTTCCCAGTGTCCCTTTGATTTCGAGATATCGATGTTACACTGTATACATGAGGGCACCATCATTGCAAAATAATATGATTCACTCTTGAGGATGACATTAAATTTAATTAAACTTTTAGATTATCGCGCATAATAGTTTAATATACTCTTTTTGTCCCTTTTTCTTCTGTTTATTTGAAAAATACACAAAATGTACTTTCCAAATAAATTCTCTTAAAAATAGTATTCTCCACATTCCCACTAAAATAAGAAAAGTTACAAGCTTAAAATTATATCAGATAAAAACGGATCCAAGTTTTAAATGCACAAATAATGAAAAAATGACTGAGCAATTTAAAAAATAATATTTACAGAAACCAATAATCTGGATTATTTTATTTATTATTTTATACATAAATATGCATTATGAAATGCCAAAAAGGAAAGAAAGAAAAAAAAGGAGGCATGTTTTCAATATATGTGCATTTTTATAGGCACGCAAAAGTATGAGCTTATTTAAAAATTTAAATGAAGAACTTCTGTTCTTCATTTAGTTAGTTAATTTATGGAATGGTGTTTCCAGGCATTAGCTGCCTGAAAACAAAATGAGTTGATGAGGAAGAACCTACCAGTCATGGCACTTACCAACTTTTGCAGAAAAAATGAAAAGGCAATAATTAAGATATGTCCGGCCAATGCATGTCACCCTGGAGACGCTTTTGCTAACATCTCCCACCTGATTCAATAAAACACAGATAACAGGACATGCACAATAACATTAACTCTCTGAAAATCTTATTACATTATGTTGGAAAGAATTTTAGTTTTCTCCCTAGTATAACATTAACCTCATCTAAAAAGAATTTTGCTCATTATTTTGTTTTTCAAACAAAACTGTGCTAACCTTATAAAAACACGCTACACAGAAAGCAATATTAAAAAATTAAAATCAAATGACTACTGAAGTAATTATTTTGATGATCCCCTTATACTAGAAATCTATAAAAGAAGTAAATACTTATGCATTAACATGCTAGAAGCCCTGAACAAAAGAGAAAAAAAATTACTAGTTGATATTTTAGTTTAGCAATGGCATTGCTAATAAATACGGCTTTCATGCACTTTCAAACAAAGCAAACCTCATTTGCTATAGTTTTTTTTTTTTTACTAAAAATTGTGGTATGCCAGATCTGTGTCATTTATTTAATTACGTTTCATACCCAGAAGTACATAGTAATTATGATTAATCAAAAGAAAAACATCTGTCAATATACATATACAATTAAATTTATGGTAGAAATAACTTTGCAGATTTTGAATAAGGAGAAATGCTAATTAGCAGTTAACAGTTCTGTATATCTTTTAGTAAGTGGATATAATATCAAATAAATAATTAATCTAACGCTTAATCTATGTTTGCCCAAGTGCTTTTTTTAAACAAAAATAAAATGGTAAAGGCAAAAGTTTGCTCTTTTTAATGATTTTAAATTGACTGGTGACACTTTTCTGCTATAGCACAAAAGTAGAAACACTTATTTAGTATAGTAAACCATTATTTAAAAACTTCATATGGAGAGGGGGAGCGGGAGAATCCCATTCAGATAACAAATTACAAAAAAAAAAAAAAAAAAGTATTATTTATATACAACTACTGTTTTAACAGAATTTGTTACTCTGCTTCCTTAAATATTTAAAAATTTTTACTTTTACAATTTTGCCTAACTTTTTACTTTGTTAATGCACAAGCTTTACTTATTTTATAAACACTTTGAAATTTTATATATGCAAATTCTTAGAAGCAGTTCTGTGAATTACATAAAAATAGTACACTTTTAAGGTTAGCACAATTTAGAACATTTAAAAAAAAAATTAATGCTTTTAAAGAGAAATCTCAAATACTTAATACAAGAATTAAAATTATTGAGGAAAAATGAATATCCTTTCAACCAAAGTCAAATCAAGAAATTACATCTAATATACGTAAAATATATATTTCAATGTTTAAACTTTACAGCAATTGAAGCCACATAGCATTTACTCTTTAAAGAAAAACGCATTGATTTCTAATTGTATAAGTTGAAGAAATGCCTGTTTTAACATGTCCAAGTACAACACATATAGGATGTCTAAATTGTTTCATAAATCAAAAAGATTTTTTTAAAGCAGCTATTATAGCCTCATTTACACCAAATTCAAATAAAATATATTTAAAAATGTTTTTAAATTCAAAATATTTTACTTAAAAAGTATGCATAAGTGTTTAAACAAAACTTTAGGAACTAAGACTATTTTGCTGCCTAAATTGTCAGATCTAAATAAGTGCGTAAAATCAAATGAAATTAAATCTTAAAATTTGCCAGAATGCACATAAAATAGCTATTTGAACTTTTTTACACTAAAAATAGATTCCAAAATTTAAAATTATTACAAGTTACATTTCTTAAAAATTAAAATGCGTCTTTCAGCAATAGAACAATTTTAAATGGTCTCCACGCAATATAGCCTAATTTCTAAAATTTCACTTAAGAATTTATTTTATTAAATTCTGTTTTTGTGTTGTAAATCAGCTTAAGATTCAGGGTTAGTTAACGCACAGGTCATAAAATTTTACGGTCATTTTTAACAGATGTGATGTAAATTATTTACGTCATCTTTTAAAAATGTAACAAAAATTCATCATTTTTTTTTTAATCAATACGATAAAAACCAAATAATGCCATTTCACCTTTCCAAGTAAGGATTCTACTTCAAAGAAAAGATTTATTTTTTGATTTAAAGTTTTATTACATCTAACAGCAATATTTTAAAATTATCATTTCTGATGTAATAAATCCTTGATTAGTTAACATATCCAGTAATAAAAATAAATTTGCATTTTAAAGAATTAAATAAAATTACATTTAGCAGCCACAAACATTGGGAATGTAATACCTTTCATCATATCAAGCATAAAAGCAACGGCAATTATAGATACATAACTCATGAAAGTTTAGTCACACTGTTAAAACTTTTGGTTTATTTGGTCGTTAGTCCCTCATATTTTAACAATGAAAAAGTTAATATTAATAAAAAGTTTACTGTTAATTGAAGAGTTTTTCCAGAATTCTTTATTAGTGTAGGTATGACAGCAATCTTTGATATCCCTAAAAATACCTCTAACAGTTTGATAAAAATTATCAAAGAAACTATACAGCAATATTCAAAGACAAAATAACAGTCCATGTTGCATTCTGTAATAGGTACATGTTGAAGTATTGAAAGTTATTTGGTTCGATTGATTTCACGACATTCTTAATAGTGAATGGGTTTAAAGAACTTCAGTAACTAATATAACAAGACTTGAGTAGTAAAGGAACACAGAAAATGCAGTTTAAATACTTATTAGTCCCAATTCTTTCATTTTCCTTTCATAAGTCAAGTACATAAAGTATAAAAAAAAAAAAAAAAAAAAAAAAGAGTACTAAATATTTTAAAATTGAAAAAATTTTCAAACTATGCTAAAAATGATTGAAAGATGGCAAAAAAAAAAAAAAAAAAAAAAGGAAAAAACATTTTTTAAAAACTTTAATGACTCATTTTAAATTAATAAAATATTGAAATAAAAGTTTATGACTCAAATCTGAATAAAGGAAAGGGTAGATTTTAAAATAACACAGATGAATACGAATGAAAAATATTTTTAAACGAAAGCAAACATTTCAAATTAGGAAACATTTTAAATGAAAACAAATTGAGTTTTGTCTTTGATAATTGCATGCATAAAGGGCAAAATTACAGAAACTAAATCTGAAAATATGGTGCAATACTAATAGCTTTCAAAACATTAAACAGGGAACAGGAACAAAGTATTTCAAAAAGTAAGGCAACAAAACAAATGCAGAACTGTACTCAAGATTAAATAAGCTGTACTCAAATAAAATGCAATATATTACACAAAAATACAAAATACAAGTACTATGATGAATTTAATATAACATACTATTATATATATACAGTTTAAAATATTCTATGGTAAACAATAACAAATTAATGAGTATATATTAAATCAACCAACAAACTAACCAAAATAAGCTATGCAGAAGACAAAAATACTAAGTAGCTAAAATTAGAGCTAAAACTAAAAATACTTACTTTATTATAACACTATAAAAGCAAACTAAAAACTATTACTAAACTATAAATAGCTATCAATTGCTGCAGCAAAATTAAAAGCTAATGCTAAAGACTTATCTAATACAACAGAATTCAGCATTTTCAAACAGTTAATAAGAAAAAACATACTTAAGACACCTCCATATGCCTAGAGATTGGGTCTGTCGAGCAGCAACTTCGGGCGTTATGAGTGGAGAAAACCTCTCATACGAAATGCAGTTGCAGAATTCAAATCTTGGCAAAGTTGATACGGACTGCTGGGGAACAGAGCTGAGGACCCCAAAATTGGCAACTGAAGACTGCAATCTTGTCTTGAGAACCTCAAGTGGGCAAGTAGCAATTGCACCAGCAGTGCCTCCCAGGCTACACAAATAACAAAGCATTTTAATAAGACATTAAAATACATGCAAACAAAAAGAGCCAAGAGCTTCATAATGTGGCATAAACTTCACCAGACAATACTTTACAGAAAAATGTATTAATGAGTTTTAAATGTTCAATGCAGACAGTAAAAGGTACAATTATAACCAAAAATATGAAGTTTCTATGGAGGTAAAAGGCTAGGTAAAGTGTTTCTTCACCCCAACAAAAATAATACAGAATTTATTTTCAAATATTCATTTAATAGCGAAAAAAATATTTTTTGGATTTTCTTTTGAAATAATTTAAATAAAAAGATATGCTATTCTTTGGGTTGGGGTTAGCCTTCCCAACTGTAGGTGTGTCTATATTATAATATACAGGGGCCGATCCAAGAATTTTTCTAGGGTCCCATTTTGTGAGTTTCAACAGTGTTTTCTATAGAGCACAAGAATCTCACTTTTCTTTTTCTTGTATTAAAAAAATTATTAGTGTGGGAAATTCGTGCATCCTACAAAAGAATTTCATTCTTTGTGTGTAGGAGGGGGATGAAAATGTGGGATTACAGCCAATTATCTACACGAAGGATCTATGCCAAGGTAGGATTGTCTTCCGTGGGGGACTTTCTAAGGAGTCCTAACCCATATTTAAGCGGAGTTTCGGAGAGAACATCGGAAAGGCCAGGTCAACGGACATGTCCCAGGCAATTTGTAGGAGGATGAGGGGGGGGGGAATTCCTGGGGACGAAATTGTTCACCTGGGTTATTTTTATTGCATATAACTGGGCCCGACCTACAGGCTTGGAGGCCCAGTTACATGCAATAAAGATAACTAAAAATCATAAATACCCTGATTTTGGGTGTTTACTACCTGAGGCAGGGATAAATGCCCATTTATAAATACCTTATTCACTGGGTATTTACCCAATCCAAAAAGTGAGTGAGAAACTCTCACCCATTTTTTAAAAATCTCACTCTTTTAGGGTGAGAAATTCTCACCCATTCCCCCTCTAAATTTTTTTCTGGGTGTGTCCTTGGTCCTAATGTTATTTTTTTGGCCCCCCTTACTTCTAACC
Organism: Cheiracanthium punctorium; assembly: GCA_038373885.1. Taxonomy (NCBI): domain Eukaryota; kingdom Metazoa; phylum Arthropoda; class Arachnida; order Araneae; family Cheiracanthiidae; genus Cheiracanthium; species Cheiracanthium punctorium. Next base: position 168,893 of record JAWZYV010013587.1, on the reverse strand, counting down.
TTGATATGTAATACTTGACTTTTTGAACTGAAGATTTATTTTTTTTTCAAGAGAAATTTCGACATTTCTCACAAGGCCATTACCCTTAAGAGTAACTAAAGGATTGAAATACCTTCCAAGTGTGTGTGTGTGTGTTATGACAAGCCTAGAAGAGAAGCATCTGCCTAGGAAAAAGGGGGTACAGTGGGCAAGGGACTTTTTAAGGGATTCTAACTCTAACATGTATTCACACTAATCTGGAGAAAATCACCCGAAACGTCACACTGTCAGATCAACAGCCTCGCAATAAGCCTGAACCCAGGACCTTCACACTTCAGTCATTTACCATGGTCAGTGTCTTACCCACTAAGTCATACCCTCAACGAATAACTAGTACAAATGCATTTAACATGAAACTAGTTGTTCTTTTAAATAAAAAGAACCATTGGCCAATAATTCAGTTATATGTACTATCAAAATGGTAACTATAAAGCATATTTAACTGCTTTGTAAAGTGGAGAATTAGCAATCATCAATGGCCACAGGATGCCACAATGGAAAATAAGTGGCAACTAAAGAATTATTTAAAGTAATTAAAAAACTTTAAAAAACACACATTAACACCAGTATTTTGAGTGTTTTTTCAGTTAAAGAATTATTTGTCAATCACTATTCAGCTCTCACCATTCCTGAAAGTTTCAGAACATTTTTTTACTAAATTTGCTTTTGCACAATTCATTCTGTTTTATTATTTCAGTACATGCAATTATCCTTAAAAAAAAAAAAAAATTGTCAGATTTAAATTCACATTAAATGAAAATCAGTTTTTTATTTTACTTTCTCAGGAAGGCAGATTAATCACTTTCACTTCACATATATTACTGTCTCAGAAATAAACTATTCAAGAAAATAAACAATGAAAATCAACATTCAAATAAAACTAACTCCAACTAAACGTGTATTACAAATCTTACTATTTATTAACTGTAGAAACTGTATGAAAGGTATCAAAACAGACATTAAAACAACGTAAGAAAGTCATAACAATAAATAGCTTTAAATAAACAATTATGTACAAAAATAAAACTGCATTAGCACACATATTGCTAAGGTATTTATTTTACAACTTAATTTTACTACACACAGTCCGCCAAAGAAAATCTAAGTATGGTTCAAACCCTTAAAAGAACGGCTAGTCAAAAGCAAAGTAACTTAACTAGTACACATCATTATAAACTATCTACTTGAGAACGTAAACTTTAGCATTAACACTTCATTATTTATTTATTTATTTTTTTTTAAACAGCCATATCGACAAGAAAACCTGTTCAAGAGTGAACAAAATGTTAGTACTCGTGATATTTCTGGCAAATCCAATCTTCAAATTACGCGAAATCGCACGCATATACCCATTACATAAACAACGTTTAAGAATGGACCCAGCGAAGCATAACCAATACAAACACAAACAACATGAAAAACAGTGCGACGAGCATATAACGTGTCGCTGTGTTAGTTAAGCATCATTCATTATTCAACGACGCGGTAACGTTATTTAGACCAAATCTTAATAACCCAATAAATGTAATGAATGAATTTACTACGACTGAGTTATAAACAAACACTACAGGCAGCGTAAACTTACCCTCCAGCAACGAGATGAACTACAGTATGGTACTGCGACATGCCATCTAAGTGAAACGGACACTGTATTTGAGAAAAATTTGCTAAGTACAATAAAAATTTAACGAATTATTCACTCCTTCTCAATCAACTATCGAACTATTAGATTATGCCGTCTGCTTACTATGTCTCCGAGAACGTAACAGAAAATAGTATGGTTGCCGGTGACAAAAACTTCTCCAACCGCCAAAGAAAGAGAAAACATTTTCGCCAAATTCAAGGCTGATTGAATGAATGCGACATTAATTTTGATCTACCGGCTAAATTAAAATAAAGAATAATAAAACTGCATTTTTAAAAATATACAACAGTCTACATGTTTGTTTTAAAATTTCTTCATTCAATTTTGTGATGAACTAAAAATTGTCTTCGTCCTTTTTTAAATTAATTTATTGAACATTTATTTATTCAAAATGTAAACAGTATTTTGGGTATTTTTAAACTATTTAGCTTCATCATCATTTATTTAGCTGTTTGGAAAAATCTGAGCTATGAAGATGAAAATAACAGTAATTTTCTTTCGTACAACAAAAATAACAAATTGTCACAAACAATTTTAAATTTCTTCAAATTTAAATATCTGAGCAAAGGCACAATTATTATTCTTTTCTCTCATTTGAATCTTTCATAATTAACAATATGACTTAACAAAACGATTTTTAAATATTAAACTATGATGAAATATAGCACAAGTTTTATTATTTATTAGCCAATCAAACATTTACTACGCAATTATTCAATATCCATTTTTTTCCCACTAAGCAATGATTCAAAATTCCTATGCAACTTTTATCGTTTTTTAGCTAATCAAATATTTACTACGCAATTGTCCAATATGGATTTTTTCTAATTACGCAATATCATAAAATTCCTATGCAACTTCATCTTTTCATAAGGGGATAAACTCTTCAATCTGGTAGCCTACTCCTCAGACTTCGCGGCGAGAAGCTATCACGATGTAAACACGTGAACATACGAATCTTATTGGATGAGGGTGCACACGTGACTTCCCAATTTTGTTTGGAAAATTTCTTTGGACCATGTGTAAGATCGTGTGAGCTGAGGCTGCGTCTGTGTGTGTGCGTGTGTGTACGGCATCACGTAGATTATTCACCTGGTTTGGGTTTTGCGAGGGGCCTTTTACGGGGGATTTGTTTATTTGGGTTTTTTATGACCTTTCAGCGGAGCGGACTTTTAAAAACTCACGTACTCACCTGGTTGTCGTTTATCGTCGGTCTGTTCCCTGCTTTACTCGACTCGATACTCACCAGTTTGTTTTCTAATGATGTCTCATCTGTCCTTTATAAATTTTATGTATACAGAAAGGTCTGGGGCATAGGATGGTATTTAAATTCGAATAAATTTGGAATCTCTTGACGTTTAATACTGATATAGCATATGGGTTGGAATTATGAATGCAGACAAGCCATCTATCTATCTGCACGGGCCCAAACAAACAAAACTATTTTTATTTTTTTAAGGAAGACTAAATTTTCAAAAAGTCGGATGCGGCTGGCTTTTATTTATTTATTTTTATTATTGTTTATTTTTTTCCTGATCGAACCGCCTTGAATTTATTTCTGCGGCCAGGCCATTCCTAGAGTTGTCAGCCCTGTGCAACGATATTTTTCGATCATTGCGAGCTTCATTAATTTATACAGATCCTAAGCTATACCAGTTAATAATATGGAAATTATGCAAATGACAATATCTTCTTGCCGATCTTAAAATATTTACCATTTTCTAAAAAAAAAAAAAAAAAAAAAAACATCGCACAAAACAGTTATAATGCAATTATTTAAATTTCGAGATTGTATAAAAGAAGTATTTTTCTGAGTTCCTGGTAGTCAAACATAGGGTGAGTGAAGGACATTTTTTAATTTGAGTAAAACTCTGCTGGGGATATTTTACCAGTAGTACACACAAATATTAATAGATAAAGAACTTCAAGGCTGCAAAGACCAAGAGCTAAATTTTGCCAACAAAACTTTTCGTTTTTTTCGCCGGAAGTTAGAATTTGTTCAGAAGCTGGTAAAAAGTGTAATTTTTTGCGGCTCCGAGTAGTTGAACTCTTTGACCCCCCCCCCCCCCCCAAAAAAAAAAAATAAATAAATAAATAAATAAAATACAAAACAAGTTCTCATATAAAGGTATCGCACATAAAACTGATATCAGTTTAAAAGAATTGTAATTTAGTGATTGTAAATGCGATTTTTCGAACATAAATAATAATAAACTATAATTATGCCACAGACTTGTCCGGGCTAGCGGTGAATATTTTGCCACCTGTTTGCAATGGTTGCCCTTAATAAAAAATTTTATTATGAAATAAAATTAAAAAGATCATACACAGGAAAAAGTTGTATCATTGTTAAAGACGTTTTTCGCAAGCTCGATTGAGCGGAAATTTAACTACCAGATCCTGCAAATTAATACATAGGGAAATTAACTTCAGTACAATCTTGATAATCCGACATATATGAAACCAGGCAATCTCACGATTATCGAAAAATTCTGGTTTATCAAGATCACTTGTTTTTGACACAAAGTCACGTGCTTCCGCTTGGTCGACGCCGACATTGTAGTAAACTTGATAATTGCACTACAAAATACATGAGGTAAACTAGAAAACAATAACGAAAGAGGGGAGGAAGCACAAAAACAGGCATGCTTGTTTACATCCGAGGCGATCGGCGGATCGGAAGACAATATGAAATGTACATTTCTCAAGAGCGCCGGATTATTGAACGTGCCGGACTAACCAACAGCCGTATTATCAAGAGTGTAAAGAAGTTATTAAAATAATAACTTAATTTATTAAAACAATAACTGAAAAGTTTGATAAAATTACAAAACTTATAATTTACGTTTTCAAATAACTCAGTACAAAAATATTACGAAAGTCGATGGAATAAAAATGGTGAATACATTTTGACCGCTCCCTTAAATCGGCCGCCGTGCACACTTTGTTAACTGTCCCTGAAAGGAGAAATTTGACGAGTAATCATTCAATTTCCAAAACGAATATTATAAAACATATAACAAATTAAGACAAGTGACAAGGCCTAGCTAGATCGCCCTCTAGAGTTTTTTGTAGCCCGGTGCAAGAGCCGATTTTCGTGCCCGGTTAATTTACATTAAAATTTAAAAAGAAAGAAAAAAAAAACGAGAGAATAATCCTTCCTAACATCTACGTAACCTTCATCACTTTGTGTACAAAGGATGAGATATGCAATTTAATAAATGAAAATGCTGTTTTTAATTTTAGTATACCTTATTCCATCATTTTATAATGTTTTCTACCCCAACTCCTTCCGTGCGGCAAAGTACACACAGAAGGTCGTCGATTTTTCATGGGCTTCTGTTTATTAAGAAAGGAGGAAGTCGGCTAGCAAAACTAAATTTAGGGAAAAGAAAATAAACAAAAAGAAAAACACGCTAATGATCTTCGGAAAGACAAAACCAATTGTCAGTAGGAGAATTGGAAAATTTCTGAATTCTATCTGAAGACTGGCTTACATTTGTAGAGAGAGAGGGGGGGGGGAATCAGTGGCGTAGCGAAGGGGTGGTTTTGGGGGTTAGACAGAACACCCCTAATTTTTTCTAAAAGGGCCTTATTCTTGGCAATGAGACCCGGGCTCACGAACAAGGAAATTTCTTACTAAAAATTAGAAGATGAAAGACATATTTAGAATTATTTTATGCAAAACTTCTTTTACTGTTGTAAATGTGAAATAGAATAGAAATTGTCTTTGTGCAGTGGAAATGTACGATGGTGATGACAGATTCTTAAAAATACATTTGGGGACTCTGTGGCAACAAAAATGATAACGAGCTTTCACCTTCCCTAATTTTTCCAAGCTTAATCGTCAATCGAATTACCATCCCCTTTTATCGCGTATGTGCCATATCCTAAGCTTGGGGGTCCAAGTGCACTACACGGGATGTACAGTGGTAATTATGGCCATGTATAAGCCCAGACAGCACAGCAAACTTGCAGCAAGCTTGATTTATCAAGTCAATAAGCTTGAAAATTCCAATCGTGTAAGCTTGATGCAAGCTTGAATCAAGTGTTCTAGTTTACACTTGCCCAGCTTGCATTAAGCTTGACATTTCAAGCTTGACATTTCAAGCTTAAAAAGTTTTCCAAAAAAAAAAAAAAAAAAATATTACTAAATACACGTGGCGCCTGCCCCACATAATTTATTTTTCCGCGCATTTTCCCCCTCTACGCTGAAACTTCAATTTAATTTAATATGTTTCCATCGAGTGTTCGTGGCTGGAATAGAACCCGGGCTCTTTGGCTTAGCAGTCGAGCACGCTATCCCTTCAGCCACCGAGCCTTATGCGGCTATGACTAAAGTTTGAAGTGACTTACCACGCTGTTTTCTCGCCAGATTGATAAGTGGGCGATGTGTAGGGACCCCAATGTACCTTAAAAAGGACTTTTTGAAGCTTACTATTTCGGGAACTCAAGATTTTTCGTTAGTGCATCCCCCCCCCCAAATTTGTTTCTGGCTGCACCACTGGATGCGGTTGTATCCTTTGCATCAACCGAAGGCGCGTGGCATCTGCAATCTGCACGTCGTACAAACCATGTTTACCCACTTTCTCTTTATGAGGCAGATAGGAAGTGCGACCTTCACCTACCTGCACAGTCTCTTACACATTAAAAAAAAATACAAATTAAAGAGTGAAATATTCAGAAAGAAAACTCTATTTTGTTTCTAATATAATGTCCCGTGTTGTCAACTTAGTTTTTTATTTCTCTTTTTCCAACTAAGAGACTTTTGGCACGAAAGCAATTTTCTTTTCTTTTCTTTTTTTTTTTTTTTTTTTTTAGCTGCTGCTGCTATTTACGAGAGTTATTACTGCCACGCAACAACAACAACAAAAAAAAGTGGTCATAATTCACATTCCGAATCGATTTACAGTTGAGAACAGGAGCTTTGATGAATGGTTTCGTCACGTGACTGAAAGAGCGAGTTTAGAGGATTTTGTATTGATCTTGAAACCTTGGCTAATTATTTTCCAGCAGTGAACTCAGAGAGAAAAATAACATCTGAATTACCGTATTCTCCGCGTGTAACACGCGGTGTCAACTTCAAAAAAATTACTTCATTTTTTAGTGTGCGCGTGTGTTACACACCGAATATAAAATGCATAACATAAAATGTAAAATAAGCTTCTTGACATATCCTAAATTTACTGATGCGTGCCAGAGCGTTTTATACGCCGGCATATACGGTGCATGTACCGCGTGAAGAGTTAAAAAATACTAAATTTGTTTGACAAAAGATCTATAGCGCATTTAAAAATTCAGAGTAATTGAAGTGGCGTGCTTCTGCCTTTGACTAAAAAAAAAAGTATTTTATGATTTAGGTTTGACTGTATGTTTGTTTGTTACCCTCAGGAAGGACCTTAGAGTTTACAGCTCTATACCCTCCTGGGATATCCTACAATTTAGAGCAGGTATACAATTTAGAGCAGGATACTTTCCAACCTTTGGAAAGTCGCTGGCCAAATTTTGGGATATTACCGAAGCCGCGGGCCGTATGATTGGAATTTATATGGAATTGATCAGATCATACAGTCATTCTTTCTGATAGTAAAGCTGCCCTGATGAGTATTATCAACAATAAATTTTATACTTTCGATCGAATTAATGTTTGTATAGGAAGATTCTCAAAACCTTAGCTGATTCTATTGTCTTGCAATGGATTCCTGCCCATTGCGGTTTAGAGGGAAATGAAAAAGCTGATATCTTGGCAAAGAAAGGGACCTCTATTTTGCAAAAAAAATGTTACAAACATCCTTCAATATTGCACACAAAACTTCTAATTAAATTAGAATTCAAGAACAGGTTCACCTCCTACCTTTCAAATGAAGCTAAAGGAGTGTCTCACAAATTCAAGGGCCGCTATTCCAGATTCTCCTCGTCATGTTGCAGTGGCGTTAATCCGTCGTTTAACTGGACAATTGCTTAAATGCCCAATCTCTTCAAAATGGGTCTTAAAGATTCTCCTATAAGCACTCTTCCAGACTCTGGACAACTTATGAATTTTAAGCAGACTGACGAATGCACTGCATTAAATTCTTTTAATTCAGCTAGACAACGGCTAGTGGTTTAGTGGCCATGGACAAATGCCTGGCATCTGTAAATTACTGGACTTTGAATGGTTTATAAGGGGTTTTTATGTTTCGCGGGCCAGATGAAAGGCTCAGACGGGCCACGTCCAGCCCGCGAGCAAGAGATTGCCCATATGTGATTTAGAGCATCACCGGAAAGGGGATCATTCCGTCTTTCCCACCTATCGATCGACTCAGCAAGAGGGCATGCGGCCCTACAGGTTTAACGTGCACGTTCGCTTCACGTACTCGGTGTTCTTTGGCCAGAGGGGATATAAACCTAAGTCCTTTGAAGCAGAGTTTGGCACCTTGCCAAACGATCTACCATGGTCCCTGCACCGAACGTGTAGGGGTGTGAAATCCCAATTATATTCCGTGAAAATTGTTTCAGCATTAAATAGTTCAGAGTTAAGCTGGTTTCCAAAACTAACTGTTTGGAAGGTGGGGCTTGTTAATTTTTCGGTATCTTTTTTTTTTTTCTTTTTTTTTTCAATGAATTTATAAAATTAGTTCCGAAGACAGGATGATTTGAAATAAAACGGGTCCTTTAAAAAAAAGGTGGGTGTACGTAAAAAACGCGCTATTATCGCATCAACGCGATTCCCGGAGAATAACACGATTTTCACCAATTTCTCATTTCGAGTTTACGCACTTCATCACCTTATATCTCACAAACTTCAGTGATATGAAACAACAGAGCGTCTGCTACCAATTTTTTCACCCCACACTTGAAAGAAATCTTCTACTGCATTTGAAATATACTTTACATTAAAAAACAAAGTATTTGATACCAGATAGAACTACAGAAGGGGGATGGGAAAGATTGTAATTTAGCCCAGTTCTGAGGAACCATCCCTGCCACAGGGAATGCAATCCCGATCCCGCGAGAACGGGATCCTGCGGGATCCCGCACCAATATTTGGGGGACTAGTCCCGCGGGATTGAAACTGAAAAATAAATTATTTTTATTACAATTTCACGCCTCTTTCCCGATTTACAAGTGGCCAAAAATTTTTGCATAAGATGAACAATAAGAACCAGTGATCTTGGACGCTCATACCTATTGTCAGGTAGACCCGTTAGTCCCCCTCTGCTCATGGGCGCCGGGAGGGGGGTGCAAGGGGGTGCACTTGCACCCCCCTGGAAATTTGAAAAAAGTATAATTAACTTGAAAATATAAGTAATTTGTTTTACCCTTAAGAGAGTAAAAAAAAAGCCTGAATGTGTGTGTGATGTTTTGAATTCTACGAGTAACTGTCGCATTAAATTAGCTGCTTAGACCTGTGTTAATGGCTTAATATTTTCTACCATTGTACATAAATTTTAAACTTTTGAGAACTCGTCCGAATTTTTATTTTGGGATAATGTTGGCGCACGCACATGAGCCCTCATAATGTACTGACCAACGTCGTAGTAGTGCTGAATGCCCCACGGCATGTGTCCGCAATTAGGAAAAAAATATTTTGAAAAAGTCTCGATAGTATTCGAGGTAGACGGGACCGGGCTTGTCTCGAACTATCGAAATCATTAAATTAATAAACAGATAAATGGAAATAAAGCAATTTTTGTGATTTGAATGCATATTTAAATGAAAAATGTTGTTACATATTATCACATTACTGATTAGAGAAGGTTAATAATTTCGGAAAATAATAGTCAATTCTTTTGAATTGACACGATGACTCGTTTCCACACAGCAAGATCGCGCCATTGCCAAAGCAGCATGTCAACGCTGCACAGAATTGTCTATGAGGACATCTACAGAAAAAATACACCCACTTTCTTTGGGAGAGGGATTTCTGATAGGACTACAGGGTGCATTAAGTATTTGAATTTTTGTCCTGCAATTAAAAAAAAAATCGCCTGTTTTATATGCGTTGGTCATTATTTGGGAGCTAAACTGATTTTTTCAATAACTGAGATGTATGGAAAACAAGAACAATCGAAACTCGAACTATATTAAATGCAATTAATTTAGGACTTAACACCTAAAATTTAACATTTCTTTTTAACATTATAGAGTTAATTTTTCAGAGATTTAAACTAAAAAACTATTAGATGAAAATTTGTATTTTGAGTTTTTTGACATTGTGATTTTTCAACTATTAAATGAAGCATCACGGCGTCACTTTCGAAACTTGGGGTCTGTTTCAATATGTAGATGTCCTTGACAAGTGCACTTAAAGCAAACCTGCACATGGGGTATCTGTCATGGAAGGGGGGGTTGCGTTAGGAAGAGGACTTTTTAAGGGGTTCTAACGCGTATTCACGTAACATGTAGATAAAACCGGCCAAAACTCAAAAGCACTAGATTGACAGCCGCGCGGCAGGCCAGAACTATTGACCTTCACATTTCAGTCATCTACCATTTTCAGTACTGGACATGCGGGAACCCCTAAGCCAAAAATTGCTATATACATGAATGCTAGAGAAAATACATTTCGCTTCAGTTTTTCAGGAAAATTCGTATGTTTAAATATAAAAAAATGTTATCAAAATTGCATATAATTTAAACAATTAAGTATTAGTATACTTAAATTGAGGTATTATTAATTAAGCCAAATTAATAGTTTAAGATTTTTCAGCTGCGACAATATAACTATGACGATGCTTATTTCACTTATTGATGGCAATACATTTTCAAGTCAAGATCCTTCTTCCTTCAAACGCCAAATAGTCTAATTTTTTATATGTATGTATACAGGGTGTCCCTGAAGGTAGTTAAAATACATACAAAGAAGCATTTTTCTGCATTGCAACGTTTGGTCGGAAATGAAAAATGTAGATAGTTTCAGCACGATAGGGCTCCAGCCTAGTTCGCAAATAATGTGCGTAATTACCCTATTGTCATCTTTGACTCCCGATCGATTGAACAAGTTGAACTAGTTGCTCGGCCAGAACGTTCATTAGATTAATCAAGTATCGAATTTTGCTTTTGGGGACACCTCAAGATACTCGTTAGAAGACTCCCGTTGACACAGATGAGGGCCTCATTGCAAAACTTTAGTAACCGCTGCACCGTTCGTGGAACACCTGGTATCTTCGAAAGGGTACGCCAGTCACTTGATAGACGATACCAGCACATTTGAGCATTTACAGTAGAGCTTTTGCATTTGTTATATTTCCATCTACACTTTTTATTTTTAACCCCACACTGCTAATCTGTTATACAAAAAATGCTTTATATGCATTTTATTCTTAAAGTTTGGCCTATGAATTCAGGAACACCCTGTATATGTATATATTTATATATATATATATATATATATATATATATATATATATAGATCCTGGGTGCACCCCCTTGGAAATGATCCTGCCGGCGCCCTTGACTCTGCTCCCATATTGTTATAATTACGTACTGGTATAACGCAGAAGGCTTCAACATTAAATATTGTATCTTTCTGGGACAGAACCCTTGACTTGTTCTCCCCCCTCTACGAACAACCAAAGACTCTTTGTAAACAACCAAACGGCCGCCCATGAAAGTGATATCTTTAAAAGGTGAACTTCAGTTAACCACTAAAAAATGTATGGTTCCCTCAGGGTTTCATACAAAGAAAAAAAGTCTTGTTAAGTACTTTTGTATTCTCTATCAAAATTAGATGAAGACTAGGAAAACGAGTGGCTCTTTACGTTGTCTTTTTTACATTCTTCTTTTTTAGCAACTACGAAATAACAGAATATTATTATGAATATCATGACAGAACTTTCATATTTATGTAAGGTATTGTATTAATTATCAAATAACATAAAGTATTATTGTTAAGTGAAACCTCCTACAGTTTACAATCTTAACTTTTTCCTACTTTTCTCTATCGAAATCAATATCTAGTTGAATGAAATATTAATCCCGCGGGATCATCAAATCTCAATCCCGCAATCCCGCGAAGCGAAAAATAGTGCCGGATTGCATTCCCTAGCCACTAGACTACGAATTAGGCGTGGCTTAACACATTTATCTTAAATTACGTAAAGGGAGGGGGGGGGTTGCTAATTTCGGAGACTTAAATAAAAGTTAAACCCTCAAAACTATATTCTTACAATATTTTTCTATCTTGCTTCCTGTTTATTTATACATTTATTTCTTTTGTTTTTCACTTGCTAACACAAAAAGAAGCATTCGATTTCTTCAGATCAGATCATCTAATTTGAGCACACAGCATCCCGAAAAAAGATAAATTGTATCCCGTGATAAAAACTGTTTTTCTTTTCTTTCTTTCTTTTTTTTTTTTTTTTACTCTTATCTGGGGAAGAATAGATATCGTAATTTATTTTTCTCAAGTAATAATATTTCACGCAAAATTCTGTTTTAGGCAGCAAACAGCTTGATAATAACGAAAAATAAAAATCGTCTTATCAGGCCTTCGTTGTAAGAATATCTAAAATAAACAGCCTTCTTAATATCGTCTTATAATATCGCCGGTGTAAGGGTTGAAGGTTGATTATCATTGTAAGGCTGCTCCGATCTGAAGACAGCTGTATCATTTTAATCTTCTGTTGCCGCAGAGATCTGAGCTAGAAATAAGAAAGTCTAACTGAAATATCCTCTAATATCAACCGATTCAATCTTTTTTTTTTTTTTTTTTTTTTGGCATCATGTGAGGCTGATAAAAGAGGATGCTCTAATTTAATCTCACTTTACTTTGGAATTATCGAATGTTGCGTGTCCGATTACATCGAAGCGAACTGCAGAGCCAAGGCTCTGCTAGTTGTGTAAACACAAGGGCGCAAAAATAGATTCACTCGATTCACTCTACTTTACTACTATTTCACTCTACTTTAGAAGGTATATTCTTTTATCAGTTCCGACTGAAAAACAGCTCTATATGGCTCCCTCGCGATCAGCATATACATTAGAGATGAGACGGGCTCAGCCCGAGCCCGGGCCCGAACGGGTCTCGGGCTCTGTAATTCACAATTGCGTTCGGGCTCGGGCTCGTGAAAAATTTCCATTTTATTGAACAAACTCCTTGAAACAGATTTTTAAGAAGTTATTCATGTGAAAAATAAAAGTACTTACACAAAAAAAATAGCGGCACGGGCGCGTGAAGCTCTTTGGGTATTTCAGAACGGCGGCTTCTATTGCTTAGTTAGTCATGAGATCGGACATTATTTCATAAACATGGATATAAAGAATTAGAAAGTGCATTAAAAATTTGCAACTATATTTGTCTTTAATTTGCACAAACGGCAAAATTTATAGTATTCAATCAAAGAATTACTTCTTTGAATTTTATGGAATTTTAATGAATTTTATTTAGCTTTAGCTGAAATTTCAGGCTCGGGCTCCGACCTAAATAATATTGCTCGGGCTCGGGCGGGCTCGGATTAAAAGTCTTAGGGCTCGGGCTTCAAAAAATGAGCCCGAACTCATCTCTAATATGTACATCACGGTATAATATACATCACGGCGTAGTCCACGTCAAAATGTTAAGTTTGGGCTAAATAATTGCCTCGCCATTTAGCTAAAAAAAGGGTACCATATAATGCTATGGCTATGAAGTAGTAACTATCAATACTACTATTATTTTTCATAAAATTAGTTTCTCTTTTCTTATTTTAAAATCAAAATTTACAAATTTTTAAACTTGAAGGATAATTTGGAGGCCTCCTTTTTGTTGGGGGCCCGAGCGCTTGCCACCCATGCCTGCCGGAAATCAGGCCCCGTGTGTACATGACTTAAAACAGTTCCAGAAAAATTCTTAAACTATACAGAACAGCTAAACTAGCTAAACAGCGGAACAAATTTAAATTTTTTCCCTAAATGTATTCATATAATAATGGGCATGAATGAATTAAACTATTTGAATTAATCAATTGCTACATGCATTCAAAGTAATCGACTTGAAAAAGTCCATTCGAAAGCTCAGAATATACCATTCGAATGGCACATGGCGCATTCGAAATCTCGAATAGTATTCAAGTAGCAACTGCGAATATGTTTCGTATAGAAACCTAGAATTATATTCGAATTTTGAAATCGCCAATAATATTCGATTTGAGAAATAACGATTACTATTTGAATAGGAAAATGTCTAATATTCACTATTCCGATAATCGCTTATTGATTCTATTCGAATGGTAGTAATGGAATTACAGAAATTATTCGAATGGAACATAATATCATAGCTTTCACCAACTTTGCCGTTTGTAAAATTGTTTGTATGCTGCAAATTCTGCTTGTATTTTCACCCCCCCGATCTCTGACGTAATTTGTTTTGCTGCGCTCTTTATCAACGCCCGCAGCTTTCACTGACTGCATGACTGCAGGCATCAAGTGAGAGGCCCAGGATGAAATGTAGGAAACGGAGTACGTGAGGAGACAGCCAAGAAATTTTGAAGGTTATGTGGGGTGATAAGAAAAGGGGCGACACTGGGAGCAAGCAACCCTATATCCATTTTCTACAACTTTGTAATAGGAAGCGAAAGTTTTTTTATTTCTGCGTTTCTAAAAATGACATGAAAATGTCCGAAAAAGTCATATAAAGAACGAAAACTAAGACGACATAAACCGATTTCAAGTTTTTTATTAGCTTGATCTGTGTATGTTCTTCCAGTTAAAAATTTGTTTACGAATTTAAACCCACTTCCCATTGTTCGATCGATCGGAAACTTGGCATACACGTGTAACTCTGGCACTGAACACTGGTATTTTTAATTTTCCAACATTCTTGTTTTTAATTTGTCCATTTATTTTATAGTAAAACAATAAAGAAATAAAAATCAAAGTTTAAAATGAGCAAAATCGCAAAACAGGTTGATATTCAAATAATTAAAGCAGTTAAGATACATGTTTTAAAACATATTCTCAACATTTGGATCCTTCTGAGATCTCACCATGTCAGTTAAAAATTGCTGAAAATCTAATAACCAATGGGTAAATTTTCGAACTTTCAAAGCTGTTAAGTCATTTTTCGCTACATCTTTCTATGTATCTGTACAAAATTTTGAATAGATGTAGTTCGATGCTGTGCAATGTCTTTTTGGTTTTTCGTATTACCTATCTGGCGGATGGGGCAACTATTCTAGCGCACCTTACTTTTTCACACAAATTACTTAATCCTGCAATTTTTTCTTTGCTAGATTAAATTAAAATTACCAAAAAGTAAATCACAGTCTTCCACAGATTAACCAGCCAAATTACGCCAAAAAGTACACTCAAGGCCGTACCTAGGGGGGGGGTGGAGTAGGAAAATAATAATGATGAAGTCTTTTGTGAAAAATTCCGGCTTTTTCACCGTTTGGTCCCCCTCCGAAATTTTTTTCTGGGTACGGCCCTGAAATTACTTAATCCTTGCAAACGACATTTAATTTACCAGAATAAACGCAGGAAAAGGATTTTTATTTGTTGCCATGCATACCCTAATGAAATGAGTTTTCAAACGATAAAAATAAACAATAAGAACAATTTAAGCAGACGATTTACTAAAATATCAACTGAATTAAATTAAAAATTAATGATGCCGTAATGTATGTTTAAAAAACCAGTTTCCGTATTCTTTAGAATGTGAAGCAAATGTTATCTTCACATATTAAATATAGAAATAAACTCTGTTCGAGCCTCGTCAGGGGGAGACCCCCCCTGAACCCCCGTAATTTTTTAGTTTCATTATTGCCATATTAAAACGATATTCATTGACTATGCCATTTTATCTCTCATGTTTCGTGTATTTCGCCTGGTAACCCTATGTTGAAATTTTTATGAGTATAACCTATTTATAGAAAAATACATCGGATACATATTCTACAGCTTACGAAATATTACACAATAGATTAAAGCTGTTGAGAACTAATAGTATTTAAATAGGTATATGTAAAATTATGTCGCTTTTTTGGTACACATTTTGCGGACAATTTTCAATAAAGGGGGTGAGAGATAAAATGACATAGTCATTAATATGAAACAAGTTATTGTGTTGAAAGTCTTACAAACACATGCACGCATGTATTCCGAAATATGGAATTTTCTCTGACAGGAATTGGAATGAAAAATACACAAAATGTCATCCTTCATTAGCCAAGTTCTCTTTGCTGTCACTCAACGTTATTTCCTTGCTCATTATTTTTTATGTCATATGCGTGAAGCTGTCAAAATTGATTATTCAACCGACGTTTAATTTATACGAGGAAATTACATTTACTTAATGTTGACTTTAAGTAACTTTTCTGCAACATGCCTATTACGGTGTTAGATTACCATACTGCAGAGTACTGTTGTTTAACCAAACGCGATATTTGTGACAGGGGGTGTCACCAACGTTGTTACGTCACACACGTATTATAAATGAATTTTCAATATTTTCCCGCAGCTTGTTACAGCTTGCGTATTGGACGGTATTTCTCCTGTTATAGCAGACCTATCAAAAGACCTAAATCCCCCCAAATCACCAGAGTAATTCCGGTCTGCACGCGTCCTAATAAGCAAAGCAATTTAACCCTTTGACGCGCGGGGTTTGTTCCATGAAACCACCTTATACTTCAGCGCTTTCACTGATAGTCACAAAAAAATGGGGTTAAATGGTCCCAACGCTGAAAAAGGGCAGCCGTTGCCATCGATCCATTTAACTACCAACAACATGGCTGTCGATGGAATAGCCCGTCTGGCTCATCAGAGATAAAGAAGTTTTCTAACACAACTGGCTGCGGCCACTCAGCTGGCTCCGGCCACTAGCTCTGAGGCACCAGATGAGCTATTCCGTCGACCGCCATGTAGTCGTTAGTTAAATGGATAGATGGCAACGGCTGCCCTTTATCAGCGTTGGGCAGTCTATGCAGTTGGTCTTCCATATTGATGTGAAACTGCTTGTGCTTCAAAGAATTAACCCTTTGAGGCGGCTTTGAAACGTTCATCGCGTGCCACAGATCTAGAGACCCTTTTTTCACGACAGCTGGCTGTGCGGCACAGCCAGCTGCGTCAAAAAGGGGTCTCTAGATCTGTGGCACGCGATGAACGTTTCGATCGTCCGCCATCTTGCTGGTAGTTAAATCGAGCGATGGCAACGGCTGCCCTTTTTTCAACATTGGGCAATCTATCCAGCTGTTCTCGCATTCTTCCATTTTTCAGCAGATGCCAGTGCTGTTAAAAAATAATCGTGACCATTTTCTTACGGGAAATGACGTGCTAAAAAGTAAAGGATTCTCGTGGAGCTTTGTCACCCGCAACTATTTATATATAGAAATCAAATCTATTCTTCGTGACTGGCAACAGTCAAAACGTCAGAGTTTGGTGTTCCGAGAGCGGGTACACTGCGCGTTAAAGGGTTAACGGTGTTGTTCGAAAAAAATGTGATTTTGGTACATAAGTACGAATAAACTAATTATGCCAGGCACATCAAAACTTTGATACTGTCTCTTTACAAGCTGTGCTACATACTGAAATAAACGATCAATCCGTATCGGTTTCAAAAACTTTTAGGAAAAATTCTTTAAAGTAGGAAATTCTCGCAAAGCGTGTCACTCTTCGAAAAATCTTGCAGCTCAGATCCATGTTTAAGAATTTTTTCTGAAAATTTCACAAAAGCCACAGCTTTTTCGGTTATTGCAGTGTTTAAAGCAGCTTATGAAGAACAATTCTGGAATTTTTTGGAGACCATGGTGCTATTAGTTTATTTCAATTTGTGTACCAAGACTAAAAAACAGAGTTCTTTTTTTTTCTTCGACATACACCCTGCGGCACACCTGATCGCGCGCGACAATGCATATTAATGCGTGTGGGATCTCAAACAATCATATACCACCTGTGCAATCATAGCAAAAAAAAAAAAAAGTTGCAGTCACACAATATGCCACTGGTATCAGAACAAACATGGTCAGCTGGCAATCATGTGGCTTATGAGTTTTCGGTTAGTTCAGAATTTCAGGTTGAAAAAATCTGGAGTGACTCCACTCGACTTTCCGAACACTTACGATTAAGATCATTACCAAGCATATAAATAAATTTTAATCGATCAATAATTCAAATATATATACCAAATGGAAGCTCAATCAAACGCTAGCGCACTTTCAAGAATTTCTCCCCATAGGCCATAATGTAAAAGAAATCTTTGTCGTAGCCCTGTAGAAAAACTATAAGTCCTATAAACACCAAAATCAATACCGGTCTTGCGACGGTGGTTTATAACATATATACGCAATTTGAGCTCAATCACATGCCCCGTTCAGGAGCTATCGTGTTCACTCACACACACACACACACACACACACACACATACATACATCTCGTAAAAATAGCATAAATGAATTCAGAAGACCTCAAAACGTGTCAATACACCAAAATCTCGAATTCGAATTTTTTCATGATTACAATACTTTCCTTACATGGTACATGTTCGGAAAGTAAAAACAAGTAACGCTCTCTTATTTTATATAAAATATTATAACAGCCATCGATTCATAGATGTAACTTACTAAGGGCAAATGGGGGGGGATTGCCCCCCCCCCTCTAAAATTCCAGATAATTCATATATCACTTCTTTGAAAGCAGTATTTTCTAGAACTAGCCGCCAAGGCGGCCAGCTTCGCCACCCCATCCCTTACTGTTCTTTATATTCATTGCAGTATCGACTCAATTTCTGGACTCATTTCAATGACAAGAATGTTTCTTTGTTTTAACAGTATTTATCAAAAAATTTATTTAGGTTAGGGTTGCTACACATTTTGGGTATCATCAGAAAAGCCGATGTTGATACAGCAAATGGCTACAATGTGCCATTTGCTGTTTCAACAGCCCATGCATGGTGACATTTTTTTTAGATGGGTTAGATTAATGAGCCAGTATTGTAAATTCGATATTTTAAAGCTCTGAAAAAGTCCAAAAAATCTTGCATTTTTAGATGGGCATTATTGTTATTTTGTAATCTAGCTACTGCGTGACATATGCTTGTTCCATTCGACGTCACGGAACTGTTAATTTCGATTTTCGCACACGCGTTATTGTTATTGCACTCATCTAGCTGTTGCCGTTCGCAGCTTGGAAATATCGTCGATTTTGGTACCACATACGTTAGCGTATTATATAAGTAGATAGGAAACATTTCCCCTTAATGTTACATACCAATTTACGCCAGTGCAGTACATTATCAGAGCCGGTCCTAGGGTGGAGCAAACGGTGCGACCACACCGGGAGCTATCTCTATGGGGGTGACCATGGTTCAAACAAGGGTGGGGCTAGGTGGACCCCATGGTCCAGGGCCCAGCCCAGGGGGGGGGGCGAGTCCAGCCCTACTCAGCTTCAATTTTAAATAACTATAACTAGTACAAACTAGGAAAAATATTTTGAATATGTATTTTAGACAACGAAATTTTAGAAGACTACTGCTAATTGTAGCTTAGAATTGAAAAAAACATATTTTTGATAAGCCGTTTATCATAAAAATTTAGTAAAATTGTCATTGCGTAAGTTGCCATGATTTCTTCTTGTCGGGCCCGCCGAGAGAGGTGAACAGGAGGGGTAATTGACCCCGGGCCCGGGCTTTAGGGGGGGGGGGGGCTGTAACTCGATGGAAATGTTATCTATGGGGGTTCGATGGAAATGTTATCTATATATATATATATATATATATATATCATTACTTATGTTGATAAGTCTAGCAATAACTACGCTATAATATGTAAGCAGTTATATCACAATCTCTTAGCTTCATCCATTAACAATAATCCAAATTTCAGTCTAACATCTATCTCTGAGATAACATTTAACAAAAAGATCTTAGCTTTCCACAAGTTACTTAAAATCAAGCATGACAATCTAAAATATCCCTACTTAGTGCTAATACCAAAGTTTCATAAAACGCCACTAAAATTCAGAACTGTTACTATAGGATGTAACACTTATAATAATGTAGCAAGCAAAATATTACTAAAAATACTTACTTCTATGCATGATCTGTACATAAAATCTAACACTACTTCTGTATCTATAGGTAATAGCTATGAACTAAAAAATAAAATTAATGCTCTACACGATGTAATTAATATATCAACTTATGATTTTAAAGACTTATTCAATAGTATACCACTAGACGACTTATACAATATAATATTGAATCTATTTATACATAGTAATAATAATATAACCCTGCCTTCTTACATAGATACTATGTATTTCGAAAATCTTTTAAAGTTCATAATCTATAATAACTACATTCTACATAATAATAAATTATATAAGCAAGTTATAGGAATACCACAAGGTGGTTCCAATTCCAGTTACTTAGCAGACCTATATTTATATAATTATGAAAAAAATTACAATAATCCTTCTCTTATAATATATAGGTACATAGATGACATAATAACAATAGCTACTGACAATACTTATAGTGAAACTGACCACCTACCCATAGCCTACCATTCAGCCCTAGAACTAATAAAAAATCCTAATAATAATAGAATAATTAATTTTTTAGACTTACAAATTAGAATCAATGACGATAAGAGTCTATCCTTTAATATATATAATAAAAGAAATGACTTTAATTTTCAGGTTAATACTTTCACTCATTTCAATTCATGTATGCACACTTCTGTGTTTAGAAATATTATCTCTAATCATAAGTATAGAATAGAGTCTCTATGTACCAATAGTTTTAAGGCCAACAACTTAACTGACCTATATAAAACTGCTATAAAATATAATTATCCCAGTAAATTTCTAACTTCCATTTTATATCCTCTATGTAATCAAAAAAACTGTATGTCCTAATCAGAATATTGGTTGGTGAGGATGGGGTTGGTTGTTGGTTCTTTCTATATTAAAAAAAAAAAAAAAAAAAAAAAAAAAACATAAAATATATATCTATATATTTTATTTAAAAAAAAAAAATCTATATTTAAGAATGGTTGATTACTGGTACTTTTTCCTTTTTATGTGAGTCTGTAACCAATGAAGCCAAACAGGGTACTGTTCTACATAAATATTTTACAATTATATTAGCATAAATAGCAATAATAAATGAATATAATTATTATCAATATCATTACTGTTAAAATTATTGCTACAGTTTTTCTCCATTTCCACAACCTCAACTAAGTACTTCTTAGCTACTGCAGCTAGTACAACGTAAAACATAGGCTAGCTATACTTGTGTAATATTTATTTTATTATTTATTCTTTTTATTTATTCATTTAATTATTACATTTTTATTTATTTATTCTTTTTCTTTCCATACTTCCAAAGTATTATTAATATATCATTTTTTATTCACACTCCATGGCATTACTTGTCTATTGATTGCATTAAGCCTTCTCTGATGGCAACATGCACTAATACTGCCTCCATTACTGAGCTTTGATCTTCGTGTCGGTCCACTTCCTCGTTGTTTATTTCTAATAGCTACGGTCGCGCCCCCAAGTTACAAAAGGACCCTAATTTTGCTCAGGTAACTTGCAGAAACCTAGCTATTATTGTTTTTTTCGATTAAATTGAAATGTGTGTGCGGTGGCGCCTGATGATAGAGCACACCATTTCAATATTAATTCCATTTTCCGTCTATTTCTGATTACATGTGATTAGGCTTAAAAGCACACCAGTTCCAATTTGGCGCTTTATATTCAATTTTTCCACTCTTTCATTGCCTTAAAAGGCTATATTTAAACACTTATCCGGTATAAGCTCGTTAATTGGCACCATGTGCTATCTACTTTTTTATTTTTTTCACTTTATCATTGGATTATCTTGGGATTTCACTTTACGTAAGTAAGCTATTATATATTATATATATATATATATATATATATATATATATATATATATATATATATATAGCTTAATTTTATAAATATAGTTTGAACTTATAAATAACTTACCATCAGGTTAAATTACATTCTAAAAATAGTATGGGCAAGAAATAACAGTGAAATTCCAATGCAGCACACGGGTGAATTTAAGTCTCCTCAGTCTCCTCGTAACAAGCGAGAAAGCGTTGCCTACAGGGTTGTAAAATAACCCGTTTTTTTCACACACACCTTTAAAAAGGGGTTTTAGGTTTAAACCAGGCTTTTGATTTAAACCGTTTTTTTTTTTTGTTTTTGTGTGCAATTTTAAGGAAAAATAATGTTATTTGAAAAAAAAAAGTGTATCTATTAAATAATTATTTAAAATAAATAAACTTATATAAATAATATATTTTTTATATAACTATTAAAAAACAAAAACAATTAGTGCAATCTCTTGTAACAATTATTTTATACGCAAAATGATGAACTTTTTACTATTGAAATTATTAAATTTCTATGTTGTATTATGTTGTGCGTTTGCCGTGAAAAGAAGTTCCAAGCATTTACAAGAGTAGAAAGCCTGTAGAAACATGCTTCCTAATTTTTGTAAGCTGAATGGATCTATACGAAAGGGACCCCATGATAAACCGGGGCCGTCGTTATTAGCAACCGGGCCTGCTTATTCGTTGCCACCGGAAAAAATGGGTGAATCATTGAGGCCTAATGTTTGCATTTGCGCTGTTCGATTGTATGTGATTTGGTATTATAAACGTTATTTTATTTTATAATTAAAAAACAATTTTGTTATAGTTTTGTCATAGTGATTTAGTAATGACAAGATGATTTAGATGTAGGTAATAATTTTTTGAAGATTGCGCCTTTATTTAAGGAAATAAATCAACAAAGAATTCGAACTTTCAGTTCTGAATGTAACGGTAAGTGTACACCTGTATAACTTATTTAGAAATTCTACAAATTTATAGGATATAAACCATGTTTTATGAATTAATATTCATGTGTTATTTATAAATTATTTTAATCTGAAATCGTTTAACTTCGGTAGTTTATTATTCTAGTAAATAAGCGTTCGTTGTAATACTAGTTAGACATTCTTATCTGTTTAATTCTTTCAGTTGAAAATGTCATTTATTATTTATTATAAATGCACTAAATGTGTGATATTGGTTTCAGTGCAGAAGTACTGTAAAATATACTATTAATCTATGCACATGTTTATGTAGAAACTTTAATTGAAGTTAATACTTTGTATAAGCGTTCATTATGCTCAATTTCATAGTTCCATTTAGGTAATGGCTATAATAAAAAAATAATTAATTCAGGGATCGTTTATTTTTAGTTTACTACAGTGATTAGAGCAACTTGTGAAAAGGAATCCTGAAAATTTTCGAGTCCTAGAGCTGTTACTATATCTTAATTTGTATTCAAAGGCAGTGCAGAAGTTTTTTTTTTTTTTTTTTTTTTTTTTTTTGCCACAACCCTAATATACAGCAATGCACGGACGAAAACATTTCTTTTCAATCACCAGTTAATAATCACTTAAAAAAAAGAGGTGGTGGAATATTAGTGGTATTTCCTAGTATGGTTTTCTAAAATTTATTATTATTATTATTATTATTATTATTTTTTTTTGGAGAAAAAAAAATACATGGAATTAAATCTGAAAATTATAAATCATTTTCATTTCGAATGGTAAAATTTTCGATAAATAAACTCATTTGAACTAACCAAAATAAAAACAGTTAATAAACCTGTTCGATCATACACTGTTACGTGATTCTTAATCCTTTTGATATATTTTATCTCCCCTTTAAGTTCGTACTACTATTTATGGGACACCCTTTATTGTGTAATTTATTCTAAATGTTTCTCGTTAAATTAATTTACATTATTTTTCATTTAAATACCAAGGACAAGCAGTGCACGGGTTGTACTTATAATTATAGTAAACATTCTTCTGATAACTACGCCTTACAAAAGATTAAAAATTAAATAGTATAGCAATACTTAAATTTTTTATGCGTGAATTGTAAATATCAAATATTTTAAATTCTATTTCATCTCCTCGTCATATATTCTGTTAATATATTAATTGAACAATATTTAATAAATGAAAATTTAATAACTATTAGTTAAATTTATTTTAAAAGTAATAATGGTTGTAACTGCTTTGAAAATGTGAAACTTAAACATTCAGTATAAAGATATGCATAAAAATGCCTGTATCAATTGTGTATTCGTTTACTTTAATGTATACTAAAGGTCAGCTTAATTTGTTCATGTATATTAAAAATCAAGCTAAAATAATGAATCATGAGAGTTAGCACTACTTTGTTTTTCCTTCAAATTACATGTATCTATTTACTTTAATGTCCACGTGTAAGTATCATAGTAAAATTTATTTTATTAGTTAAATTTATTTTAAAAGTAATAATGGTTGTAACTGCTTTGAAAATGTGAAACTTAAACATTCAGTATAAAGATATGCATAAAAATGCCTGTATCAATTGTGTATTCGTTTACTTTAATGTATACTAAAAGTCAGCTTAATTTGTTCATGTATATTAAAAATCAAGCTAAAATAATGAATCATGAGAGTTAGCACTACTTTGTTTTTCCTTCAAATTACATGTATCTATTTACTTTAATGTCCACGTGTATGTATCATAGTAAAGAAACTGTCAATGAGTTCGTACTTGAATTAGTAACACACAGTCATGACTTAAAACTACATTAAATAACGTTTCAAAGCATCGGAAAGCTTAACCCATTCGTGCCTGGATATTTTTGCGACTTTCTTCGATTTTTGCTAACACCAGCAGTAATTGATAAATTTCTGATGTCAACTTTTTGAACAAGGAATGATTTCATTTAAAATCATTATGTATAAAAATTGAAATGTCAACATCCTACTTGGCCATATTAAAATATTTTGTGGAATTGAGGTTCAATACTCGCGAATAAAGGCTAGGAAAAATAAATAACGTTTTCGACTGATAGCGAAAATGCCGTCCCAAAAAAGGGACGCTAGGCATAAATGGGTTAACAATTGCTTGATGTATACGTGAAGTCGTGAGGATCCGTAGGCCTCTTTGGATGACTCATCGAAATACACGCGCAGGCCCGTTACAAATAGCGAAGGCCCCGGATAAACCCATAATTAAAATTATCGCCTGTCCCTTTATTTTTATTTTTACATTGTGGAGGCATTTAAAAAATTGTTCGTTTTAATTTTTGCTTACTTACTCTGCAATATTCTATTTATTATTTAAAACTGGCTCGTAGCCGTAAAAAACAAGAATCGGCATTCGAAAATTGATTAGTTTTCCTCAAACTAGTGGTAAATCATTTTGGAATATCACTAAATTAGTGAATTTATCCCATTCTGTAGTGCAGTACGTGATAACATTGCTTTAAAGAAGAAAATCGGATCGAAAACAAGGTAAGAAAAGGTCGACCTTCAAAGTTAAAGGTCGACCTTAAAGCATAATCTCGTTTGCATGATGCCTTGAATTTAGAATTATTTAACAACTTCGGTGACAACAATGTTACATCACGCTAACCATAATATTAAAATAGAATATGAAATAATTTTGTTTCAAGTGGACAGACATTAAATGTATTGATTGAGCGTAGACTGTTAGAGTCTGATTTTTTTTGGTCAAATATTATTTTTTTTCTAGCGGCAATTGTAATCGCCACCTTTATCTAGTAGTTGAGTATACTTAATTTCTACCGGGCTCTAATTTACCCGTAGAAAGGTTTCTCTCTTCTTATGAATATGTGATGAATGTACGAAAAACACAATATAAATCAATTTCATTCGTATTCAGAGGTGTAAGCAGACTTTATTTAAAGTAGCTATGGACATAATCTTAATGTTAAAAGGCGCAATCTTAAGTTAAAAATTAAAACTATATAAACTTTATTTTGAACTAGCTAAAGTACCCGTTCTTCGCACGGAATGAATATTGTTAAACCAAAAAATACAAATAGAAAATAAATAAATAAATATTAAACATATTTTTAGATTTAATCTCCAACAAAAACTGTTTTACAATATTCGTTAGGCTTTCTAAATACTGTTTGGAATGTGCATCATAATCCGCGAGTGTGCGTATTTGTCTTTCATGTTCCATAAAATACTTCTTCAGAATCTAAATCTATATTAAAATTGCCTTCTAAAACTGTTTTAAATCCTCGCCAGGCATATTCTAACTATACTTCACCTTTATTTACATGAATACAGACACCAATATTCCAATTAAAGAGTAGGGTTAGGCAATTTCTCGATAAATATAGAAGATATCGCTAAGCTGGCTCCAATTTCGGGCACTTAATTTTTTTTATGCCAAATTTGGCAATAAATCACCAAAAAGTGTCAAACATTGGCGACTTTTCACGTTTAATCTGGCAACCCTTAAAAAGTCATTTGCCCTTTCACCAAGCAGACAAAAATTTTTGTCTGAAATTACAGTACTCAAGAGCTAAAACACCTTTTTTTTGTCAACTACCTCCTATTGAGGTCGAATGACGATGTTATATATTAAACCGTGTTAATGTTACCCTGATGATTATTGAAAAATAGTCTCTTGGGAAGATGGCAAAATAGTCACTTCCAGCAATAATAATAATAATAATAATTTTCATCATCTTTTTAATCTTTAAATGGGGTGTGTGAACCCCAATATTTCATCTTGCATCAATGACAAATACTGTCATCCTCGCCGCGTAACAATAAACAAAGGTGACGCAAATTCTCTGGCTGAGCCATTTTTCGCGCCGCATGTGTCGATAGATCGCCATAAGCCTCTGCTCTATCTCAGAACGGTCGCTAAAATGGAAGGGCCAGAAAGCTCCAAAGTAATTGCCAAGCTTGAAATTCCTCCTTTCAAGTAATAATAACACAAGCAGTAAAAATAATAATCGTAATACAGTAAAACCTCGATACAACGATACTTAAGGGACCCAATGAAATGATCGTTCTGGGAGATGTATCGTTCTATCGACTATATTGTATGGAAATTCCGTGGGACCGCAAAATTTTATCGTTATAGAGAGAGATTTATCGTAGCATCGAAGATCATTATAGCGAGGCTTCGCTGTAATACATTTTTAATATTAAGTAACAATAATAGCAGTTTTAATTTCGTCGATGACGTACACGCTTAAACCAAAGGAGCGAAATTCGATCAGTCGGAGTGAAAAGTGAGCCAGTTTTCAAAAGTGAGCTTCTCCTTTAGGAGCGTTTTTCGATCACAAGAGCGGAGCGGAATATAACAATAAGCGAGGACGGATTTTCTCGGAAAAAACAGGATGGGTAGAAAGAAGTTCTCAGAAGAAATACTACTTAAAAGAGCACTTTCGTGGAAAAAAACGGTCGGTTCCCATGGAAACTGATCGTTCCGCGATGTATCGTTTTTTTCGCTCTTTGGGTTTAAGAGTGTAATTTGAGCAAAATATAGAGGCAAAAACAAAATTTTCTAAATGCGTGTCCGTACTGTGTTCTGGCATAGACCCAAAATCTCTAAGCTTGGCAACTTTTGGTATAATTCTGAAGGAGGGACACGGCTGACCAGCGACCGTCGTTTGACCATTAACTCATTAATACTGTAGGGTTTTTAATATTTATTGAATGACTAGTGGCTACCCGCGACTTCGTCCGCGTCGGCTTTAGAATTAGGTCCCGAGAGAAACGAAGCATATGTGAATAACAAATATGTTTGCGACTAAAAAAACTGCATT
Source organism: Cheiracanthium punctorium (assembly GCA_038373885.1). NCBI lineage: Eukaryota > Metazoa > Arthropoda > Arachnida > Araneae > Cheiracanthiidae > Cheiracanthium > Cheiracanthium punctorium. The sequence continues at coordinate 141,619 of JAWZYV010013587.1, read as the reverse complement.
TAAATATTATTTGCTTTTTACTTATTTTAAATGAAGTATAATGCATGGTAGTATACTTCATCTAAAATAACAGAGTATGCAGAATTACTAAAATTAATTTTTTTTCAGGCATTTGGAGAATAGAGACAGTTACGACAGTATTTGCGAACTGTTTTGAGTGTTCTTGTAAAAGAAATATTTATGCATGAAATTTAGCCTATGTTAATCAGGAATAGTGCAGCTTTCTATTAGCAAAAAAGTTTTAGAATCGGTTCTGTAGTTAAAAAGATGCCCATAGAGGGTAATGTATTAGAATTATTTTAGTGTTCCTGTAAAGGAACTATTTGCGCTACATGCATGAATTTTAGCCTATAATACTCAAGAATAGAGTAGCTTACTATCAGTGAAAAAGTTTTGGAATCGGTTCAGTACTTACAGAGATACACATAGAGCGTAATGTAATTCTTATGAGTGTCCCTGTAAAAGAACTATTTGTGATATATGCATAAAAGGTAGCCTATAACACTCAGGGTCCCCCCAGTGTTTAAGAGGTTTTGCTCTCAAAACTGGAAGGCGGGAGGTACCAGGTTCAATCTCCGGTCGCGCTTGTCGACCTAACCGCTCGCACTTTTCCGTGTTTTTTTCCAAAACCTCGCGAAAATGGGCTAGGATCCCTTAGAAAATTCCACACAGAGGAATTCCCCATATACGCCTAGGACCCTATAGGCCTAGGACCATATAGGCCTAGGACTTTCAATCAGTGAAAAAAGTTTTAAAATTGGTTCAGTAGCTACAAAATTTCCATAGAGGGCAATGCATTAGCATTATTTTGAGTGTCTTTGTAAAAGAATTATTTATGCTATATGGTTGAAAGTTGCCTGTATGTTAATCCAGTGCATAAGCTATCTTCATTACAAATTTTTCGAACCATTTTTGTGTGATTCAGTCAAAAACATCCAAACACATAAACGTACAGATTTATATTATTGGTAGGATTTGGAAATTTACGAACTTTAAGAAACACATCTGGGCTTTTCTTTGTACTTACGCATTATCCCGGCGGTCATTCCCGCCAAATTGCAAATGAGTTGCCAAACTGTTGCCAATCGTATTCAAAATCATTAATAATTTCATGTGCCCGGCATTTATCTCGGCAAAAAATCGCTCGTCTTGGCGGACCGCCTTGATAATACGTAAGTACACTTTTCTTTATTTATGCTTTTTAATTTGGCGTAAAATCAACATAATTTCCATACTTATTTATGTTTTCCAAATGCATGCGATTTTGCAAATAGAATTTCTGCTTTATTTCATAAGCATAAATCATTTTGTGCGGGCGATAAAACGGTTTTTAATTAATAGTTAGAAAAGTAATTAAAATTTCTGAGCCTCAGGTGCACTTTACCAAAGTCATGGGCCCAGTCATGCTCAAATTTTCAAAGCTCTGCTTTCTGTAGATTTGTCTGGAGAACATTCATTTTTATTATTAGAGATAGATAGATTTGGCATGAAACTGGCATAATTTCCGTATTATTTAATGTTTTTCAGATGCACGTGCTTCTTTAATGAAGTAATAGCATTCTTGTTAGCTCAAAACATGAATCACTTGATTGATACGGCGAAACTCGCCACGCATGGCAACGTAAAAACGGTTTTTAATTAATAATTAAAGAAGTAATTAAAAATCTAAAATTCTAAGTAGCCTATAACCTTCTCCAGGGTCCCATCTATATCTAAAACCAAAATTCATCATAATTTATTCAGCGGTTTAGGCGTGAAAGCGTCATAAACAAACAAATAAACAAACTCACTTTCGCAATTATAATATTAGTTAGGATTGGTAACAGTTACATGCTTATGCAATTTTAGCCAACATTTATCCGCAACGTGATTCCAACTGATAGCAATATCTCAACAAAATTCGCAACGATTTACGTAAGCCATCCTTTCTTCTGGCGTCATACCCGAAAATATCTTGATGTCTACGTCCTCTAACGACGCCGGTCGGTTTTCCAACCAGCTGTTGAACACGGAATCCAGCGCATGCACGGGAAGCACGAGGTTAAGTCTCAATCTTCTCAACCTGGGGCAAACGTTCATGAAACTTATCAGGTCTTGAACAAGCTCTGGTGAAGAATTACACCAGAAAATGTTCAACTCTTCGAGAGTTTGGTTGATTCTGCGCGACGTAATGTGGTGCAGCAGCGTGACGACTCTATTGTCCCAGGAAAGGTACAGGTCATAGAGGATATCTAGATCAAGGAGGATGTGGAGTGATCGGAGAGGCATACAAGGAACTATCATTTTAGACAGATTCGTGGAGTTCCACGGACTCAAAAAATGTAACTGTATTGTTAAATCGGGAAAGATGTTCTTTAGATGTTTCCAGACGGATGCGTCTATTCCCGAGTACGTATGAACTCTGTCACAGTGGATGCTTAATTTTATCTCTTTCAGACGTCCTCTTCTTCCGCTCATGTCTGTTCTCTTTGTGTAATCATAAAACAAAAGTATCATTTTTTCGAAGATTTCCGTGTAAGCAATAACAAGTTTTTCTAAGTTCATCAAAACTTGAAAATTTATATCTTCGTCCAAGGTGAAGTTTTCCAATTCGTCCTCACGCCTTTCAAGGTCGGTCATCGCTAGATTGAGATGGGTCAATGTTTTGGTATTGTTCGCGAAGATGGCGCCCAGAATTTCTGCCGCTTGAGTTTTGTTGAATTTACAATGCACGAACTCGACGCGTCGCAATTTTTTCTGGGATTTTAACAAGTCCAATATCGACTTATAAACATCGGTGGAAACGCCATCGTTCGCTCTTTGCAAATACTGGCGAATGTTTTCAAACTTGAGCGAGAGCAGCTGTGAGTACAGCATCAGAGCTTGCAGGAAGAATTTTAGTTGCCTGTGAACGATATCGGGGGCCAAAAACAGGAAGGGTTGCGTCTCTTCCACAGAGTCTTCTTCTAAATTCTCTTCGTAGTCTTCTAGGTCGTCATCTGCATAATCTTCTTCTAAATCTTGTTCAGAGCCTTCTGCGGAATCTACTTCCATGTCTTGTTCAGAGTCTTCTTGGACTTCATCTGCAGAATCTTCTTCCATGTCTTCTTCAGAGTCTTCTTGGATTTCATCTGCAGAATCTTCTTCCATGTTTCGTACAGAATCTTCTTGGTCGTCTTCTGCGGAGACCATTTGGTAATCTTCGTCGGAATATAATTGATGGTCTTCGATGAAGTCATCCTGCCAATCTTCTGAGAATTCTAATTCATTGTCTTCTGAGGATATTTCCTGCGCTTCTGCAAAGTCTGCTTCGTTCTTTTCTGAAGAGTCTTCTTGATCGTCTTCTGAGGAGCCTAATTGGTAGTCCCCATCTTCTGAGAAGTACATTGTGTCATCATCCGTGGAATGTTCTTGATAGTTTTTGAAAGTTATCTCTACGTGATGGAACATGTGTCCAAATCTAATGGCGGATATGACATCTGGACATAGTTCTGAACAACTTTCAAAATCTGGGAAATCGAATTTTACCCTTCTCCAAAGGCTCGGAGCACTGTACTGTCTTCGCCAATCGCTGCAAACCAGCGACATGCTCCTCTGATCTCTTCGATCCAGAAAAGAGTATATTTTTTCCACGACCAGGCCTGGGAGCTCCGACCATGGTGGAAATTCGATCTGTTCGACATTTTTCAGGTTTCCATCGCTCGCCAGTGCAGTCTCGTTCGGATTAATAGAAGTCATGTTCCGTTTTAGCAAGAATATCCGAAGCCTGGATGCAAATAATTTGTTAATTTTGTGTTTAGAGATGATGAAAAAAATTGCGTTTTAATCCCTAAGCATTCAAATCAGATGTCAGGTGATTGATTCAGAGATTTGAGACCTGTGCTAGTACGACCTTCGCCTGGAATTTTTCGTAGGGTTGATTTTTAATTTGCCACCTAATTGTCGAGCATTCAAATTTTCCTTTATAAGTTTTAAAGAGTAAACAAACGAATCAAAGTTGCCACCGTTTTACCTTCATCATTTAGTTAATTCTTAAGCACGTTATTATTTATGTGCATATATTTTTTTTCGGGGAGACAGATCCGTTATGATTTTCATGTGTTCTTCACCTTGCGGATTCCAGTATCGGAAAGATTATGACGTAAGATCTCTCTCTCTTTTTCATTTATGATACTGTTGCGTCTCATTGGTGGTTATTATCAATCTTCAACTGCTGGTACAATCGACGCCATTTTGATGTCACGAAATTAAACTTGCAACAGAAAGTTAATAGTTTAAGTTTTAAAGAGTAAACAAACGAAGAGTAAACAAACGAACAGAAAGTTAACTTTATAAGTTTTAAAGAGTAAACAAACGAATCAAAGTTGCCACCGTTTTACCTTCATCATTTAGTTAATTCTTAAGCACGTTATTATTTATGTGCATATATTTTTTTTCGGGGAGACAGATCCGTTATGATTTTCATGTGTTCTTCACCTTGCGGATTCCAGTATCGGAAAGATTATGACGTAAGATCTCTCTCTCTTTTTCATTTATGATACTGTTGCGTCTCATTGGTGGTTATTATCAATCTTCAACTGCTGGTACAATCGACGCCATTTTGATGTCACGAAATTAAACTTGCAACAGAAAGTTAATACAGTTTAAAACTCATGACATCAAAATGACGTATGCTTTTTCTAGACAATACAAAATTCTGAAAATCGAGCAGTTCTCTGATTTTTAGCAATTTTCACTTGCAGAGAGTTTACTGAATACACAAGAGAATATTACGAGATGGCCATTAATTAAAGTACAGCTGTTTAGATAATGATTGTGAGAAAAATGTTGTTCCAACCTGAGCCAAATTGGCAGTGAATACTAAGCGTTGCCTACGTAATACTTAAGGCCGGCATATGCGGCTTTCCACCCTACGGAATATGTAGATGGCGCTGTTTTTTCCTGTGAGAAAAGTCTGTTGCATTATTACTCTATGAGAGCTGTCTTTATATTCCTCATATTTTTAGATTTCTTTATATTGTTTTACAATTTAATATACTAGCCGCCAAGGCGTCCAGCTTCGCCGCCCAATATTATTTAGTTCTCTGCTTCACGGTTGGTTTACATTGGCGAAAGTTGCCAACAGTGGCTTTGTGCTACTGTTAGGTGTCTAAGCACATCTGCATAATAAAAAAACTACTCAAACTTCTTCATATACACAGTTGAATATTTCGGAAGCAGGCCATACTATACTCTCAAAAATTATTTATTCGATTCACGGAAATTTTGCAGCAATCAGTGCGGCCGGAATATTCTCGTTAACTGACGAATATCCGTTTCTTTTACTCCTGTCAATTAAAGGAACTTATTAGCAATTAGTTTAAGTTTCTCGAGACTAAAACCTTCAGCTTTCATGAATATACTTATTTCAGCTAGTTTCTTAAAATAATATTATTTTGCAAATCCATCGGTTATTAACAGTAACAGAAGACTATCTGGCCATTCGGTTAATGTTTACATTCAGCGGTTTTGAATTTGTTTTTCATAAAAATACTGTATCAAGTGATAATGTGCTGTACAAATATATTTCCTAATTGCAGCACCTGCAGGGTTTATGAAATTAGTATTTAGTGTGCATAGTATTCATTCCGCTCAATCAGCTCCATGGATTTGCTAATGTGTACTTTTCTAGTTTATTAACAACAATGTTAACGTGCTGTTTTCATTCAAACTGTCACGTATGATAATTAAATTAACCACGGAGATATATTATAGGAGTGGACACTCTCAATAGCTGCTATGCTAGATTTTTGGTACCCCAAATAAGTTTCAATCATGTAAACATTGGAAATCTAGTGACGTGCAGCGATCCTAGCGGCAAAAGAATAAAGCATTTCTCGTGCTGATTGATAACTAATTTCACTTGTTTTCAATTTTCCTACCTAGCATGTGAACGAGATTATTAACGTGAGCGCTAAATTTAAATTATTTTTTTCCCTCTTGCTTACATGGTTGCCTTAGTAACAAATGAATAAAAAAAAAGGTTCTATTTTAAGATTATTAAAATATTGAGTTTATATTTGTTAACGAGTGCGTTTATCGTGGCTTACAGAAAAGAAGTTTTCGTCTGCCACGGTATATATTTACATTGGAAAATGGCTTAGAATTCATTACATACTGAGTTCTTTGTGTAACATGAATTTAATATTTTAATATGAGTTTTTTAGCGGCAATTTAAAGATGTGTTAAAATTTGTCGCAGCATGAAATAAATGTAAATACTGCTTATTTGAGCGTGATCGTCATTATACATAAACACTTTTTAAATACTGCATTCACACTCACAGATACTGCGTTTTTCTAAATTTACTACTATTTCTTAAAATACAACTTTGGGGAAAAATAATAACACGGCATTACATACATAATATTACTTCGCTTCGAAATTATTGCCTATATTCATTACGATATAGTATTCTAAGACAATTATGTAATTAAAACACACCTGAAGCCAGAAAATATTAAATCCGACGTTCATAAGTCTATATATTTAATTTTTTAAATTTCTGCTAATTCGACGATCTCCATTTACTTCGCCTCAATGGAAATATAAACAACCTGAGATGCGCAGAAGCAGGCGATGCGCAGTTACCCAGTGTGCGTAGCGCCATCTGTTTGCAACAACGGCGTTATCCAACTTTCTAAGAGAAGTGTCCACTCCTATAAATTTACCTTCGTGAAATTAACATAAAACCATAATAAATTTAGCTGTTGCCATTAAGCAGTGTATCAATACTGTCGATTTCAATATCGTCGATTTTGGTACCGCGTACGTTAGCGTATATTCAAAAAATGTTTTCATTCAAGTTGTCACATGTTGATCAAGCTGTCACATGTTAAAAGTAGTCTAAAATCGGAACACTTTTGGCCGGCATAGGATAGCGTATTATATATATAGATTACGTACTAGCTGCGTGCGCGTTCTCCGCACGGTAGGGAACGAAACTTTTTCTTACATGTATAGTTCGAATTGATTCAAGTGATTTGAAATCTAAAAATAAGCAAAATGATTTGACTCGCGTAAAGTTACTCATTAGTTATTTGTAAAGTTAGTATAAGTACTAGCCTGAGACCACTGTTAATATTATGCCGCAGAAAACTTTGTGGGTGTCATTCGTGATCAGAAAAGAAAAGAGTGACGGTGTGCAGTGAAAATTCCTAATTTTCAAAATGTCTTATTTCTACATCATACTCTTTTTTAGATTTAAGTTATGCCATTAATACCTTAGATACTACATGATGTAGAGAATCATTTTATTTTATAATTAAATAGTTGTGTACCCGCTCTTCGCAAAAGGCAAGAAGAGAACATTTTCCTAAAATGTGATCATAACTACTTGTGACAAAACAGAATCTGCAAGAAAAAAGAAAGTTCTGTTACTGTCTTTTCTGTTGAAACTACCGCGGGATATATTAATGCGACGTAGAATTACTTAATGTTTAGTTAGCTGTGATGTAATACGGCTGTTGAAAAATGAATAGAAGACTTAGCTTCATGAAATATTTATTAATGCGGTATATTGTGCTTTGACCAATATTGCCTTAGCATATCTACTTACTATTACTTGTACTATCTTTTACTGATACCAATACAATATATTTTCGTTTCGCAACCGTTAAAGCTTAATTTAAAGAAACGGTTTAGATATTTGCCACGAATGTAGTCTTTTACTCTTTGATCATTCTTTGCAATTTACGCATTAGCATAAACGATAATCATTTCACTTTATGGTTGCCACTAAATCAGCTCTCCATAAATTTTTACGCATGATTCTTGTCAGATTGGCGTGTTTAGCAGCAGGGCCCTATTATCGCACGAGCAAATTGGGACTTTTCTCAGGGCCCCCGGCTCGAAATGGCCCCCAATTTCAAATGTTGTTCTTTTTTAATAACAAAGTTTTATGAAAAATAAAACAAATTTCATAGATGGGGGAGCCCCCAAATTCATCAATGCCCGGGCCCTCTGTTCGTCATAATCAGGCCCTGTTTAACACCGCAACATATTTCCTGAGATTCGAAAACGTGTCCAGTTTAAAATCTCAATTGAAAATAATGCTGAATAATTCCCTGGTGAAAAAACAGCATTCAATTCTTTTTCTAGCAACATAAAATAAAATATAGAATTATTTCATGCGTGGCGTATGTTTTGCTTGTGAGTCCGTTCGGGGCCGTCGTTATTAGCAACCGGGCCTGCTTCTTCGTTGCCACCGGAAGAAATGAGTGAAACATTGAGGCCTAATATTTACATTTGCGCTGTTCGATTGTATGCGATTTGGGATTATAAACGTTAATTTATTTTATCATTAAAAAACAATTTTGTTATAGTTTTGTCATAATGATTTAATGACAAGGTGTTTTAGATGTAGGTAATAATTTTTTGAAGATTGTGCTTTTTTTATGGAAATAAATCAACGAATTCAATCATAGAATTCGAACTTTAAGTTCTGAATGTAAAGGTAAGTGTACATTTGTATTTAGAAATTCTACAAATTTATAGGATATAAAGCGTGTTTTGTGAATTAATATTCATGTGTTATTTATAAATCATTTTAATCTGAAATCGTTAACTTGGGTAGTTTATTATTCTAGTAAATAAGCGTGCGTTGTAATACTAGTTAGACATTCTTATCTGTTTAAATCTTTCAGTTGAAAATGTCATTTATCATTTATTATAAATGCAATTAAATGTGTGATATTGGTTTCAGTGCAGAAGTACTGTAAAATATGTTATTAATTTTTGCACATGTTTATGTAGAAACTTAAATTTAAGTTAATATTTTGTATAAGCGTTCATCATACTCAAATTCGAAGTTCCATTTAGATAATGGCTATAATAAAAAGTAATTAATTCAGAGATCGTTTGTTTTTAGTTTACTACAGTGTTTAGCGCAACTTGTGAAAAGGGATCTTGAAATTTTTCAAGTCCTAGAGCTGTTAGTTTATCTTAATTTGTATTCAAAGTCCGTGGAGCAGGTTTTTTTTTTATTTTTTTAAAGCTATAACCCTAATATACAGCAATGCAGGGACGAAAGCATTTGTTTTCAATCGCCAGTTAATAATAACTTAAAAAAAAGGTGTTGGAATATTAGTGGTATTTCCTAGTATGGTTTTCTAAAATTTATAATTTTTCTTTGGAGAAGAAAAAGTATATGGAACTAACACTGAAAATTATAAATCATTTTCATTTCGAATGGTAAAATTTTCGATAAATAAACTCATTTGAACTAACCAAAATAAAAACGGTTAGCAAACGTGTTTTATCATACACTGTTACGTTATTCTTAATCCTTTTGATATATTATCTCCCCTTTAAGTTCGTACTACAATTTATGGAACACCCTTTATTTTGTAATTCATTCTAAATGTTTATCGTTAAATTAATTTGCATTATTTTTCATGTAAATACCAAGGACTTGCAGTGCACAGGTTGTACTTATAATTATAGCAAACATTCTTCTGCTACCTACGCCTTACAAAAGATTAAAAATTCAGTACTTAAATTTTGTATACGTGAATTGTAAATATCAAATATTTTAAATTCTATTTCAGCTCCTCGTCATATATTTTGTTAATATATTAACCGAACAATATTTAATAAATGAAAATTTAATAACTACTAGTTAAATTTATTTTAAAAGTAATAATGGTTGTAACTGCTTTGAAAATGTGAAACTTAAACATTCAGTATAAAGAAATACATAAAAATGTCTGTATCATTTGTGTATTCGTTTACTTTAATGTATACTAAAAGTTAGCTTAATTTTTTCATGTATATTAAAATTCAAGCTAAAATAATGAATCATGAGAGTGAGCACTACTTTGTTTTTCCTTCAAATTACATGCATCTATTTACTTTAATGTCCGCGTGTATCATAGTAAAGAAACTTTTAATGAGTTCGTACTTGAATTAGTAACACAATCACTACTTAAAACTACATTTAATAACGTTTCAAAGCATCAGAAAGCTTAAAAATTGCTTGATGTATACGGGAAGACGTGAGCATCCGTAGGCCTCTTTGGATGACACATCGAAATACACGCGCAGGCCCGTTACTAATAGTGAAGGCCCCGGTCCGTTATTCTGATTGACTTTCGAAAGGGGTTAGAAAATCGTGACATCAAAATTACGCACATTTCACATGCGAAAACTCAGTTATTTTATATATAGTTTTATTTATTTTTTTTCAACTGGCAATTTTAATCATTGTCTTCAAGACAATGAAACTGCAAGATATCGTACTGAAATTGTTAAGCAGCTGCTATTGAAATGAAAATCCTTCTTTACTTAAAAATTCGTAAAAAATCTCCTAATTTGTATTTTCCCTCTGGTTTCTCTTTTGAAAGAGGGCGAAATGTGTGCCCCGTCATTTGACAAAATATAAAAAAGTTATGACGGATAGAGCAGCAGTTTTAGAAATGCAGCAGTTTTAAAAGTTAGATGCAGCAGTTTTAAAAATATTTTACAAAAGTCAGCGTCAAATTTAATTTTATTTGAAAAATTCCCAAAAATCTGCAAATTATTTACACAGTCCGAACAAGCAGTTTTTAAAAGAATATATTCTCCTCTATCTGATGACACAAATGCCGTTTTGCTGTGAGAGTAATTTCCGCCGTTATTACGAATTAGGTAGAAAAAAAGCCAAAAATCGCATAAAACACAAAAAAAAAAAAAAAAAAAAAAAAAAAAAAAAAAATTCTAGGTAGAATTTTCAAAAAATCGCTTCGAGGTGCACAACTTCATGTTTCGATCTTCCCGAGTACCAAATTTAGTGTTTCTAGGTGTAGCCGTTTGTCCGTAACGCCGCCGACACACAGACACAGAGACACACACACACACACAGACACCTTCTTTTATAATAAGTAGAGAAAAATTTCGACCAAAGTTTTTTTTTTCTTCTTTAAGCCCTCAAATTGCCCCTTTCTGTACGCCCTTGTTCGTATTTGAAATTAACGGAATATAAAGAATAAATATTTTGTTCTTCGGAAAATATATTGCCATATAAATTAATTGTACATTTTCGCGTGTTCATTCCTGCTCATTTCATTAATAAATGCAAACTATGAAGAAATATATTCTTGAATAAGAATAATGCAATCTAAATATTAGTAAAAGGTAGATAGCCGACGTGTGAAGATCCAGGGTTCTGACCTATTGCACGGCTGTTGATCTAACGGCCTGGATTTTGTGGCGGTTTTCTCCAGACGTAAAGTGAATATGCTTTAGACCCCCTTGAAAGGTCCTCCGCCCAACCCTTCCCACCAGCCAGATATCCCTCCGGTATGTTTGCTTTGAACAGAAAATATAATACAAAAATTAGCAAATATTCCGTTTTGAGGGGGAAAGGGGGATAAATTATCATAGGTACACAGTCTTTGAAATCCAAAGTCCGTTTCGGTCACGTGAGTCAATAAATAAATATAGTAAAACCCGTTTAAGAAGCTTCAATTAAGAAGCGATTCTCATCCCCCCCCCCTCCCTTCTTTCCTAAAAAGTTCATTCTGGTATAACTTTACTTTCAGGAAGTCTTCCAATAATTGTTTTTTCTTCTGTTTTTAAAGGTAAAAAAATGCTGTCAAAGAACTAGGAACTTTTCTTTCTTTCTTTTTTTTAATCGAAAAAGTTTAAAATGTGAAGTAGTGTTTAAAATCTTATTACAACTGGATTGTTACCAATTACTGCTGATTTTTAAAAAATGCAATTTTTTCTGTAAAATAAATTCCAATGATGCTTAAAGAGAAATTTATTCTAAAGTAATTATGTTGTTTCACTTTAATAACTGAAATTTTTAAAGCGAAAACAATTTAAATAATAATAATAATAAAATCTCTTCGGAATTTTGTTCTGAAAATTATTTTCTTGTTTTTTATTTCCCGTTTAAAAAGTTCCCCTCCCTACAAAGTTTTTGATTTCCATTCCTTTGGAAAACTGCTTAACTCTTGAACTTTTTCACCTCAATATAGAACAGTGGTTTTCAACTGGTGGTCCGCGGACTACTTTGGTATCCACGGACAAGTTCTAAGTGGTCCGCAGAACGAGTGAGTGTTTGAAAATAATTGCTTCATTTTATCGTTACATTTTGTGCAAAAGTTTTGAATTTTTTTAGATCGGGGATTTTGAATTTTTTAGAGTGTCGGGGGGGGGGGGGCGACACTCATAAAGATTTCCTTTAAGTGATCCGTGGGTAAACTGGAAGCGAAAAAGTGGTCCGCGGATTAAGTTGAGTTGGGAACGACTGATATAGAAGAACAACTGGATAGACTGCTCCACACTGAAAAAGTGCAGCCGAAGAGATGGGCGCCGGCAGAATATTTCCCAGGGGGGGGGAGCAAAGACTACTTCAACGTATGGTTACCATGTTGGAAAGAACAAAAAAGCAAGGGAAAACACTGCATATAAAAATCCAGGGGGAGGCCATTGCCCCCCCCTTGCCCTATACTGCCGGCGCCCATGGCCGTAGCCTCAATTTAACTACCAAAGGCATGGCTGGCGGTCGATCGAATCGTCCATCTGGCACCGCAGATCTAAGTTAAGGAAATAATCTAGCAGTGAAAGTGCTGAAGTGAGGTGGTCTCACGGTGCAACCACCGCAAGTCTAAGGGTTAAGCGGGTTTTACTTACTGTATTATTTATAAAATGGCTTTAGAAGAAAAAAAAAATACAGCCCGCAGATAAGGTATGAGAATTTATCTATTCGAAGTCAGTAACCTCTTTTAACTTTTGGTAAAACTACACACACGAGCTTGTACGCAATTCCATATACCGGCGAAATCCAGTTTTCGCTCTGTGTCTCTCTACCGCTCGCTCACACGTCCGTTCCATTTGTGCATTGCGAGGCCTCTTTCCCGCCGCCGCCAGATTCCAGCAGACGATTTATGGGAAGATATTTTTACAGCTGGGCGTTGCGTTGAATGAGGCACCGCGATAATATTCAGAAAAGTTCCATGGCTGCACAGACCAGAACTCGTTTTTCCTTTCAGTTTTCTTGAGAAGGCCGGGGATGAATAAATAAATAAATAAATAGAAAAAGAGTTGTGCTGAGTTGTGTCTTTTCTTCTCCCTCCCCCACCGTTTCAACGCTATTTTTACTATGGCCAGTTCAGCGTCTTTCATTTGATTTCTCATAAAAACGAATAAAATACGTTTATGTAAACTTCGTTTGTTTGCGTATTATGGCAAGCCTACGGGGAGTGTCTGCCTTGAGCGGGGAGGACTTTTAAAGGGATTATATTATAATCACGTTAACATTAACATAGGGAGAAAAACTCACAAAATTCCAGACCGTAGATCGACAGTCGCGCCCGAAACCCAAGACCCCCCCCTTTTTTTTCTGTCTATTGTGTTCAGTGTATAAACCACTCGGCCACTGTAGAGCCCCGTTTATGAAAAGAAATAACAAGTAAGGTAGACCGTGTCGAGCAAATGCATTATGAAAAACTTTCCAATTCCAATAAGCAGGGTCGGAACTTGTGGGGAGCAGTCTCGAATTGGCTCCTTTGGGAACCCTCGGCTAGCGATTCAAAAGGACCCCCCTTACTGGAGCATTTATGGGGGAATAGAATATTAGGATATGTAATATTTGAAAATTAGGCTTATACGTGCCTAAAAACCACATTTAACTATTTTAGAGCTTTTGGGGCTCCTGAGTCTTCGGTGTGGGGGGGGGGGCTTCTCAAGCCACGGGGTTTCTGGTGCTCTCCGGTGCGCCATTGCTTAAAGATGTAGGATTACTGAGAAATGAATAATCAAATTATTCTGATATGTACTATACCAAGTTATAAAGTAGTGCATCAATCTTTCTGGGCCTCTCCCGGGCCCCCTTAGGCTGGGAGCCCTCGGAAATCGCCCATCATCCGACCTGGCCAGTCCGGGCCTGGTGGGGAGCAAGCGCACATGGGCGCCCATATGATTGTAGGGTGGGATGGAGCAAGTCAAGGGTTCTGCTGCTGAAAGATTGGTGCTGGACCTCTTCTACGCTATACTAGTGCGTGAATCATAACGGCAATATGGGAGCTAGCGGACGGCTATGGCCCCTCCTTGCCCACAGCTATGCGCGACCCATGCAAGCGGGCGTACCAAAATTTTGTATGGGTCCAAAGAATGGGGGGGCTGAAATTAAGTTTTGCTCCGTATGACGTAATCTCTAGCACTGCCAATACAATCTTATCTGCGCTTACACTACTGTTTCACACAGGTTATGCTGGTTCGTTACTATCGTGACAAAGCTCCCGCCTCCGTCAAGTGGAAGAAATTCAAAATCCCATGCCGGGAAGCAACGACGGATACATAAGTAGAATCGTTTCTGCCGATTCGTTGTAACGGTGACGATCCAAATAGATTAAAGGAAATATAAGCCATCCAGAGAATTTTTTTGTAATTATCATCCTTGAATATATGCCAGTTGTTTTGTTTATCCTCGTAGAACAGCTGTACACGTTGCGTATACGTTTCTCGACGGAGAGCATTTTTTTATAAACTACCCTAATCTATATCATTTTCATTTCGATTGCAATAAATCAGGATATCTCTAACTTTTTTCTCTGATGTAGCACTTACCTATGAATTTCAACGAAGCACCTTGTTGGTGCCAACCCGAGGTTCGGACCAACCCGAAATAACCTTGACAAAATCGTAGCTCACCCCCCCCCCCTCCGAAATTCTTTCGAGGCTACGGCCCTGGTGCTAGGAATGACTTATTTTGCCGAGGTAGCCCGGTTGGGAGAGGCGTCGATCTCGTAGCCGAAAGGTTGTGGGTTCGATCCTGCGACCAACTAAAGACCGCCGTGATCGCTACCGGCGACTGGGACACGTTAAATACGTCGTGGTAGCAATGTCCTCCAAGTTTTCATACAAAAAACGATTCCTCTGGGGGTGGCAACACTAAGCCTTAGGGTCTTCTGCTTGGCATTTGCTTCAAAATTAAGAGTCCCCCCCCCTCCGCTAACGATCGGTAGTGCTGCCATCTATCGGCTCCCGAATGAGGTAAAAATGAACTCTACGGGTGTTTGTGGTAGATATTAACACCCTTGACTGGTACTGCCGCTATCGAACTAATCTGAATTTGAGGTTTGTACAAAATGTTGTAAAGAGCGAAAGTGACTAAGCCCTCATAATCCATGAAAAACAAGACAGACAAAGATGACCTATTTTTCTCAGTCTCTCAAACGTCATATCTCTCAAACGAAAAGGATTGCCAGCAAGGGGCTGCATGTTAGTCTTTGAATAAAACGCATTCACATTTTTAGCCAAGCCATCTTATTATTATTATTTTTTTTTAGGACGATAAGGGATGGATCATCATCTATCTGTATTACGTGATAAGTTACAACCACGTGCTTTCGCAATGTGAGCATTATCATACACATACCACTTTTAGGCCTGTTCTATTCTCTATCTCACCCAAAAGATTAAAAATGACTTGAAGAGTTACATCGGATAAGCGCGGCGTTGTTGTAGGGAAAAATGTAAACTTTGCATGCGGGTGTGCCTTGTGACGCGATTAACGGCAAAGTGCTGGAAGGAAAAAAGGGTTCAGATGATGGGTTAAGTTTGTGTGTACCAAAAAAACTTCTGACGGTTCGTTTTTGCTGAACTCGATCCTTGAAATTTGCATTGGGTCAGAATCCAAGGAAAAAAAAAAAAAAAACGTTTTCCGTCCTGATATCGATATATGTTATCGGAAGGGTGTGCACGCATCGATATCGTGGTGGGTAAGATCTGACTGATTATATGTGTCATCGTCAAGAAATCGAAATGATCGGCTCCATGTTCATTGCACATGACATCGAACTGTGCGTTTTTACAGGTACTGCGAAATAAATATCGACATAATTCCAATGTGTATAATAACCAGAGGCGCACACTGGATTTTTGGCTGGGGGGGGGGTGTTCCAGATTGTCAAAAATCAGTGATGAAAGAGCTCGTTTTCATTAAATGGAATTCATCAAAACTCGTCCCATCCAGTTCCGTAAGAATATACTACACAGTACAATAGGAAGTAAAGTAATAGTTGTTCAATTTTCAGAACAAGATGGTGTTTTGTATTAGCTTTCAGTTCGTTTTTGAAAATTGAGAAAAAAATTTCTTTTTTTATTTATTAGAACTGAAACTATTGCTACCTTTTTTTGGAATTATTTTATTTCGGATAGATATAGGATAATAATCAATCGGAAAAAAAAATATCAAAGCCGATAGGGGTCCGGACCCCCTGCCCCCCCCCCTTGTGTGCGCCATTGATAATAACTAAGGTGACCATATTTTTGAGCGTAAAATTGAGGGTATGTACCCAAATTTGAAACAAAATTGAGGCCATTTTATAATTAATGAAATAATTAACAGTAATTTTTAAATATTGTTTCGAATGTGCATCATAATTCATGAATGTGCAGTGTTTGTCTTTCTTGGGTTGATTACTACTTTAACGCCCCGACTCTCGCCAAGGTGGTGATAGTTAAACATATGCAGTTACCATGACGATTTTTTGTATTTATGTGGCAATCGTAATTTAGAATTAAAATGGCGATTTGGAACAACATGTTAGTACAGCATTCCGTTACATTTTTATTTATTTTGGGTTGCTAATTAATGTAGTTTTAATAATTAAGTGTCTTCAAATTCCCTAACTGATGCGCTTACCGGGCGTTAAAATAGGAGGGGCGTTAAAATAGGAATCCACTCTTTCTTGAACCATAAAACACATCTTTGGAATCGAAATCTATCTTAAAATCGCCTACTGAAACTGTTTTACAATCTTCTGCAGGCATATTCTAACTATATCGCGTAGACATTTTAAATACTGTCTGGAATGCACATCATAAACCATGAGTGTATTGTGTTTTCCTTCCTTGTTCCATAAAACGTTTCTCCGGAATAGAAATCTATATTAAAATCGCCTATCAAAACTGTTTAGCAATTATCGCGATGCATAGTCAAACTGCATTTCACCTTTATAAATACCATTTGGAAAGTGTATCATAATCTATGAGTGTACCGTATTTGTCTTCTCTTCTATAAAACACTTCTTCGGAATTAAAATCTATATTAAAATCGCATACTAAAACTATTTTACAATATTCGCCAGTCGTTTTCTAACTATGCTCGTAATATATTTATAATAAATTGTCGCGTTTAGTCACCAAATTTAACGACCCCTTATCAAAAATTGCAAACCTTGTAAGGCTTTCAACATTTTATTAACGCCCTCCCCCCTCTCCATGTTACCTGGTAAACACATTTGAAAATATCTTCTTCGTGACAGTTCATATCTGCAAAACTTGTCGACAAGATTAAGTAGACAAAAATGCGTAGACAAAACTCTCGTACTGAGCGAAATAGCACCCTAGTGCTAAAAAATCAAAAACTCAGTTTCATATTTTGAATACGCACTAAAGTGCTGTATCGTATCATAATCCATGCGCCGTCCCTATTTTTCTTCCTTATTCCATTATATCGGAAAATGTATCATTATTCATGAGTGTGCTGTGTTTGTCTCTTTTGTACTATAAAACAATTTTCAGAATTGAAATCGGCATTAAAATTGTCAGTTAAAACTGTTTGACAACTTTCGTCAAGCATATTCTAATTATACTTCACCATTTTAAATACTGTTTGGAATGTGCATCATAATCCATGAGTGTGCCATTTTTGTCTTTCTTGTTCCACAAAACACGTCAGAGCTTGGAAGGGTGACAACCTTCCCCGACTAAACTGTTGTGGGACTGTGTAAGCTAAAGGAGGCTGGTGCAAGTAAAATCTGTTCGCGGCTCCAATGTCCTTCATATTCAAACGACAACTCTGGAATGTGGAAAGTGTGTCATTATCCATGTGTCAGCCATAACTGTTTTACTTGTCCGGTGTCTTAATGAAAATTTATATTAAAATCAGCTACTAAAACTGTTTCAAAATCTTCATTAGACATATTCTAACTGTACCTCACCTTTATAAATACTATTTGGAAAGTGTATCATAATCCACGAGTGTACCGTACTTGTCTACCTTGTTTCATAAAACACTTATTTGAGTGAGATCGCTATATTAAAATCGCCTACTAAAAATGTTTTAGAATCTCCGTCACACATATTCTAATTATACTTCTCCTTTGTATAATAAACTGTAGGGGTTGTCAATTTCACCATGTATTTTAATATGTAGGATATCTTCCAGCTAGGTTCAGTTTTGGGAACTTATTTTTTGGCACCAAACTTAGCGATAAATCATCAAAAATTGCAAACATTGGCGAGTTTCGACATTTTATGTTTCCCCGCTCCCGGTGGCCGGCAACCCTATTAAAAAATGCAACAAAAGCGTGTCGACGCAGATTGGCTTATTTTTGAGCGAATCTTTGCTTATTACGAAAACAAACGCCCACGGAAAAATAATTTTTTTCTCAGTAGCAGCAGTAAACATTCGAAATACTACCATTCAATAATTTACAGTAGAAAAACGTGCGTTTTACATTTTAAAAAATCTAGATATTATTTTTTCCCTCTTTATTATTATCATTATTCCACTTTTTTCTTTTAAAATCTTCATGTAAATCAATGCTTTAAGACGACGGTGGCCACCTAAATCAACAAAATTGGCCCACAAAATGTGTTTTCCCTTTTTCACATACCAATAGAGCAGTTTCAACCACGTGACCGGCACTGGACTCTACCAATAAAAGCTCGTTTTTGAAGTGACGTCTGTCCACCAGGAATTTGAATGAACCAATAGAAACCTCATATTATTCCACCAGGATTGAATTGTGACGTAATCTGAAACTGCTCTAAGCTAAACCATGGAGAAAAAACCGCGTATGTCTACGACAACTTGTTGAAAAGATAATAGGGTTTGAAAAAATTAAAGGGACAGTTAAATGTCCACAAAAATGCAAACAAACGCGTAAATAAACACGTGTCAATATTTATTGAACGTTTTACAAAATAAGCTAATATTTGAATGAAATTATTTTAAAAATATGTTTTGTTAAGGTAAAATCATAAGTAAATTTATTCAGAAGAGACGGTATTAAAGGTAAGTGGAAAATTACACTTTAAATTGGATTTTCTCCAAATTTTTTGTGATTTTTTTGCCTTCGAAATGCTCCATGCGTCTTAATTTTTGTCGGAATTGTACAAAATTTACTAAAAACATTCTTCTCATACATTACAATAAATCTGTGTATCCTTTTTAAATAGGGTCAAAATTTCGATTATGAAATTTCACTTTTATTTACGAAAACTGAAAATTTTCGGGAAAATTTGGTATATATCCATGAAAATATTTCTAAAAAATTAACTACTCTGTCGATTCAAAAACCAATACACAAACTTTTTTAAAATGTTTTTTTGCTATTAAGAAAGAATATTAGTAAAAAAGTTAAAATTAGAACGCATGGAGCAATTTTCGAAATTAAAAAGTTAATTAATTTTTAATTAATTACTAATTTTTTTTTTAATTTTTAAATTTTTTTTTCAGTTATTTATAATGCTTTTAGTTTAATATATTAAAATACAAAATTTCATAATCCTATCTTATTAAATAAAAAAAAAAACTATTTAATGTCCACCGTCCCCTTAAATGATACTCAACGTAAATAATTTCATTCTGGGTGCATATTGTTATTTAAAATTCAACGAAAAAAAATCATTATACACAAAAAGATAGCCAGCAATCTCGCACATTCTCCAGCTTTATTTACGGTTTACTTGCAGCAATCCGACTCTTACCGCAAATGGAACTCTCGGCGTAATTGGAAGCTAAAACCGCAAGCACTCTTTTTTGAATTTAACTCTATTTTTAACTTTTTAAATATCTAGCACACATTGTGTAATTTGGTAATCAGTTGGCACTAATATAGCACTAATTGCGTAAGTTTCAGAAAAAAATATTTTTGTTCTTTATGTGGCCGGCCAGATTGACGTCAGGATAGCCTGACCACATTAAATTCTGATTTACTCCCTTGAATATACAGGACTAATTCGCGGAGATTTGAGGACTAATCAGCATTAATTTTTTGTCTTGTTCTTTTTCATTTATGTGATCCGGCCAGCTTGATACGCATTAAGGTGGGAATAAAAAGGAATTGTTTACCGTCTATAGAAGTCATACTACCATCCATCACAATTAATTTTATGCATGGTCTCGGGATTCGAGGCTAATTTGTCTGCTGGTGGAATTTATGCTCGAAGGTTTATATTCAAGTGCAACGTGTATCCGTTATATAATAACTTTTTCTCCATACAAACCACACACTCGAAATGAGTTCCTTAACTGTCTTGTCTTTACGAAAATTTATATGAAATAAATATTTAGAAGATGATATCGCATTTTGCTTCAAAAGTATGTTAACAGAAAGAATGTCAATGTTTTAAAATCATTACTGTTTAATGAATACCTTACGCAAAACCGTAGCCAGGAAAAACTTTCAGACACACTTGGCCACAGGGTTGAGCTTTCTCTGTTCGAAATAATAAAAGTATTTATTAAAAACTTTCCACACTTTTTAAAGTACGATCTTTTTCTATTATTTTTTTTGCTTTTTAATAATCAATAAATTTAACCCATTTATGCCAAGTGTCTCTTTATTTGTGACGGCATTTTTGCTATCAGTCGAAAATGATATTTATTTTTCCTGGTCTTTATTCACGAGTATTGAATCTTAACGCCACAAAATGTTTTAACATCACCAAGTAGGATGCTGACATTTCAATTTTTATGCATGATGATTTTAAAAGAAATCATCCCTTATTCAAGAAGTTTATATCAGAAATTTATCTATTATTATATCTATTATTGCTGGTATTAGCAAAAATATCTGCGCACAAATGCTTTAAAATAAAATAACGCAATGAAAAGAACATTAATTTATAAAAAGTTATTTATTAACGACCGATTTCCTAGCGTCTAGAAGAAAGTTAAATAATCCGAAATTTGAAAATCCGAAAATGAAAAGAACATTAATTTATAAAAAGTTATTTGTTAACGACTGATTTCCTAGAGTCTAGAAGAAAGTTAAATAATCCGAAATTTGAAAATTCGAAAATGAAAAGAACATTAATTTATAAAAAGTTGTTTATTAACGACCGATTTCCTAGAGTCTAGAAGAAAGTTAAATAATCCAAAATTTGAAAATCCGAAAATGAAAAGAACATTAATTTATAAAAAGTTATTTGTTAACGACTGATTTCCTAGCGTCTAGAAGAAAGTTAAATAACATATGCTAGTTAATTAACTTTTCTCCAGAACCGATTCACACCACTCACGCTCATTACATCACGTTATACCCGTCCGTCATGACAATAAGCAGACGGGATCGACAGATACATACTTCTTGAGCAACGACAATTTGATATGACATATTACATCGTTAAAATTTCCAGTTTTAATTTCTGGTTTTGTTGTTTTTAATAGAAAAGTAAATTTCTATGTTCGAAAATAATATTGCTTGTATATTTATTGCCCGTACAATTATTTACAGCTCTAAGACTGTTCGTTTAGTAAATCATAACAACTTTTGACCAGATTTTTTTTTGATAATTCAATTGAGCAAGAGATACGGAATTCTATGTTGTTTCTTTACAAGTTGTACTCTGAACTATTCCAAACAATGAGCCTATAGAAAAACCAAGGGGAAAATGCTAAACATACGGAATTTTGCAATATTTCCCTTAACACGTAACACCTCGCTCAGTGGCGGTTCAACAAGTCATATTTGGTCTTACATTTCGTCGCCACGATAAGTTCAAGCAAAAATATTGTCTTGATTCATTTTATTTTAATATTTTTTCAAAAGATAACATTGAAAAATGTCATTGCTTTAGCTCCGAAATACTTATTTTACTAGCATCTTAATTATTTACACTAGTTTATAAAAAAAATAATGTAGTGAAAAGTGATAGAAATAAAGAAAGTATTAAGAAATTGAAATAAAAATTAATTAACTAACCGAACGTAACAAACCAAAAAATCCGGAAGAGATACCGCAAAACAAATGGCCCTGTGTGCACAGTGAAAATGTGCGAACGGAATGATATCAACAGTGCCGTATGTTCTTTCCAGCTGTCTCCGCTTCTGATTCCAGAGAGAGGTTCAGAGGGAAAATTTTCCATTCGCACGTGTGATTGAATAAAGACTTTGCTGTAGTAACCTACACTACAGTGCGTTAGCTATCATAAGCTTATTTAATATTAGGGTGGGGGGGGGGAGAGATTAAAACTCACGTTTTAATTCACAAAAATCTAGAAGTGTACTTAATTTTTGTTTTAAATTTAATTCGTTAATGTGTTTATTCTTAAGTTTTTCATTTGGGGGTTCACGTAAACATGGCGATGCTTATCGGTTCACAAAAATTTGTCGACAGAAAAACCAGGCAAGAGTGAAAGAGCACTAGTGCCTAAAATAATAATAAACTTCAGAAAACATTTCGTGAAGAATGGTACAAATCATTTATTTATTTTTAATTTCATTTAAAAATAAAATGCATTAAAAAGAATTACTGTGAAGAATTCCGTGAAGATGCCAACACTGAAATTTATTGTAAAAACTATTCCATTTACACTTGTTTTTCAAACATAGCAGCATTCGTATATTTCACTCAGAACGAATATGAACATGAACGCCAGAATTACTAGCAATTTCAATTTGCAATAAATAACTCGATAAACTGGTGTTTAAAAGTTAAAACTTTGTAAATAACACATAGAATGAAGCTGTAGGACCGTTTCGGGAGATATAAAAAGGTCCATCCTACTTGAGCTGTCGTAAAAAGTTCCTTCTTCCCCACTAATAGGAAATGAGAGAATTTTTCCACGAGTGAGGAAGGAGGAGGAACTTTGTACCACCCGAAACAGTCACTCTGCTTCGTTTTGCTTCGTTGCTGCTCTCAAATGGAGGAGCCGCCACTCAGTCTTTGCCCCATTTTTGAACGTAAATTTTATGCTTTGGAATTTTTAGCTGAAACGGAGGAGCCAAATTTGGCATGTGGACTGTACACGAGATGCTCTAAAGAAGATTTAAATAAAAATAAAAAGACAGTAAGAGAAAAGAAATATTTAAAACATGTCCACTAGATTGCGCTTTGAATGGTGAATTCAGGGAAAAAAAAAAATTAGTTTGTAAATGCTCAAAAACTGTTGAAGAAACGTTGAAATTGTTTATTAATTGTGACTCATTTCCATTATTAAATTTGCCGTTTTACTATGCAAAGCACCACCCAGGCGCGCCAGGAAATGGAGGAAAAGTTTTCGGGGTTAGCCAGGAAAAATTTTCGGGGTGGGATATGCACCTGGAAAATTTTTCGGGTAACTGGAAAATTTTTCAAAACTATGGTAAGTTGTTCAAAAGTCCTTTGACGTATACTGATTTTGAAAAGGAACGCCCTTAAATCAGAACACATAATCAAAGGAATCTTGATTTATTTTGTGGGACATATTAATAATTTTGATCTCCCTGAACCCACTAAATAAACATTAAACTGAAATCTCTGAAAGTTTTAGAGTACCGTGAATGTCAATGGTAATTTAAAATTACAACTAGTAAAGAACTTCGTAAATTACATCCATGTATACTATAAAACGAAGCAGGGTGACTGTTTCGGGTGGTACAAAGTTCCTCCTCCTTCCTCACGCATGGAAAAAGTCTCTCATTTCCTGTCTGTGGGGAAGAAGGAACTTTTTACGACAGCTCAAGTAGGATGGGCCTTTTTATATCTCCCGAAACCGTCCTACAGCTTCATTCTGTGTGTTATTTACAAAGTTTTAACTTTTAAACACCAGTTTATCGAGTTATTTATTGCAAATTGAAATTGCTAGTAATTCTGGCGTTCACGTTCATATTCGTTCTGAGTGAAATATACGAATGCTGTTATGTTTGAAAAACAAGTGTAAATGGAATAGTTTTTACAATAAATTTCAGTGTTGGCATCTTCACTGAATTCTTCACAGTAATTCTTTTTAATGCATTTTATTTTTAAATGAAATGAAAAATAAATAAATAATTTATACCATTCTTCACGAAATGTTTTCTGGAGTTTATTATTATTTTAGGCACTATAGTGCTCTTTCACTCTTGCCGGGTTTTTCTGTCGAAAAATTTTTGTGAACCAATAAGCATCGACATGTTTTCGTTGAATTTTTCAATAGGGCTGGCAGGTAGCGGAGGGTGTGTGTGTATGTGTGTGCGGGGGATAAAATGATAAAAGCTGCGGTTTGTGTGCAGTTTTTGATGATTTATTTGCTGTGTTTGGCTACAAAAATAAGCCCTCAAAGTTGAACTTAACTTGGCGATATCTTCCCTTTTGGCGAGAAATTGGCAAACGCTGCAGTTTATTAGAAAGGAGAAGAATAGTTAGAATATGCCTGACAAAGATTGTAAAACAGATTTAGCCGGCGCGATTTTAATATAGATTTCAGCTTCAAAAAATGTTTTATGAAACAAGGAGGACAAACACGACATACTCATGGATTAAGATGCACATTCCAAACAGTATTTATAAAGGTGAAGTATAGTTAGAATGTGCTTTTCGAAGATTCTAAAACAGTTATAGTGGACGAATTTAATATGGATTTTGATTCCAAAAAAGTGTGTTATGGGACAAGGAAGAAAAATAGTGCTCTCTCATGAATAATGATACACTTTCCAATTTCTAAGCTCGAGAATCTTTCGTCGTGAAAGAAGAAGTTGGAAAAAATGGACATTGGTAACAATGAATTTGCAGTGTAGAATAACGAGTATTTCAAATAAATTGGAAAAAAAAATTATTCATCAAAATTAGTTAAATAAGCGTATATTTCAAATATTTTCATTGTTTATACTTAATAATGAGAAAATAATACAACTTTTGTTACATTTTTTTCACTTTTGTAATTTTATTGTAAAAGTTTAAAAAGTGGAAAATGTAAGATTTTCTGGCCCCTAATACCTGCAAGCCCTCGGAAACTGCCCCGTTTGTCCTGCTGGTAAAAGGGTACTGCAAAGACGGTACTGACAGACAGGCTGAACGGCAATCATTAAAATTCTTTTTACCTTCATTGAAAAGCGGTTATGAAAAAAAGTGGGTGTGTTTTGTGACGCAGTAGTATTGATGACGTTGGGGGGGAAAAGGTTACAGACTTTAACTCTGCCCCAGACAGTTCATTTTGAACGCCGTGCACCAAAATTCGCATCAGGTCAAAATCCATTTAGATTAACTGAAAAAGAAAAAGTATCATATTTTGTCCTTTTGATATCGATTGATACAAGAGAGTATGCACGCATCTGTAACATGGCGGCAAGCTCTGATTGATTACATCAGTCAGTGCTGTCTCAAATTGAAATAATCCATTGTCAACGATGTCGAATTTCGCTAACATTCTGTTACGAAATATGACGTAGGTCTTCTCTTGCGAGCGAGAAGGTTGAAACTTTCGTCAGGAACTTAGCTCCTATACCTTGTGACCTTTTAAACTTCACAATAAATGCGAAATTAGATTATGCGGCGATTCTTAACTCCTCTTATGGTCAAAGCGATTTGTTCGTTATTATCAATGCGTATAAACTGGTTAGGGGGGACGGGGGGGGGCTTACAGACTGCCGTAGTGTAACACAATATTCAGATAACTGTAGGAGTATTGGGGACCTGAAGGACCATTGGGCTGGAGTTGAACTTCAAGAAGTTAGCCACGAATGAGGAGACCTGTGCTGACACAATGACAAAGTCACTGAAAATCTCTCCTCCAGTTCTCCATGTACAATGGATACCGTCACATGTAAATCTAAATTACAGTGACATAGCTAACAGACTAGCCACCGCAGGTTTATGCTGAATTTTATCCTATCTTGAGCTATACTGGAGAAGAAAGATTTTAATTAACACTTCTTGGAAAAAAACTTCCAGTACATTCCTGGTATCGTGGTGCAGGTTCTGGTACAGCAGTGGGTTTTAACCCTTTGAGGCGCAACCCTTTCCCAATGCTGAAAAAAGGGCAGCCGTTGCCATCGATCGACTTAACTACCAGCAAGATGGCGGACGATCGAAACGTTCATCGCGCGGCACAGCCAGCTGTCGTCAAAAAAGGGCCTCTAGATCTGTGGCACGCGATGAACGTTTCGATCGTCCGCCATCTTGCTGGTAGTTAAGTCGATCGATGGCAACGGCTGCCCTTTTTTCAGCATTGGGCAATCTATCCAGCTGTTCTCGCGTTCTTCCATTTTTCAGCATATGTCAGTGCTGTTGAAAATAATCGTGACCATTTTTTTACGGGAAATGACGTGCTAAAAAGTAGAGAATTCTCGTGGAGCTAGGTCACCCGCAACTATTTTTATAGAAATCCAATCTATTCTTCGTGACTGGCAACAGTCAAAACGTTAGAGTTGGGTGTTCCCAGAGCGGGATCACTGCGCCTTAAAGGGTTAAAGGTGAGAGGACGACTCAAACAGTCCTGTCTCGCTTGAAATCTGTAGATTTATCTGTAGATCCGCTAGATTTTCTCATGGAACTAAAACTTTCCCAACTTGCATCAAGTGCAATGTGCATGATTCCACTGCACAACATCTGCTTACTTGTGTTGACATGGTGCGTGGAGATCTGCTGAGGAGTCCTACTATGGTGTTAGAGATCATGAAGGTGAAGGAATGTATAGATCTGATCTGATCTAGATCAGGGAGAATAGGAAGAAGAAAGAGGGTGGGGGGATGAATTATGAGAATTTATCACATTAATCAGTTTGTTTTCAATTAATTACCAATGCATCTTCGTCACCTACAATAATTTTCGAAGCTTTTATCCAGAGGTTTCCATTGCGCATGCGTGCATTTGCCAAACAAATTTACAACAAAGGATGTTTTGCTATTAATTTATCATAGGATATTGGATCGTTGAGAAGTTCTTTCAATGCGAATGGGGGCGACACAGAGGCAGCTCCTCCATTTGAACACACGAGCACGTGAACCCTCAGAGGAAAAACTAAAGAATAAACACAGTAACAAATTCAATTTAAAAAAAATATATAAATTAAGTATACTTCTAGATACTTGTGAGTTTCGGACTAAAAAAAAGACCCAAGATGTTGATTTAAAACATGAGTTTTACTCTACCCCACCCCCCACTATTATTAAACACGTTTATTATAGCTAACGCACTGTATCGTAGGTTAATAAAGCATAGTCTTTCGTCGCTCGCATGTGCAATCGACCGAGTAGCCTTCTGAACCGGTCTCTGAGGAAAGACGCCGAGAGAGTTGCGGGAGAAGCGAGGCGCTTCCGTTCGCACACTTTTATTGTGTTCACGGGAAATTTTTTTGCCGTTATCTTCTCCGGATTCTCTCTTGGTTTGTTGTGTTCGGTTAATTAATCCATACTTTTTTTCATTTTCTTATTATTTTCTTTGTTTTTATCATTTTTCACTTACAGTATTTTTTTCGAACTAGTGTCAGTAATAATTAAGATGGGAGTCCAATAAGTGTTTCGGAGCTAAAGCAATGATATTCTTCAATATTATCCTTTGAAAAAAAAAATTGAAATAAAAAATCAAGACAATATTTTTGCTAAAACTTATTTTGGTGACGAAATGTAAGACCCAAGATGAATTGTTTTCTTTCAGTTGCGTGCATTGTTTTCCTTTAACTGCTAGAAATACAAATATATTTTAATTTGTAAGGTGCGTCGTATCTGCATATTTAATTTTCGAAATTAATTTTGTGAACCTCCATTTAAATATGAGTAAGATATCTTAGGATGACTTTGACATTCGGGCAGTCCCGGACTGGCCAGGTCGGCTGGTCAGCCATTGCCATGGGCCTCGGCCCAAAGGAGCCCTGGAGAGGTCCACAAAAATTGGATAAACTATATAAGTAAGAGTAATTTGATTATTTATTTCCCGGTAATCTTAAATCTGTACGCAATGGAGGACCCCAGAAACACCGCGGTTGGAGGGGGCTGTGGTTTTTAGGCTCGTAAGCCTAATTTTCAAATATTACATATTCTGTTACCTCTAAAATTCTCCAGTAAGGGGCCCCTTTTCAATCACTAGACGAGGGCCCGCAAAGGAGCCAGTCCGGACCTGTATTTGGGCTTGGATCAGTCCGCAGGTCAAGTGTTTGGTGAATAAGGTCGTTAGGTTAGCAAATAACCACTGACAGCTGGACTGTCGACAACAGCCTACAAAAAACCGGTTACAGTTTAGGGTTCATGAAATTATGCTTGATTAATCACTAAAGACCGGATTTTGATGACATTTTTTGCCATATTTTGCATTTTTTTTTAGCTTTTTTTCTGTTATAGAGCATTTTTTAAGGTTTCTTTTAGGGCATTTTTTTAAATGTTGGTACGTTATTTTGCATTTTATTATACTTTTATTAATTTGGGGTCATTTTTTAAAGAAATGTAAAATTTTTGTAATACAGAGGGTGTTTACACATTTTTAGAACGATTTCGGGGCCGTTTAATTAATGTTTAAAATGTAAAGACTATTTTTTTAAATGTTCGATCTGATAGCCTTTTTTCTGGACTATAAGTCTGCATCGTGATTTCCATGATAGAAGAGCTTTTCGTAAAATTTTCAGGGGTATTGCTTTCCATTCCTCTTCCACTACTTTCCAGAGTCCATCTATCGTGGTGGGTTTGCGTTTAGAAAGAGCTCTTTTTAACAGACCAAAGACACAATAGTCCATAGGTGAAACGTCAGGGGACTTTGCAGGAATATGTTGAAAAGGTATATATGCAATGCCTGTATCAGTATTCATTTTTTCAAGGAATGCAGTGGTAGCTTCCGAAGTATGACTTGTGTTGAGCCACAAGTCTCGGCAAAAGCTGGTGAACATTATGTTTTTTAGCTTTTTTAAGTTGTAAATCTTGGTTTATTATTTTATTTATTGTTGCTTCAGATGTATCTAAAGACTTTGCAATTGATCTCTGTGTCGGCGGATTTTCTCTTGTTACCAGCGATTTCACTTTAGAAACATTTGAAACGGTACGTACTTTTTTCGGATATTCGTTTGGAGTCTTCCTTCCATGTAGAAATAATGATCGACGGTTTTTACCTTGCCGATTATTAATGTTGCTTATTTTGCACTTAGAAATTTTAATACCATGCATTCTACAACGTTTTTGAATGAAATAAGAATATTTCTCTTCGGAAAGCGCAAAAACACATCCTTCTATCCACAGCTTGTTTACATATGACATTTTGAAATAAGAATAAATTGAAAAGTAGCAGACAATTTTTTTCATTTCAAATAATAAGTTGTTGCCAAAAATTTTTATTCTGAAACATTTACTTTTTTAAAATTCTTTATCGAAATCGTTCTAAAAATGTGTAAACACCCTCTGTAGTTTTTCATTTTATTTAGTGACTTTCAATATATCCTGCAAACTACTTCCCATCAAAATAAAAAATAAAAACTTATGTGAATAATTGGACAGAGTATAATTGAAAAGTTTAACAAGGTTTTAGAGAAAAACTATGGCTTCCAAAAAATAAGAAAAATCTCTCTTAACAAGTGAAATGGCGATTTTTGAAATCGAAGTTAAGAGTTGTTAGTAAGTGATTCAGTTTTCTTCAAATATGCACCGATCACATCAGTAGACGTCGAAAGAAGCTTCTCTAGATACAAAAATTTACTCTCAGACAAGAGACATTCTTTCACCTTCGATAATATTTATCTCAGTTTCTTTACATATATTTTAGTTAGATGTCAATGTACAGTCAGGTGTATATTTTTTCTTTCTTCTTTTACTTTTTTATTATTACATATTTGTTTCAAATATTAATATGTTACATATCAGTTTCTTTGAATAAATATATTTTAATGTAACAAAACGTATTTTTATTAACAAATTATTTCTTTAGATTGAAATTTTTGTTTAAATATTACTGCCTTTTTTTCAGTTTAAGGGTATTTTTTTATGTTTTTAAGGGCATGGTTTTTTTTTTCATTTTTTAGGATTTTTTGGGTCATCAAAATACGGGGTTTATTTATCACTATCTCCAACCCTCATCGGTAATCAATACATATAATGCAATATTTACTGGTAAATTTGAATAATATGTATTTTTCATCACATGTATCAAACGACGTGGTTAGTATTAACAGACGGTTATAGTTAATAATAACTAGATATCTTTTATCACGCTGTAGCATAATGGTCAAAAATAGCAAATTGGATTTCATCATTTGTGCAGTCAACAACATGTCAGCAATTTTGTGAAAAGAAAACGTCTTTTTTTTTTCTTCTCTCTTCTGACACAATTGACACACATCGGATCTTAGATATCTGCAGATAAAAATACCATTCGAGAGTATTAACGCAAATATATGTGTATCTGTCAAGTTCAAAGTCAAAAACAACTTCAGAAAATAGATTAACCGGTGTCGGTCGGGAATACTGAGTCTGTTAGCGTTTTCTTCCACTGTTGAACACATTTAAAGAGCTGTAACTCGTAGATAATGCATACAAATTTGCGTAACGATTTACAAAATACTGAATACAATGGGAAAAAATATTGTATATCTCATATTAGTTTTTACCAGTTTTTGCGATCTTTGGACACCCCAAAAATCATAAATATTA
The DNA here is from genome assembly GCA_038373885.1 of Cheiracanthium punctorium. Classification (NCBI taxonomy): domain Eukaryota; kingdom Metazoa; phylum Arthropoda; class Arachnida; order Araneae; family Cheiracanthiidae; genus Cheiracanthium; species Cheiracanthium punctorium. The sequence continues at coordinate 111,075 of JAWZYV010013587.1, read as the reverse complement.
CAGAAAAAGTGGCCTTCGCCCTTAAAGAAAAATTGATAAATTACTTTTCTCATGCATGCTTACATTTTTGTACTGTTTAGTGCCGCAACTAGAGTTGATGTCACCCTGAGCAAATCTTAATTTTGGCGTCCTCTTTTTTGGAAACATAACTGATTTCAGTGCCCCCTCAACGCGACGCCCGGGAACGTGCCACGTTTGCAACCCTCTGGTTGTGGCCCTTGTAGTGTTCCTACTATATTTGCGCATCGAAATATTCTGATAATTAATTATTGCTCTAGGGCCGAGGTAGCCCAGTGGTTAAGGCGTTGGACTCGTAATCAGAAGGTTTCGGGTTCGATTCCGACGTACCGCTAAAGACCGCGGTGTACGTGCACGTTAAATTCGTGGTTCGGAAAGTCCTCTCGGCGGTCGTTAGCCGTTCCCGAGGGGTGCCAACATTCAGAAGTCCCCCCCCCCCACCTTCTCATGAGGATCCAAATTGTGGTGGGACGACCTATGTAGCTCTAAGCGATGCATTCAATGGAACGACCTGTCTTCTCCTGGCAAACAATTAATTTACTTAGCATTAGTGAAATTATAATAAAATCACTGTTCTTGACTGATACCAGGGTTCCCATTAGAAAAAAAAAAAATTGGGTGAGATTTCTCACCCATCCAAAAATGTTGAGTGAGATTTCTGAAAGTGAGAACATAAGTGTTGTTTAACATTATTTTATTTATTTATAGTAAGTACAATTTCAATAACACCGATTTTTCCGTTCATTAAAAAATTTTACAGCTTGATCATATGGAAAACTTTCTAAATTGATATTTCCATCAGCTATTCTAATAAGATTGCTTAAATTTGCACTTGAAAGTGCACTGAAATTTGCACTTGAATTGTTAATGGATATTCAAAGTTAATGAATATTCAAATTTATTCAAAGAATCACATTCAGTTTAACCAAGCAAAAGAATTATTAACTATAATATTTTATCTAGTATAATAAAATTATATAAAATAGCTTAATATTTATATAAATATTAAATTATATTATACTACAAAGTTGGTAAGATACAAATATGTGTGACAAAGTTAAAACAGATATAGTTAAGTTCAAATTCTTACTACAGTATAAGCTAGATTACCTGGCATTTAACCAGAAAATTCAGCTTCTTTTTTTTTTTGGGGGGGGGGAGGGTCTTCTTAAAAGATTGAATTCACTCTTACTGTGAATGACAACTAAACTTAGAACGGAAGGGGGGGGGGTGACTCCAAACCAGAGGTTATCAATAATTCCATGAATTGTGGTGGTATATAAAAAAAAACCGGATGAAATGCTCTCAAAAGTCATATACGATGTAGGGATCGACCGACAGTATCGGCAGCCGATAGTATCGGCGCCGATACCTCCAATTTTTTTAGGTATCGGTATCGGTTCTTTCGATTCTAAAAGTATCGGGAAAGTATCGGTTTCTGTTGCTTTCATCCATTTTCACCGATACTTTTCAACCGATACTTCGCTTTTCAGAAGAAACCACGCAGGCGCAACACCATTTTAGAACCTTTATTTTGGTAATGAGATGAGATGCGTCGTTTCATTGGCACATTTGTTTGCCCGAGTGTTTTCGAACTGTGTTTTTTTTTAAATTCTAACCATCGCTAAATGGATGTCGTATCACCAAGTGTGGTCAAAATTATGGGCGAAGCTTTTCTTCGCCCATAATAGAAGAATAGACGATTGTCCTGTTAGATGATAGTTTAACAGGACAATCGTCTATTCTTCTAAATTATTTTGAATTGGTGCCCAACACTAAATACGCTAACTGCAAGGATTGCAAAAAACAAATGTCGAGAGGTAGGCTATAATTTTATTTCAGTTTTAAGAACGTTTATTTTCTCCCTGTGTGGACTCAAAAAAGAGTTAATTCATATGTATATATAGATTCAATTGTGTATATATATATATATATATATATATATATACACAACTGAATCTCCCTATCAAGGGCGTAGCCAGGGGGGGGATAGCGGGATATATCCCCCCCCGAAATTTTTGGATTAGAGATGAAATTCCGTCTATTTATACACATATAAGTTCATAGCCCCCCCCGAAAAATTTTCCAGGCGCATATCCCCCCGCGAAAAATTTTCATGGCTAGGCGCCTGCTCCCTATAACGAACTCGCTCGGTTCCAGTTAAAAAATTCGCTATAGAGAAAATTTCGTTGTACAGAGATTAGAGATTTTTGCTGTTATTTCATCAAATATTACAAACTTTTTAGTTAATTTGATGTTTAAAAGTATTAAATTATGACTTTCAATTAAAAATAAATTGGTATTTATTATAAATTTGTTAAACTTGCGGTTTCTTAGTTTTCATTGTATAAACGAAATGTTCAAAAGTAAAGACAATCGACGAAATTAGAGAATAAAATTTGTAATGCACTTACGTTTATTTTACTTCAAAATTCCGTTATTTTACATTGTTTTGCATTCTGTGATTTTAAATTTTCAAAAAAATTTTAACATTTTAAAAGTCCGCTGAAAATAGAGTGAGGCTCATTTTCTTCCATTTGGAAACATTTTTTTAATGGTTTTGAAAGTTTGAAGCATTAAAGTTTGATGTGGTTATGATCGTGAAGCGCAGGACCTTATTATTCTATGTGCAAATCGGGACTTTGACCAGGGCCCCCCAATTTCAAATGTTTTTTCTGAAATATTCTTTTTTATATCAACATTTTATGAAAAATATAACAAATTTCATAGATTGGGGGGCCCCCAAATCTATCAATGCCCGGTGCCCCTGTTGGTCATAATCGGGCGCTGGTGAAGTGTCTTCATTATCGGAGTGAGTTTCAGTTTCCTGGCCTCCATTTTTATCATCTGTTACTCTTGCACTAAGTAGTGGTCTGTTCAAAAATTGTTCAAAAATTAAAATTTTCTTCAAAACTAAAAAAAAAAAAAAAAAAAAAAAAAAAAAAAAAAAAAAAATCAAAGGTAAATCTCAAATATTCGCTATGGGAAGATAAGCTCTTCGTTATATGGAGAATGTTTATAGTGTTATTTAAGCCTTAAAGTTACGTTTCCATGAAAAATTTCGTTAAAGGGAGACATGCTTCAAACTTTTATTTAAAAAAAAATTGCGAAAGGACATCTGATTCGGCTTGGGTATGATATAGATATCAAAATTGATGGGGGAGACGACCCTTAACATCGTTTGATATTTCAGGGGATGACGACCTTTAAAGTGTTAAAGCAGGTATGGGCAACGTTTGAAAAGTTGTGGGCCAAACTTTTAGGATGTTAGCGAAGTCGCGGGCCAAACTTGCGGATTTTAGCGAAGTGGCGGGCCGTATAATTGGGATTTATATGGGATATTGACTGGTTTATACTGTTCTGCGGGCCAGATCAAAGCTATGGCTGGCCACATCGAGCCCGGTTGCTCATATGTGTGTTAAAATGTAATATTTCAGCCTTCGAAATACGTTTGAGGAATTTGTTTCTATTTAGCTTATAGAACTTCAGATACAGACATTTTAATATTAGTCAGCCGGAAATATTTGAAACCGAAAGTAGCATTCTGCTATCGGAAGTGAATCGTATTTCTGCGCATGCAAACGGGGATAGGGTTTTAACACAATGAAGTTTGCTGGGCATATCCACCCCCCCCTCATGGCGCCCCTCTGCAAACGTAAAAAAAGGCTCCCCTTTTGTGCTCTAGATCAGTGGTTCCCTAACAATGCCGGTCCTAGGGTGGAGCGAACGGTGCGACAGCACCGGGCGCCATCTTTATGGGGGCGCCAAAATACCTTACTATGTAATATGTGTACACATATTTGAGTGTCCATATGCTGTTGAAATTTTCGTTTTAACGCCTCAAAACTTTTCTAGCTGAATTTGCATGTGTGTGTGTGTGTGGCGGGGGGCGCATTTTTGTATTTCGCACCACTTAGAAATATATCTAGGACCGGTACTGTTCCCAAACTATGGGCCGCGACCCATTGTTGGGTCACGGGAGCAATTTCGGTGGGTCGAAATGGGTGGGAAAAATTAAACTTTAGTGCTTTACATATATATAATAAACTATACTATTTTATAAATCCTATATATATTGGTTATCGTTATGTTGGGTCGCGAAAAAAAAATCTCGTTGAAGATTTTTTGAAGACAAAAAAGTTTGGGAACCACTGCTTTTTATCAACAATTTCTCAGTTGTAGTTCGAAAATGCCCCCCCCCCCTCCTTGTGACGATGGCATCCAGACCTTGCTTACCGTGCCACGCCGCCCCCTCTCAGAGGTTAGAATTAAAACAGATAAAATTTGTTCATATCAATCACAGAAAAACATGCAGAGCTGCCAAGTCTCCGGCTTTTTTCGGGAGATTTCCCACCACTAATTTTTACTTACAAATTTATAATTAAAATAAGTCCAAATATCTAATGCAAAATAAAATTGTCTAAAAATTGTGGTGGGAAATCTCCCGGAAAAAGCCGGAGACTTGGCAGCTCTGAGCATGTTAACAATGATCATAAAAACAAAAACACTGAAGATCAATTTAATTAAATATGGATACTTTAAGTAGCAACTTTTTTTTTAAGACTTGAAAATTTAATTTAGTTTATCATTTTTGCATTTCTCTTCAACCTTCAATTAATCTCATCATTTTTAAGCATCTTTTATTTAGACCCTCCAAGGCCGTAGCTTGAAAACGAGCAAAAAATATTTTTCTTCATATTGTAGCTGTTTCAAGGACAAAATTAATGATACTAAAATTATAAACGAAACCTATATGTAAAAACAATTTATTCCTTTTTTGTGTCGCGAAGAAGTTAACTTTTTGGCAGTGACTTGAAAACTGGCGACTCCCGTGAACTTTAATTATGTTGGTCCAGAAGTTAAATGATTCATTTTTAAAACATTACACACTATCAAAAGTACGAATTAGCAAACATTTAATGATTTTATAATCTATCAGATTAATGAGAGAACGTAGAATTTGTGTCTTATTCTGTTTTGAGAAGTGTAATAATTATCAATATCTGATAATTATTTATATTGTTAATTTAAAAAGTTGAAGCTGTATTAGTATAAATAGTAATACTAATTATTATTTAGTTTATTTCAAATTTTGGAGTAAAAAACATATTTCTTGTGAATAGTATTTGATTTATATATAAGGAAAACACAGGAATAATCGGTGTGTGCCTGTTCTTCGTACGGAAAAGATCAAATACATGGACCATCCGGATTAATTGACTTAACACCGTCCGGAGAATCCAAATATTCGGATTTTCAAAAAGAACTTAAAAATGATCATGAATTCATATTAAAAAGAAATTTTGCTAAAACATTTAATAATTCACTTAGTGGTTAAATAATTGGAGCAGATAAATAAAACCATTAATTAATGTGAACTTATTATGCATTTTAAGGGAAGAATTTACATACGTGTTTAATGAACAATATCTAAATACCTTTTATCTGGCTGGAATATAGAAACCTTTTATCTGGCTCATAGCAACAATTAGGCGACAAAATAGAGGTTGAGAAAAATTGATTTAAATATTTGCACCAGTCGGCACTGGAAATGGATTCTCTTATTAATATATCCCTTTAACTCCCCCCCCCCCCGTGTTTGTGTTCTGTCAAGCCTAAATGAGGGCATCTACCTATTAAGGGGGCTTGGGCGGAGGACTTTTTAAGGGAGTCTAACGCATATTCACGTAACATCTGGAGAAAATCGCCCAAAACTCTAGACCATTAGATCGATAGCTACGCGAGGAGAAAGAATTCCGAACCTGCACACTAAGACGCTTCCCAGTGCTCAGCTTTTTATAAATTCGGCCATTCGTCGGCATGATTGAATAGAAAAGAAAGGCTAGAACCACTGTAAATTCACACTTCAATGTATCCACTGCTTTTTCTTTTTAATGCTTTCTACTGGGCTCAAATTTCATCATATTCAAATTATTCCTTTTAACGATAACTACACTCTCGTTACAAAAACTGCCCAGAATACAGATGTAGGCTTAAATGACATTAAATTATGTAAAGTATCGGTATCGGCCGATACTATAACTTAAAAGTATCGGTATCGGCTATTTCTGAAAATGAATTTATAGGTAAAGTATCGGTATCGGTCATCGGCGAAAATGTGGTATCGGTCGATCCCTAATACGATGGACACATATACAAAAACAAAACATTTTACAGCTGGCAAGCAGGAAGAGAAAAATCAACACGTCAGATCAGCGCCGATAGCATTAATTAATATTCTCCTCTCTGCATTCCGATGTTTTAATCCTGTTATCTCTAAACAGAAACTCAAGAGAGGAAGGGGGGGGGGACGCTTCATTGCGGCCGAGGCACGCTCGTTATCCGACAGTAGTAGAGTAAAAAGCAAATTTTTGTATTTGTAAACTAGCGTTTTTAAACTTTCAAACAGCGTGCGAGAATCTCGCGCAGGTGGCGAATATTTTGCGGTGCGAGAATACCTCGTGCTGTAATATTTTTTGCGCGAGATTTAAGAAATTTATGCGAGATTCTCGCGGTCTCGCACTCTAGCGGGAACCCTGACTGATACTCAGGGCCGCAACAAGAGCTTTATTGGCATCTCTTTACTCCCAACCCGATCAATGTAATTCTTGATGTTTATCACGTTTTGTGTTGTGGGTATATATATAAATAAATAATTTTGTTACCGTAACACTTTAGAGCCTTTATTTCTACTCCGACCTCTAGTCACTCCTTGCACGTTGTTTTAATTTCCTCTTCGAGCCTACCATCAAACAGGAAGTCATAAGACGGCCGACGATAAACCGTGGCAGTATTAATTCAGAGAGTACAAGTTTCACTTAAATTCCTTACAACTAGTGGCACAGACAAACAGAAACTCCATCGAAAATCAATTTGCATGCGCTGCGGCAAATTAAACTTTGGACACGCTGCTAAGTCGCCGGAGAGACAGACAGCCTTATTGCATCCGGCCAGAACACTGAGGAAACGAGGATAAATCCAACCAGCCACTTGGCGTTAAAAAGATTCCCGTTTCCTAATTTCAGGAAAACGGGAGACAGCTACGAAAGTCCGAAGTAATCCTTTTCTGATCCAGACAAAACTTTTTGTTCTGTTGGCGTGCACTGCTGCTGCAGAAGATTAACTGTTAAAGGTCACGGTGCCATGAGTCCAATTTAACGCTTTGTAAGGATGTTTCAAAATTGCAAACAAAGCAGTACTACTAGCTTGGTTCCGACATGTGTTTATTTGAGATTTTAGCAAGAGTTTTTATGGTGATGTTATACGTGAGTAAAGACTGAATTAAGCGCCTTTGCGGAGCAGACGTCACTCTTTAAAAAATTGGCATATAGGCGCAGGGCCGGCCTAAGGGGGTACGAATAATGTAGGCGATCACCTCCCGCTCCTTGGCCATTTATCAAATTAGACCGAGCTTAGTAGTAGGTTGTGATATATCCCGAAAATAGCCCAGAAATAAAGCTAATATGTACCAACAGTGACAGTAGTAATTTATGTAGGACATGATAGAAAAGAGGCCCCGCGCTTGCGCTTCGCCTGGGGCCTACTTACCTCTAAATAATGACTCTGCAGAAAAAAAGTTTTGAAGTATTCGTCAAATTTCTTAAGCAGATTTCATAAACAATTAGCTTGCTTTAAAAAAATCATCAATAAAACGAAATAGAATTTTTAAACTATCAATGATAGCGCTTGCTGTGAAAGATACATTTGTTTTTGTCCAGCAGTGATAGAAAAGTTCACTGTTATTTCTGCACTTATTGTAAAGTGATATCAACAGCTGCATGAAGACGACGTTACCGACCCTCCACTGTGATTCTGAATCCTTATTATGTGCCCTACTTTCCCGTAACGCTTTATCTCTCAAATTAATTTATTTTATAACAAATAAGCTTGAGACTTTCTTGTGCGGTTTTAGAAAATCTCATATTAAGTAATATTTTTATGTGTTACAAACATTTCGCACTGAAATAAATACTAAAGTACAGGAAATTAAAGGTCTCGCTGGACATTTATTACAGGTTTATGTCCTACTAAGCAATTTTACTGGCGGGACTTTAAGGCTGTTCTTCGGGGAAAAAAAAAAAAAAAAGAACGCTGTTTTTAGCCTTGGTACACAAATTGAAATAAACTAATAGCACCATGGTCTCCAAAAAATTCCAGATGGTTCTTCATAAGCTGCTTTACACACTGCAACAACCGAAAAAGCTGTGGATTTTGTGAAATTTTCAGAAAAAATTCTTAAACATGGATCTGAGCTCCAAGATTTTTCGAAGAGTGACACGCTTTGCGAAAATTTCCTATTTTTAAGAATTTTTTCTAAAAGTTTTGAAAGTGATACAGGTTTATCGTTTATTGCAGTATGTAGTACAGCTTGTAAAGAGACAGTTTCAAAATTTTGCAGTGCCTGGCATAATTAGCTTATTTGTACTTATGTACCAAAATCACATGATTTTTTCGAATAACATCGTTAAAGTTCCGTCGGGTGTTCTAATCATTACGGGACACCCTGCAAATGTGTTTTCTAATATTTTAATCATTTAAGTGAGTTTTCATCATTTTGTTATTCAGTTTTCTTCTAAATTAGATGTTTCTTCTCTGGAATAGCTTGTACTCTAGACGAAAATGGCTATTTTAAAATTACGTGTAGTTTTTGAACGCCAAAACTGGATTGTCCACTTCGCAGGACAAACAGTAAACATTTGTTTTAGAACTATCTTATCGATCTACTATTGACTGTTTACATTGAACGTAAACAAACTGAAGTAAATTGAGTTTAGATTTTATATCGATATTAATCCTTATCGTCCCCAAAGCTATATCTGTATTTAGACGTTTTCTTTCGTCGCACCCGATGAAGTGGCACACATTTTAACACCATTTCGAACTTTTGCCCAAATTTTGTTCTTTTTTTTTTAACACTTTCCAATGATGTTGAAAAGTGACAACAAACGATTTCTCTATGTTTGTCGGTTCGCCTGTGTGACAACCAGAACCTGACTATAACATTTTAGTGCTCCAGGGCACTTTTCAAATTTTGTACCCCTATATATGCAGCCTCTATAAATTTTGTCCCCATGCACACAGACGGCGCTGTAACGTCGCATTGAAGTCACAAAGTCACGCATGTGACGTCACGTTGCCGCGCAAGGACATTTTGACATTCAAGGCGACTCATTTATGAGTCATTCGTGACGGTTGTGTGACGTCGCAATGACTTCACATTTAGGTCACGGTGCTATTAGTATAGTCTAAGCACAATTATTGGTCTTTATCTGCAGTATGGCACAGGGCACGGATCCCAAGGGTCCATGCTGCTTAGTTAGGGTCTGCTAACAGCAAGGATGATTCATAACTCTTGTAAAATAAATATATATATGGGGTGGTAGAAGAAGCCTTTTCAGAATCCCAAAGCAATGTGCATGGTCGGAAACGTCATCTTCATGTACATGTTGATAATCACAATGGAATAACAGAGAACTTTCCTACCAGAATTCGTCAAAAACTAATCCATGGATCTTCCATGGACAACGTTTGACTGAAAAATTGATTAGCAGCAGGATTAATTATTAAAATAAAAACTATATAGTGATTACAGGAATGATGCTTTAATGGATTAAAGTGATTAGTAACAGTTAAATGCAAACAACATTTCTGGCTACACATTGCTGTGGGATTCTCGGCTCCATCTACCACCCCCTTAGATGTTTTTTTTTTTTTTAAAAAGAGTTTTGGAATCATCCTGTAAATGCAGAGACGGCCCGAGGGGCGTCCCCCAGGAGAAGCGCAAGAGCGGGGCCTTTTCTCTATCATGTCCTATGAGATAGCAATAAAGTGGCCCAGGAGCGGGGCCTCTATAAGCGCGGGGCCTTAGGCGATCGCCTACATTCGGACCCCCTTTGGGCCGACCCTGGTAAATGTTACGGACCACTCCAAATTCGCTATTGAAAAGATTGTCTGTACCATTAATAGCTCTTTTTTGTGTTGGTGGGTGGGCAGGGAAAATCAAAATTCTCCGAATACAATAAGATCCATGGGCAGATGTTGAAGATACATTTTAATGGCTGTCATTTGTTTCAAACGGAACAAAAAGAATACATGTTAGTAGAATTTATAAACGAATGCCTTCCGTCGAAGATAGTGTACTACAGCTTTTTAATAGGAGCGAACAAAAGAATTTCAAGAAGTATTTTTTCTTGGAAATTATTTCCTGAATAAACTAATATGACTAGTCTCATTCTTAACATCTTTTCATCATTTTTTTTAAGCAAGGAAAATCCAAGTAGAAAACGAAATCAATACTGTCCGGAATACTGATGTTCAAAATATCTCTGCTGCCATTTTTTTCCCTCCAATAATCAAGGGATGACGTCATATTACTACGTCCAAGACGTGACGTCATTACCTTCTGATTTATTGGAATTCCTTCTCATATATCAAGAAAACGTATCGTGTACATTTTTGCGTCATAGAAAAGTTTAAAAAATAAAGTTTGATTTACAAAGGGGCTATGTAACAATTAAAAATAAGTGTCTCTTGATTTTTCTCATTCGTGTAGGGAAAGTTTCCTTAGCTCAACATAGAAAAACTACCTACACAGGGAGAATCCAAAACTTTTCTAAGGGATGTACATGGCCCCCACAAGGATGGGACTGGGTCTAGGGTCCGGGAGCAGCCTTACGCAGTTTAATTGTTTAATTATTTGATTTTAATACAAACTAGGAAAAATATTTCCAATTGATTTTTTTACCATCTAATAAAATTTTACGAAAGATTCTACAGCTTATTATAGCTTTAGAATATAGCTGAAGAATATTCTAAAGTTATAATTAGCTGTAGAATTTAACTATAATTCTACAGGTATGTCGGTATCGAGCCCGAAATCTTTCAGTGACCTCAACCTCAAACACTGGGCCACCACGGCGCAACGAATTTGTTTGATTGCATCGTTGCAAAGACGCAGTGGTAGAGATTCCCCTTCAGTGCTCATTCTTTCTTTATTAGATAAGGGATAGCTCAGACATGGTCCCATATCAGTTTGGTCACCTTCTGACGATTTTATCATTTCGAAAGTAAGAGTTTTTAAATCATTGATTGAAAGGTTGCCATTAATGACAGCGTATTTTGAAAATTTTCAAGCCTCACCACTTTTATCGCGAAGTTTGGGGTCAAAGACAAGTACTCAAAACTGAACTCGGATTGTCGATATCGTCTACATTTGGTGAGAAAGAGAAATTACCGAACCGTACTACAATCTATAACAAAAAAAAAAAAAAAAAAAAAGAAAAAGAAAAGACGCACCAAGAAGGAATTGTCCAATTGCGATAAAAATTGGTGGATGTAAAGAACATACACATACACACACACAAAAAAAAAACGATTGAAATTTCCGAACAATTGAATAATTTATTGCAGAGTTTTACAAAGGGAGGAAGTCAATAAGGCGTGGTCCATCTCTGGCCTTGATACAAGGTGTCACCCGGCGTGGCACAGGCTGATATATCGGATGGTGTCCTGCGGAATTTCTTGCCAAATTGTCTCCAACTGTTGGGGGTAAATTGGCAACATTTTGAGATGGTTGCAATCGACTTCCAGTAGCGTCCCAAATGTGCTCTATGGGAGAGAGATCATGCGAACTAGCTGTCCAAGGAAGTACGGTATGCGCCCGGCCATTAACGTGCTGAAAAGTAAGTCCACGGTGTCGCAAAAGGAACGGTAACAAAACAGGTCGTAGGATGTCGTCAACGTACCGCTGTGCTGTCAAAGTGCCAGAAATGCCTATCAAAGGGGTCCGGCTATCATAAGAGATGGCACTCCAAATCATGACACCTTGTTGTGGGCCTGTTTGGAGACCGATAGTCAGGGCAGGATCCCCAGGGCCCCCGAGAAAAATTTTATAAGGCGGGGCGAAAATCTTCCCGGCCCCTTTCGTAATCACAGCTCGAAAAAACAGGAGGGACGGAAGGATTTTTTTTTGTTGTTGTTGTAAAACTGCTCTTTTTAATGATTTTCATATAAAATGCTAAAAGGAAAGAGAGTGGGAGGGGAAGTTTTTCTGATATGTAATGGTACTTTTAATTCATGTTCGAAGGTTGAAAAAATACTAATATTTAAATGGTAGAATTAACATTTCTGCCATCTACACTCATGTCCATAAATTAAGGATAATTCAGAATCACACAGAAATTGATCTCTAAAATAAAAATTTCACCTGTGGAATGATCACACGCATCTTGAAGAAGAATATGCAAATTACAGGAAACCACCAGATGGCGTGGATGGTACGTCACAATGACGAGAGTGTAAGAGAGGGGTATATAAGGAATGGTGGCAAAGAAGTAAAATTGTTCACAAGCGCTGTGAAAGCCTTTCAGTGCAAAAACCGCATAGTTATGGCACAAAGGAGGCATTTGGATGATGTTTTACGTGGTAGAATTATCGGACGACTGGAATGTGGACGTACCCAGCTGGAAGTATCCGAGGAACTTGGAATCGCCCAGAGTGTCATCTCCAGGCTTTGGCAACGATTCCAAGATGATGGTAATGTGAGTAGACGTTACAGCACAGGTCGCCCCCGAGTTACAACGCCGAATGAGGACCGCTATTTGGCAGTTACTGCCAAAAGAAACAGACGGAGTACAGCATCAGACCTGTCTCGTCAGCTCTCTTCAGCTACCGGTACGACAGTTTCAAGGCAGACCGTGTACAGACGCTTAGGGCACATTGGTCTATATGCTCGTAGGCCTGTCAGATGTGTTCCACTTACCGCAACTCACTGTCGCCTGCGATTAACCTGGAGAGAGCATGCATTGTGGACACCGCAACAGTGGTCTTGTATGATGTTTTCCGACGAGTCCAGGTTTAGTTTGGAGTCTGATTCTCGCCGGACATTCATCTGGAGAGCGCCAGGTACCCGTTACCACCAAGAGAACAGCATTGAAAGACACCGTTACGGTGGTGCAGGATGGCTCGTTTGGGGAGGAATTATTCTTAGTTCCAGAACTGACCTGCATGTTCAGAGTGTAACGATGACAGGCCACATCTATCGGGATGTCATTCTGGAACAACATGTACGTTTGTTTCGGGGCGCCATGGGTGCTGAATTTGTGTTTATGGATGACAACGCCCGTCCTCACCGTGCAAACATTTTAGACGAATACCTTCAATCGGAAGATATCACCCGTATGCATTGTCCAGCATACTCACCGGACTTGAGTCCAATAGAGCATGTGTGGGATATGCTTGGCCGACGAATTGCAGCCCGTCAACCCCCTCCCACCTGTCTACCGGAACTTCGGAGTGCATTGCTTCATGAGTGGTGTAATATTCCCCAAGATCAGATTGATCATTTGATACTCAGCATGCCTAGGCGTTGTCAGGCCTGTATTGCATCGTCCGGGAGACGTACTCCGTGTTAACCATCCTACTAACCATGTTATACTGTTTTTTGTAAATAGGTTCTTTTTTGAAATTTGGTCAAGGGAGTAAAACTTGCAATTTTTATTAATTATGTCAAACATATAGCATCGTTTTTGCTCTTTACTTTTTGTTTAATAAATAGACTTTACAAATAAGTCAAATTTGTTTTGCTTCTTTCTCTTTCTTTGCCTGAACTTCATTATCCTTAATTTATGGACATGAGTGTAAATCATAGAATTATGTATTAAAAATTTAGCCTATTGTTTTAAAAAAGATTTTAATTACGGATCTATAACTGAAAATCGTAACACCTTCTGAAAAATTCACGGACGCACTTCAGCTGAACACGGGCCCTCTCTAACTCCACGGGCCCAGGGGCGGTGCCCCGTCTGCCCCCCTCTCTCGTAGGGCCTGAGGATCCCCCCTCTGCTCTGGACGTCTCCAGGCACGTCTGCTGTTGTCTTCAGGACGCATTTGGTAAACGGCACTCGTCCCTATAAAGACTACACCTGCCTAGTCAGCGCCATGTTGATCAAGCCCGGCACCACAGTAATCGGACTTGACGGTGTACAGGCGTGAGAGGCAACCGGCGTAACGATCAGCGCGAACGTAAATTCGGCTCTCAATCATCTGTGTGAGGGTCATGCTGGATACAAGTGTACGGGTCACACGGTGGATAGTTGATAGCGATGAATCCGATGTTGTGATAGCTGGGACTCTACCACCATAGTATCGGAAAGCTTTCGCTAGCGAATATATCGAGCCTTCTCTTCTCATGACGTCACAATCCGAGAAATATCCGATATGCCCTACTACGATCCTATCGTGATGATTTCACTGTCGTATTGACTATCGGAAATATTGCTGTTTTTCCCGACACGTTGGATGAAGGCGAAAACTTGCATTCCGGTATCGGGGAGTACGAGATGGATGGGTTTTTATTGATGTGGATCGTGGAGTGTCAACTACTTCCACAAAAGGACCCCTCTCCCTAGCATGTTGGGTCTGTCAAAAACGGGCTTCCACTCGTGATGGATGTCTCCGGAGTCTTCGGAAATTCTGAAGACAATGCCTTCGTTTAAGAAAAAGGGGGGAAAGCCTAGTGTTTTGATTGGTTGATCGCTCTGAGTGTCGGATAGACCTCTAGCAAGCACAAAAATACTCGCTTGTTTTATTCGACACTCATCGTGGTAGCGCCAAAAGGAGAGTCGCGGCTATTTATTCGAAGTATCTGACTATCCGTGAGCGAGTAATATCCGTCACGGATATTCTACGACACCATGGTAGTAGAGCCCCTGGAGCTCTACCACCATAGTCGGAAGCTTTCGCGTTATAGAGCCTTCGTTCTCTGCGTCCAACCGAGAAATTCGATATGCCTACTACGATCCTACCGTGTTGATCCGTCGTTGACTATCGTATGCTGCCGCACGTTGGATGAAGGCGAAAATTTGCTTCGATCGGTCGAGATGGAGGGTTTTTCAGTGGATCGTGGGTCAACTACTTCCACAAAAGGACCCCTCTCCCTAGCATGTTGGGTCTGTCAAAAACGGGCTTCCACTCGTGATGGATGTCTCCGGAGTCTTCGAAAATTCTGAAGACAATGCCTTCGTTTAAGAAAAAGGGGGGAAAGCCTAGTGTTTTGATTGGTTGATCGCTCTGAGTGTCGGATAGACCTCTAGCAAGCACAAAAATACTCGCTTGTTTTATTCGACACTCATCGTGGTAGCGCCAAAAGGAGAGTCGCGGCTATTTATTCGAAGTATCCGACTATCCGTGAGCGAGAAATATCCGTCACGGATATTCTACGACACCATGGTAGTAGAGCTCCTGCTCTGACAATCGCTGTATCTTCCCGTTCTGTTGTGTCTCTCGGTCGACCGCTACCATTTTGATGCTGATATCTACCGTTGTTGACCCGCTCTTGCCAGCATCGTCTGATAGCCGCATCGCTTCGATGCAGATGTCGAGCGATTCTTCGATTCGTCCAACCAGCCTCTTTCAGTCCGATCGCACGCCCTCTTTCAAACTCCTACATCTGCTCGTAATACGCACGAATTCTTCGGCGAGGCATTGTTACAGCCAACGTAAGATATCGCAGTCGAAATGCAACAGAAAGTTTAACCATCAGGTTGCGAATCACTCCTTATATGCACCTGCTGAATGCACGGTTCGGATGTGATAGCACTCCCGTTATTCACTCACTAGACTTCAGACTTTAATCATTTGCATATTCGGTCCGAAAGTCTCAGCATACGAAATTTCATTACAATCGGGTGCCTCCTTCTTTTTGTTATAGAGTGCATTTTACAATGGAAATAAATAATGATACACAGCTTGGATATTTGCCACACGGCTGGCTTGAAGAAATAGTTCCCGGTGCTAAATACGCCAGTTTGCCAACAATTATGCATAAGAATTCATGGCGAATTGTTTTATAGGATGGCTTAATGGGAAATTATTATCGTTAATGCGCATGCGTAAATCGCCAAAGAATTAAAAGTCGTCATTGGCGACCAATATCCATGGTTTTCCGGAATAATTTTTCGTTTTATATTGAAGTAATTTTTCTCTCTTAAAAAAAAAAAAATGTATATATATATATATATATATATACTTGTTTTATTATTATGTAATTCATTGCATCACCTCCAAGTGCAACGGAAAGATGAAGAAAATCCCAAAATAGATGAAGATGAAGAAAATCCCAAAATGCAGTGAAAAATCGCTAAATGTAGCAATAAATTTCAATTTCCTATATTTTGCAACAGTGCTATACGCGGCTGCAGTTATTTAGGCAACTCTGCTTTTTACTGTGTTATCCCTGGTGTTATTTTTGATTGTCAAAATTAGGAAGCAAACAGACGTAAAATCAAATTAAAAGGAAATTTTAGATATTGCAACAATAAATATTTTACAACGCATTCGATCATAATTATATCCAATCCAAATAATTTATTTTGACTTTCATTTTAATCTTTCTTTTATATTAATTGGAGTGTTAAAGATTTAAAGAAAATATTTGTTAACGTTTACATTTTAAAATGTCTTTTCCTAAACTGTACTCAGTGTTGTGCAATTCTTTAGAAAATCGAATAAATCTTTTATTCAGTGACAAAATTCACTAATAGAGGGCGCTACTTTATTAAGATTAATTTACAGCCACATATATCACGGCGGCATTTTAAACTGCGCATGCAGCACCCTTGGCATTGCATATTTGCATTTCATATAAAATTTTAAATATTACCTACGTATCATGTATGTGCGATTTTTAGGTTTTGATATAAAATATCTACGGGGAGAGGTTAACAGTAAGAATATCTGAATAATTTTTATAACTCTATATAAATTTATGTAAAAGAATTGTTATTTGAGGAGTGTTTTTTGAAAAAATCATTTGAACACATTGGGTTCAGGGGCGTAGCCAAGGGGGGGGGGGTTAGGGAGTCATAACCCCCTCCATGAGGAATTTTTTGCCATGCAAAATGTATATTTTTCACTCCCTTATCACACACATATATGCAAATATGTGAGTTTCAATAGTCGTAACCCCCCCCCCCCCATGAAAAATTTCTGGCTACGCCCCTGATTGGGTTTAAAAACATAATAAGTAGAAAAAAAATGTCAACAGTTACAATAGGTTGAAGGGAAGTGTGGGGGGGGGGGACAAAAAAGGTAAGCTTCATTCAAAATTTCTTGAAATTTCAGCGTAAAAAGAAAATTAATCAAATTTGTTTAGATCGTTTTATCCGATTTTTCATTGATGTTGCGTTTTCGCATAAATTAAATTTACATTTAAAAATAAAAATTCAATTTTGAAATTACCTGTACATAGCCATTTGTTTTAAGCACGATTTTGCGTTGTAAAAAATGTCTCAAAGTGTCTTTTAATTTAATATTAGCTACATATTTGCATTGCATCATTAACAATACATGCTTACAAACAATAACGATTTAAAATTAGCGAACGTTTCGACTTTGAGAATAAGAGAATAATATTATCTAATAACATATTTAAAAAAGGTGTTTAGTGCACAAAATTTAAATTTGGTTGATGTTTTATTGAACAACAACCCCCCCCCCCCAACACAACAACAACAACAACAACAAAAAACTTTGAGTAAATCAAGATAAGAAAAATATCCATAATCCATTGTTTATTATTGTCGTGTAAATAGCAACCAATGGGTAAATATAGGGAAAATTCTGTACACTTTTTTAAATTTTAATATATTATGATATGCATAAAATAAAATCAAACTTGTATAATTTCTCGCACATTTATAAATATTGGTCAAAAGCTAAAAATAAAGTTGAGTAAATCAGTTATTATTTTACAACAGTTAAAGCTAATAGTTTATATAGATAATAGCATAAATTTCCATGTAAATTTAAATAGTCTGGGTCACATTTTTCAAAATCATTCATTTCTTCAAAGCAGTAAACGAATCACACACATTGCTATCGTTTTGTGTTGTTGTCAAGGTAAAGCACATTAAGGCTATTTGCAAAAGGGATTAATGAAGGTGATATGTAAAATTTTAGCACTAAATTCTAAACGTGATAAAATTGTAATCTCTGGTTCTCATGGCCTGATTACTGCTTAAAGTACGTATGCCGAGCATAAGGTACCCTAGTTTTGAATGTACCTTTAAAAGACCTTTAGTAAGTACCTTTAGTAAGAGTAAGTACCTTTAGTAAGAATAAAGTACCTTTAGTAAGAATATCTGAATAATTTTTATAACTCTATATAAATTTATGTAAAAGAATTGTTATTTGAGGAGTGTTTTTTGAAAAAATCATTTGAACACATTGGGTTCAGGGGCGTAGCCCGCAACTATTTTATAGAAATAAAATCTATTCTTTAAAAGGCTATTTTCCCACTCATTTTAATGTAATTTTCCCATTTAACCCTTCAAGGCGCAACCCATTTCCCAATGCTGAAAAAAGGGCAGCCGTTGCCATCGCTCGACTTAACGACCAGCAAAATGGCGGACGATCGAAACGTTCATCGCGTGCCACACATCTAGAGACCCTTTTTTGACGCAGACTGGCTATGGCACGCGATGAACGTTTCGATCCATCTTGCTACTAGTTAAGTCGAGCGATGGCAACGGCGGCCCTTTTTTCATCATTGGGCAATCTATCCAGCTGTTCTTGCATTCGTCCATTTTTCAGCAGATGCCAGTGCTATTAAAAATAATCGTAACTTGCTAAAAAGTAAAGGATTCTCGTGGAGCTGTGTCACCCGCAACTATTTTTATAGAAATAAAATCTATGCTTCGTGACTGGCAGCAGTCAAAACGTCAGAGTTTGGTGTTCCCAGAGCGGGAACACTGCGCGTTAAAGGGTTAAAGAAAGGACAAATTTAAATATGAACAGTTTTAAATGTCAAATTTTTTATACCAATGCTGAGAGTATAAAAGGGCGGAAAAAACGCCAAGCCTCAACGACAAACTGTTTTAACCAGGCCCTGCATTGCTTAGAGTAACCCTAGCCGCCTGGAAATCAGAACTGTAAAATCTGCAGTGCCGCTCACCGCGTTTTCCACCTAACTCAGAGAGAATCCCCCCCCCTCGGACTTTGCGCAGGCGCAGAGTACTCAAGCGCAATCTTACAGGCGCTGTGGCTGTATAGTGGGCTGTTCCGATCATAGATTTTTATTGTATTTTCCAGATTTTTAAAAATATTTTTGGAGAGATTATTTTTATTGCTACTTGATAGCTTCTGATTTCGGGGGTAATGGCTGTGTAAGGTACAAATATTAAGAAAGGATAAAAGAAAAAAAAATGTATTTGTAATTATCGATAATATTGTGAAAACTGGGGGTGCTGCATTTCCACACTCCCTATACACAAGCCTCCAGTGGTCCAAGTTTTTCTTTAGGCCTAACACAGGGTTTCGAAGAACCTCTGATGCAAAGTCTTTTGTAACTCCACGGGAAATGCTATTTAACTCATAGAATCCACAGTTATTGATATTTTGTTTTAGTTTTTCTCCACAGCCTACCTACTGACACAAAGTTCAATGTGCTTCTTCTAAATTATTGTTACGAATTTTTGGGGTGACCCGCTCTTCCGGGGATTAAATTAGGCTATATAATTCGTGTTTTACGCGTCAAATAATTAAAATTCACATCTTGTTGCATGGAAATCTGTTTACTAGAACACGAGATAGAGAGTTTCTTGGGTGCCCCTATTGCTTAACATAGGGCGTTCTCAAATTCTCGAGAAATATTGGCTTTATTTCTTAGTTGACTTCAGTTTTGCGGACTTATTTTTTGCGCCAAATTTGGCGATTTTAGCCGGCGATGTTTGGCACGATTTTATTCATGGGAGTTTGTAATATTTGCTTTCCTGCATTAGTACTTCGCAATAGCCTAGTATTACTTAACTGCATTTCTATTACGTCAATCAAGGTTCACGACTGACTGGGATCGTTCTAGAAATGGAAGCTCGTGGAATGTTAGTGGAAGCGTCGTCGTAAGGTATAAAAGATCAGGGTCGCTCCAGGGGCTCTACCACCATAGTATCGAAAATCTCTCGTAGCGGATAAATCGAGCCTTCTCTTCTCATGACGTCACAATTCGAGAAATATCCGATGTGCCCTAGCACGATCCCATCGTAATTGTTTCATTGTCGTGTTCAGTATCGGAAATAATCCTGCTTTTTCCCGACACGTTAGATGAAGGTGAAAACTTACATTTCGGTATCGGAGAGTACAAGATGGGTGGGTTTTTATTGTGCGTATCATGGTGTGTTAAGTACTTCCACAAAAGAACCCCTTTCCCTGGCAAGGTGGGTCTGTCAAAAAAACGGCTTCCACCTCCTGATGGACGTATCCCGAGTCTTCGGAAATTCTGAAGACAATGCTTTCGTTTAAGAAAAATGCGAGAAAGTTGTGTGTTTTGATTGGTGGATCGGCCCGAGTGTCGAAATTGATTTACGATGCACAAAAATACTCCCTTGTTTCATTCGACACTCTTCGTGCTAGCACCAAAAGAAGAGTCGCTGCTATTTATCCGAAGTATTTGATTATCCGAGAGCGAGAAATATCCGTCACTGATGTTCTACGATACCATGGTGGTAGAGCCCTCTGAGTTCAGTTCCATTTCGACTCTGGCTGTGAATACGTTAGCTGCGAGCCAAAGAGCTCTGTCTTTTTGTATTGCGGTATTATAAGAGGCGCTCTCTCGCTTCTTTTGTGAAGCCTATTTTTGAAGGCCATCCCGATCAATAACGTTCAGGGGAAGGGCAAACATTCCTTATTTTACTATAACGTCAAAAGCCGTCTCCTGCATGCACAAAGTCGCATAAACACGCGGATTCTTTAGCAGATGAAGATTATTAGCTCTAATCTCTCTGTGCGACTTTGCGGACACGAGCCTCATAAAAATTAGCGCTGATTTATGGATTCAGTAAATGGCAACAGGAAATGGACCACCACGTCATGAATAAAAGATTCCGAATCAGCTTGCCAATTTATGGTAGGCAGCACCTCAAAGAAAGAGAGAGATTAATCGTCATTTGCATGGATTACCGTCCCCGACACTTCTTGACATTCATTGAAATTTAAAAAAAAAAAATTCGAAAGTTTATTGGAGGGAATCCAATGACATCGATTTGAGAGTGTATTTTTAAATTCTGCCTTTCAAACAGTGTTGTTAGTTCGCAGCGTATTTGTCAGTAAATTTTGAGACTTGTGGTTATGCACAATGCACTGCGCACATTGTTTTAATTTATGAATCACTCGCCTAATTCTTCTATGGATGTATTTTGTTATGGATAGGCTACTCTTGGGGTATCTGCCTACGGAGGGGTGCCTTGGGAGAACGACATTTAAAGGGGCTCTTCTAAAACGTTTTCAAGTTACATCCGGAGGAAATCGTCCAAAACTGCAGACCGTTAGATGGACAGCCGCGCGGTAGGCCCGAATGCGGGACCTTCACACGTATCAGCCATCTTCCATGTTCAGTGTCTTATCCACTCGGACACGGGGGGTGGCGATAATTCATCTATATTAAAACTGCTGAGCCAGGATCTGATTACCGTATAAACTAACTAGGCCAAGGCCTAGGGATCCAAAGTGATTCAAATAAAATATGATATTGGAGAAAAAAAAAATTACTGTCATCCTTACTTTAACTAATATTGGTCTTTGTTTAAAAAAAAATCATCGGCAACAGTGTTGCGAATTAACAGGATTTGCCAGTAAATTTAGTGACCTTTTTAGTTGAAAAAATTCACCAAACTATAAATAGTCCATCAAAAATAAGTACTATGTATAGTTCTTCTACAGCTACCCAAAAGTATTGCAGTGCACTTTACGGTTTATGGCAGACTAATCATAAATACTTCGACACAGGTGAAAAATATTTATGATGCCGGTTTGTTTGTCGGTACATTCCCTAACTGCTACTGATGGACGCGAGACGATAAATAGGCGTCTCGCAAAACAGCCGTAAAACGTCTCGTCTCGCAAAATCCTTATATTTTAACGTCGCCTTGCACAATAAACAGTCTCTCATTCATCCCTACTTACTGCCGTAAAAATTTTAGGTTACTATGAAATTTGTGCATATTATTCTTCGATACTGTAGTGTGTACACTGGCGTATATTTAATAATTTTTTACCGAAACACGCAAAAGAATTCCAATACATTAAACTGTATGGTCAGTCGTTTATAGAGTATTTTAGAGATTTCCGTCTATTTCAAAGGAAACAGAATCGATTCACGTATTTAGGACATTTATAGTTCTTCTACAGGAGCACTCAAAAAGAATTCCAATACAATAGGTTATATCGGCCTGCGCCAGTTTAGAGATATTAATAAATTGCAAGCACAATAGAATATGTTCACATATACAACGTTTTTTTTTTCTTGATTTACGGAATGGGACAAAAGTTTAAAGATTTTTTTTTTTTTTTACAGAGCCTCGCTAAATTACACCATTAGTG
This sequence comes from Cheiracanthium punctorium, assembly GCA_038373885.1. Lineage (NCBI taxonomy): Eukaryota > Metazoa > Arthropoda > Arachnida > Araneae > Cheiracanthiidae > Cheiracanthium > Cheiracanthium punctorium. The sequence continues at coordinate 88,686 of JAWZYV010013587.1, read as the reverse complement.
ATATACAGCTTTTTCTTAGATTATCCACAAAATCTCGTTAAATTTGACGACAACATATCGCCAAATTTGGTGCAAAAAAGGACTGTTGTATTGGAAAGTAATTTATACTCGATACGCTTAGCGTGGTTTACCTTTCTCATTTTATCTAATGCTCAGTGTTACGTTTTCTTCTTTTTTTCTGTCCAGTCGGCGGGCACTAGCTGATCAAGACTTTTGCTATTACTAAGGCTCAAATTACTGTCAATTACATTATTGAGGCACCCAGTCGGCAGCCAACGTTACCTCCCAATGAAGGGCCGGGCAATTTAACTTTTTTAAATTGGAAACATCAAATTAAAAATTGATTCAAAAATGAAATTTATGAATATTGAATTGAAAAAATTAGCAGTTAAAAGATGATTTTTTTTTTTTTCAATTGAAGATTGGGTTGATAATGATAGCACCAATGATAGAAATGAGAAGATTTCTATCATTGGTGGGAAGCTGGACAAAAAAATCATGAAAATTGCCATTTTCATAAATTTTTACAGAGCTATCATGATACACCCAATTCAAACTTAATTCATATCTTTACTTAAATATTTAAAATTAAATATTTTATTAATTCCTAACATGTCACTTATTATTTAAACTGCCCATCATTACATTCCGTTTTTGAAACCAATGCAAAAGTACTTAGTCAGAAATGACCTCTGCTCGCAATTGGGAGTGAAAATTGTATAGGATATCTTTTTTTCCCCCTATTTAAATGACTGATATCTTAAACTAACGCATTAGAAGGCAAAATATGAAAAAAATAAAATAAAATAAAATATGCTTGTAAAAGGTTAGTACCCAATCCCAAGCCTAAAATCGAAGGCGTGACAAAATGGCTCTTTAGCCGCTTAGCCACTTACCTCGGCGGCGTGTCATGTAAAACTATACTCATGGCCGGATTTCCCATAAGGCCAACCTAGCCCATGGTCTAGGGCGCAGTGGTCAAAAGGGCGCAGAACAAAGAACTCCCTTGCAGAACAATCGCGGATGAGGAAAAGGACTGGAAAGGAGAAACGGAAACGACTTACTTTAAGTGATTATTGCCCAAGAAAAACGCGTTTATGGCTTCCGAAAAATTCCTTTTTTCCCTAGTACAATTTCTTATCTATAGAAAAGCCATACGTGGAGATCCCTTAACCCCCCCCCCCGCCCCCTCGCAGACACAGAATTGATCGCAGAGCACCCCAGCACAGATAATGTCCAAGTCGGCCACATGTGTCGCAGAACTAAGAGATCCGCTGCAGAACAATCACATTGAGGAAAGGAGGGGTACCGGAGAGAACAATTATTCAAAGTAAGTTATCATCGAAAAGGCGTCTGACTGTCTGTTCTCTTCCGATATCCCAACGTTCCCGAAAAAAGAACCACGCCGCACACACGCACAGAACGGTAAATATGTCTGCTCGAGAAAAAGTTTGTTGATTTGAGTGTAATGCGTCTATAATTTTAAAAAATTTGAAAACGCATTATAAACTCTTTCATCCAAAATATATCGGTGAAACATCGCGCAATTAATGAAACGAGCATTTCTGGTTTCTTAGTTCCATCTAAAAGATCGCCAGAAAAAATGCATTTTGATTCTGATATGTTACCCATAAAAATGCTGACAACGAAACTGATACCGAAGTTTTGCAGAAAGTTAATGTGTCCAAGGACGTCTAACGTGTCCAAAAATCGCGCGAAGTTTACAATACAATCCTCTGTTTTGCGATGACTTTTCATAAGTTTCACAAAACTGAACTGATTCGTGGCTTTAAATGGTAAAATTCAGGGTCTTCCTATATCGAATTGATAATAGATAATGTAAATTATCTGCCAATCTTAAAAAAAAAAAAAAAAAAAAACTGTACTTCATAAAAACACTTTTTTACTTGACATATAGTGCTGATGAGAAAAAAAGAATTGTTATGCATATTAAATTGGAACTACTGATCAATTTTTTGAGAGGGGCGCAATTATGGCCTTTGGTCTAGGGGGCGCAAAAATGTGTAAATCCGGCCCTGACTATACTGGTATAGAAAGTTGTCCGCGTTTACATAATATCCTATTTTAATAATTTGGTGACGGCTCTAAACTATGGAAGCCCTAAGCAGACTTCGTGCCAATTACAGTCGAGTGTAATCGATGACTAAAATAACATTTTCCAAATTTTACAAAAAATGCTACGATGCAATTGCGTCATTATCGAATTCTTTTGGTATTCGATTTCTTTAGTATGAAGATTTAGTGTTATTTTCCTAAATTAAGATTCACTAGTCATAATCTTTTGGAAATTTTTTAGTTAATCGTAATCGTAATCCATATCATTCCTTGTAATCGATTGCAGATGACCGTGCAATCGCACGAAGTCTGGTCCTAGTGCTCGATAACTGGCTCAGCGGGTTCAGTATAAAAGAATCAGGCGACTGAATTTTGTGAGGAAAAGGAATGAATAAAATTATCACTGCACGCGAATAAGAATAAAAGCGGAATCCGAGCTGTTAATGAAACACAGCTCTCGCCTGCCGAGATGGCTTGGGGAGGGGACACACACCCAGGGAACGCTAACCCGTTCATCCATTGCAGATTAGCCATCGCCGGGTCTTGCTTCGATGACCAAAGATCTTCGGCTTGCCTTGTTGCATCTGCTTTCACTACATTGTGAAAAGGAATGGGTGCATTGCGTGTTTTATTATGTGCTAACCCTTTTAACGAGCGCTGCCCTCGCTGTGAGCACACGACTCCGACATTTTGGATGGTTTGATTCACGAAGAATGAATTTGAAAAAAAAAAAAAAAAAAACTTAAGGACATCTAGACAGACTGCCCAATGTCGAAAAAGCACAATCGTTGCCATCGCTCGATTTAACTACCAGCAAGACGGCGGTCGATAGAATAGCCCACTGGGTGTCACAGAGCTCAAGAACATTTTTGACACAACTGGCTGCGCGGTGCCTCACAGCCAACTGTGTCAAAAATGTCGTTGAGCTCTGTGACATCTCCAGTGGGCGATTCGATCGACCGCCCTATTGCTGATATTTAAATGGATCGATGAGAACGGCTGCATTTTTTTCTAAGTTGGGCAGCCTATCCAGTTGGTCTTCTATACTGATGTGAAAATACTTCCACTTCAAAGAGTTCAGAACGGGAAAACGCCCGCTTTATCAATAAATTTCTCTCTACGCTCATCTGAAGAACGGAGGGCACCACCATGCCAGAGTGGATAAAGACGCTGAATATTATAAATGGCGGAACAGTGACGATCCCGCATTCGGGCATATCGCGCGGCCGTTGATCTAACTGTCTGGAGCAGTGACGTAGCCAAGGGGGGGGATGGAGAGGGGGGTCACAACCCCCCCCCATAAGGAATTTTTTTGCCATACAAAATGTACATTCTTCACTCCCTTATCACATACACGTATGTATGTGAATTGTATACGTATGTATGTGAATTGCAGTAGTCGTAAACCCCCCCCCCCCCGCCATGAAAATTTTCTAGTTACGCCACAGGTCTGGAGTTTTGGGCGGTTTTTGTCAAATGTAACGTGAATCAGGGGCCGCGGTAGCCCAGTTGGGAGAGGCGTCGATCTCGTAGCCGAAAGGTTGTGAGTTCGATCATGGGACCATCCAAAGACCACCGTGCTCGCTAATGGCGACTGGAAGGCACGATATATACGTCATGGTCCCAATGCCCTCCAAGTTCCCATACAGAACGATACCTCTATGGGTGGCAAAACTTGGGGTCTTCTGCTTGGTATTTGCTACAAAATTAAGAAGCCCCCCCCCGCTAACGATCGTTAGTGCTTCCATCTATCGGCACCCGAATGAAGTATAAATGAACTCTTCCGGAGTTTGTGGTAGAAATGAACACCCTTGTCTGGTACTGCCGCTATCGATCTAATCTGGATTTGGGGTTCGTACAAAATGCTCTAAAGCAGAAGTGCCTAAGCCCCCATAATCCGTGAATAGAAGACAAGACAAAACGTCAATCAAGGAAGTAGCCGGATGGGGGGGGGATCATAGGGGCTTGATCCCTCCCCAAAATTTCAGTCAATGCATTAGTTTTTTTTTTTTTTTTTTTTTTTTTTTTTTTTTTTTTTACGTTGATTTTGGGGATCGATTAAAGGTGAAAAAGTTTTAGCGTTACATTTCCAGCCCCCCCCCTCCCCCCCCCCCCCCAACCGCAGCATATACCTTACGTGGTGCTGCATTTCCCGACCAGATTTTCTTTTCTGGCTACGACCTTGACGTTAATATAACCTCTTAAAAAGTCCCTCTTCCAAGGCAGCTCTCCTTAGGCAGATAGCTCTCGAGTTGCTTTGCATTAATACACAATGCCAGGGGCGTAGCCACGGGGGGGGGGTTAGGGGGGTCATAACCCCCCCCCCCCATGAAAAATTTTTTGTCATACAAAATGTATATTCTTCACTCCCTTATCGCACACATGTATGCATATATGTGAGTTGCAGTAGTCGTAACCCCCCCCCCCCATGAAAAATTTCTGGCTACGCCCCTGCACAATGCAATACACTGGAGAAAAGAGAGGGATAAAAGGGAATTCCAATTCCGCAAATTGCAGTTCGGTCGTCATTTTTGCACTTCACTCTTAGCGAAACCAGGAAAACATTCTGCACATAAGGGCACAAAATGTTTTGTGCCTCCTTTTTCTTGTAGTAAATTTGAATTTACAAAATAAGTCAATATTTTATAGTGTAAACTTAGTTCGTCTTTGGGGGGGACAGGTGCCCTTGTGTCGCCAGCTAACAGGGGCGGCCCTAAGGTACGTGACGCCCCTCTGCAAAGATAAAAAGGGCGCCCAATTTTATGCTCTGGATCTTCTCGATTTTTGAGTTCGAAATGCGCGCTCCTTCGAAGGGGGCGCCCAGATGCGATGCTTACTTAGGTTACCGTGTCGGGCCGGCACTGCCAGCACACTTTTCTGCGAGTGATTCATTTCCCGACATTGAAACGGAAATTCAAGATGAATGCTTAGATTTGTTCTGTTTCGTTGAGTCAGCTCATGGCAGATTTTTTATTATTAATATATTAGATCTATAAATTTAAACTTAGGATTGCTCCATACTACATTTCATTACTATCTGTTTACTCTTGGGCTCCACCATGACCGAGTGAATAAGACAATGAACATGGTAGACGGCTGAAGTGTGTAGGTCCACAGGGTTCTGGTCTACCACGCAGCGGTCGGTCTAAAGGTCCGGAGTTTTAGGAGGTTTTCTCCATGTGTAGCGTGAATACTTATTAGAGCAAGTTAAAGCATCCTCAATCCAGCTTCCCCTACTTTAGGCAGATACCTCTCGTGCAGGTTTGACCTTAAACACAATATATCGAGTTTTTTTTGGATATTACTGTAATACCATTCCTAAAAATTTGTAAAGGACCTTTTTCAGACTCTCACATTAGGAAGAACTGATAAACTCTTCCCTCCTTTCTTTCTTTTTTTTTTAAGTCGGTTAAAAATGAACAATATTAAGGATATGTTACGAGTGCATTTCACTGGGGGTCAATTAAAAAACAAAAAACAAACAAACCTTTCCTGAAATAGAAGTTTATATGAGTGACGTCACTTTGTCCCGGAGTCAATGCCATTATTGTTATTTTTTCAATATACTTCTACGTAACCTTGAAAACTCGCCAAAAATGCTATATCGATTCGTCTACAAACGAAATAAGTTTTTCGGGAATAAAACTCTATTATAAATAGAATGCAAATTAGACCAGAGCGTGGGCGCAAAATCCATGACCGCGGTGAATCAATAGAGTGAAACAAAATCTGATTTCGATCGGATGATTATAACGCATAGTTAACTCTCTTTTCTGAAAATAATATTCCGCTAAAAGCTAAAAATATGCCCTTTTCACTGTTATGGTAAAATACAAGATAACAGAATAAAAATGCGAAGGGGAAAAAAATGACTTAATTTAGATAATGTTATTACATTAAATTACATTAATGTCGTAACTATCCAATTTGTGGCTAAACCAATCATGCAACAGTGGCGAATCCAGAAAAATTTAGGGAGGGACAAGGCGTACCCATGGGAGAGAATAATGGGGGCTTGATCCCCCCCATCACAAATTTATTATTTCTATTCGCTTTCATCTTAAAAAAAACAAACAAACAAACGTGCTGAGGGGGCGCCAAAATAAAGTTTTGCCCCGGGTGACTTAAACTCTAGTTGCGGCAGTGGCAGCAACCTTTCGGTGTACAGACTAGCGTATACAGTGCTCACTAGAGTAGGCCGGGCTCTGTTCCACCAAGCTGCAATCAGAATAGTGCCACCCTGAAAGTGCGTGGTGGCACTTACTGCCGGGCCTGACGAGAGGGGAGGGGGATTCTCCCCGGGCCCCGGTTTTCTTGGGGCCCGGGATTATAAATTTACGTAAACGGTTTTAGCATAGATAGAAAGAAGAATAGGTGAAATCTAGCACCGACTCGAATAAGGGAAGCTGATGGCCTAAATGAAACTGCAATGCTAACGTCACATACCGTGGTCATACTTATCCGTTTCACACGCAAACCGTTTCGAGAGGTCTGAGGGCCCGATTCAAACGAAACGCGATCGGTCGTCTCCAAAACGATCGTTTTCTCTCTAGAAGTTCGATCGCTTTTACAAGCGATCGCAAAAGTGTATTCAAAGTGAAACAAAATAGGCGATCGAACTTACAGGTTTGCTAGATCGAAACTTTATCGCCACAGAGTGAAAACGCAACTTCCGGTGACGTAGAAAGTCGCTGTTAACCAATAAAAAAATCGCATCTTTCCCTGGAAAAAACTTTTAACTTAATGGCGATGGCGACGACTAGTTTATTTATTTATGTTTGAGCTGCAACGGACAACAGGCTGTGTCTTAATTTTTTTCCCCAACAGTATTGTAGGCTAATGTTTTAAAATTTTAACTGGTTTAGCTTAATATTTTTTGTATGTTTATAATCATGGAAATACATATTTAATTTATGAAGATTTTTTTTAGAAAATTATTAAAAATAGTATTGTTCGTCATAATTATCATGTCGAATTGTTCGAATAATCGAATAATAATTGTTCTCTAGTTTGTCTACTACATTTTATTTTTCTGTAGCAGAGAAGCTGTTTATAATTATAATGGAAGGGTAGAATTACTATATATTTTATGTTCTGATATATAATTAACAATCAGACATCCTTAATATAGTGGTATGAATATTTGTATTTGTTTAGGAGGGTTGCTAGGATGCTTATTTTAGCGAGAAATTATTCATGTATTTTTTCGCGCTGTTTCAAACATCAAATTTAACGAGCAATAAACGATTTAAAATAAGAACATAAAGAAAGTAAACCCTACAGAAATTCTGTTCTGCGAGAAAATTCAGCTTTCCGCAGACCTAAATCTTTTGCAGAATTCTCTATCTGATAATTCGTACGGATTGCTTCGTAATTTTAAATAACGAGTCTTCGTTGTTGTTGTAATCTTCTTATCAACCATCCGCCGATCGATCCGCCATATTCTCGAAAACGATCGCTTTTGAAAAAGCGATAGCAAAACACCGATCGCAGTGTCACGTGATCCAAAAGCGATAGACAGGTTTCACTTGAATAGGAAACATAGGGATCAGTCGAAAATTTCCGCGATCGCAACGTAAAACGATAGAACTCTGTTTCGTTTGAATCGGCCCCCGAGACTTGTTTGGTAGGTTTGGAGCCGGAGTGCAAAATCTTTATTGTTAAGTGCAGGGGCCGACTGAGACATTCGGAGGCACTAGCCTAGCACTTTTTGAGGGGCCCTGTACGGTCATTCCTTGTTGGCACATATAGTCATAAGGTAGAAATATTTGTTTGCAGTGCCGTATATAAAGGGAATGTTAAACACCCCCACCCCCCTCTTTGTTCAAAATTTTTTAATTAAATTCCATAAATTTTTTTAAGGTATAAAAGTTATGCTTCAAATGATGTCATATCGATGAATGCTCCATGTTGGATTGCTGGGATATGACGTTTGTTCGATTCCTGAAGACAGTGTAAACATACATTTTTGCACGCCGGCATGTGTTGTTTATGTTTTACGCTATTTTTATAGCGTAGTTTTATTTTCTTAAACTATTTTAATAGTTTTTTGACCCTTTGAACTAGTTTCAGGCCTAGTTAGCCTGCGCGTTAATCCGGCTCTGTCCCTTTTCGGTAATCAAGCCTGATAACATTCTCTGAGAGTCACATACCCATATGACCGTCATGAAAACCACGGAATTGTTTAAAAGTTTGAACAATTCTTTTTCACATAAGAAGCTTTTCTGAAACATCTATTTATCCTAAACATCCCAATTTACTTAAACCTTTGAAGATCAACCATTTTCACATAGATACAGAAGAACAACTAGATATTACTGCCCAACGGTGGAAAAGTGCAGCCGCTAAAGAACATTTCGTACACCAGAGTGTCAAAAATGTTCTTTAGCTTTGTGGCACGCTACTAGCGATTCGACCGACCGTCATATGGCTGGTAGTTAAGTCGAGAGATGGCAACAGCTGTACTTATTTACCGTTTGAGCCATTTAACAATAATATATATATTTTTTTGGACTAGCAATGAAAGCGCTGGAAATACGTGGTTTCACTATCCGACCACAGCACCTTAAATGGTTAACAATAAAAGTTTGAACTACACCCCTCACAGAAGGCTTATTTTAAGGTATTAATATATCCTTTAAATTCTAATTAAAGTCCTTTTTTTTCCACTTTCCGTTTTCCTACTTTATCCTGTGTTTCTATTCATTCTATTGTTCTATTTGGCTTAGAAAATAGAAAATATAGAAGCTATAGAAAAAGAAATATTCGTGAGAGAAAATAAACTGATAACATAAATATTTACAATCATGTTTATGCAAAAATCTTAAATTCATATTAATATTTATATGAACACGAAAAAAAAAAATTACACAGGTTAGAATAATAACAGGATGCTGAGAACTGTGACAAAGAAACATCGTGTTTTCATTCCGTCTATCTCAGATGTCCTGCGCTTGCCTATGTTAACCTGTTAAATCCTGTGGAGGATTTCCTATTTTCGCGAGATACATGCGATGAAACTCTCCCTGTAGAATTCATATCCTGCATCTCCTTTCATATTTTAATAGCGATGGAATTTCTTTCAAACGCCTGATGGCAATTCAAGTTTTAAAAAAGGAGTACACGTTATTTTTTGTTAAGCCAATTATTCATCTTCGATAATACAAAGTCTGTGAGCATTAATCAGAGCTTAAAGTGTTAAACAATTCATTGTCTGACCTATCTTGAAAACACCTAGCACTTTTTCACCAATCCTAATCCTGTTTTTTTTTTTTTTTGGGGTCGGACTCAGTCTGCGTTATAATAATAATTATTATTATTTCTCTAATCAGCATTCGTACTTTTTTTCTAATATAAACTGGTGCACATGAGAAGTTAACGAGCAAAATAAATACTAAGGGTCATTAATGATCTGGACTTGGACATAATAACATCCTAACTAATATTATAAATGCGAAAGTGAGTTTTGTTTGTTTGTTTATGACGCTAAAACGCCTAAACCGCTTAATCGATTAGGATGCATTTTGGTTTAGATATAGATGGGACCCTGGAGATGGTTATAGGCTACTTAGAATTTTAGATTTTTAATTACTTTTTTAATTATTAATTAAAAACCGTTTTTACTTGCCATGCTTGGCGAGTTTCGCCCGTATCAATCAAATGATTCATGTTTTGAGCTAACAAGAATGCTATTGCTTCAATAAAGAAGCGCGTGCGTGCATCTGAAAAACATTAAATTCCACTGAAATTTTGCCAGTTTTATGCCAAATCTATCTATCAATAATAATAAAAATGAATGTTCTCCAGACAAATCTACAGAAAGCAGAGCTTTGAAAATTTGAGCATAGAAGCCCATGACTGTGCACCTGAGGCTCAGAATGTTGAAATTTTAAATACTTTTCTAATTATTAATTAAAGACCGTTTTATCGCCCGCACAAAATGATTTATGCTTTTGAAATAAAGCTGAAATTCTATTTTCAGATAAACATGCATTTGAAAAAAATGAAATGGTATGGAAATTATGTTGATTTTACGCCAAATTAAAAAGCATTAGAAAGAAAAGTCCAAATGTGTTTCTTCATAAATTTCCAAATCCTACAAATAATATAAAAACTCGGCTGTTCGAGCCTCGTCAGGGGGAGATCCCCCTGAACCCCCCTAATTTTTTAGTTTTATGATTGCCATATTAAAACTATATTAATTGACTTGTCATTTTATCGCTCCTCTTTCGCGTATTTCGACTGATAACCCTATGTTGAAATTTTTATGAGTGTAACCTATTTATAGAAAAATACATGTGGTGCATATTCTACAGCTTACGAAATATTGTAACAATAGATTAAAGCTGTTGTGAACTAATAATATTTGAATATATGTAAAAAATACATGTGGAGCATATTCTACAGCTTACGAAATAGTGTAACAATATCGAGACTAAAGATTGCTTTAATCTCGATATTAAAGCTGTTGTGAACTAATAGTATTTAAATACATGTAAAATTATGTCGCTTTTTTATGTCTCTTTATTATGTCGCATTTTTGGGACACATTTTTCAATAAGGGTATTGAGAGATAAAATGACAGTCATTAAAAAATGTGTACGTTTGTGTGTTTAGATGTTTTTGACTGAATCACACACAAATTGCTGAACGGATTTGGAAAAATTCGTAATGAAGATAGCTTATGCCCTGGATTAACATTTACCTTATAATATTTAAATAAATTAACATTTACCTTATTATACCTGGATTAACATTAACCTTTCAAGCATATAGCATAAATAATTCTTTTACAAGAACATTCATAATAATTCTAATGTATTGAGCTCTATGGAAATTTTATAGCTACTAAACCGATTCTAAAACTTAGTTACACTATTCCTGAGTATTATTGTTTGTTTGTTTGTGGATTAAGACCGATTGACTGCACTAGGGTCCTAGGCCTATATGGGGAATTCCTCTGTGGGGAACTTTCTAAGGGATCCTAGCCCGTATTTACGCGAGGTTTTGGAAAAAACCGCGGAAAAATTCCAAGCGGCTAGGTCGTCAGGCTCGACCAGGGGTTGAACCTGGCACCTCCAGCCTTCCAGTTTTGAGAGTAGAACTTCTTAGACACTGGTGGGACCCTGAGTGTTATAGGATACCTTTTATGCATATATCACAAATAGTTCTTTTACAGGGATACTCATAAGAATTACATTACACTCTATGTGTATCTCTGTAAGTACTGAACTGATTCCAAAACTTTTTTCACTGTTAGTAAGCTACACTATTCTTGAGTATTATAGGCTAAAATTCATGCATGTAGTGCAAATAGTTCCTTTACAGGAACACTCAAAATACTAATACATTACGCTCTCTGGGTATCTCTTTAACTACAGAACCGATTCTAAAACATTTCGCTATTAGAAAGCTGCACTATTCCTGATTAACGTAGACTAAAATTCATGCTATAACATAAATATTTCTTTCACAAGAACAACAAAAACAGTTAGAAAATACTGTCGTAACTGTATTCGCCAAATGCCTGAAAAAAAATCTAAATTTAGTAACTCTGCATACTCTGCTATTTTAAATGAAGTACACTACCATGCATTATACTTCATATAAAATAAGTAAAAAGCAAATAATATTTAAATGCAGTTTCTTTTGTCGCAAACAGCGTGTTATTCACACATGCTTCATTTCTTTTGGGACCTCACTCTAAAGACGACGCGGACGAAGTCGCGGGTAGCAGCTAGTCATAACATAAACCTTACAAGGTCGGTCGTCCAAGCCCACAAAATGTAAAATGTAAAATGACACCTGTCTTTTACATTTGGACGTTTTGCTTGTTTGTTTGTGTGTTATGGCAAGCCTACAAGAGGGGCATCTGCTTAAAGGGGGGGGGGGTGCCTTGGCGGGGGACATTTTAAGGAGATCCAACCTGTTATCTATATAAATAAAATTAGACTTTTGTCTGTACATTTCTTGGAATTCAAAAATTTTGCGATTTCTATCCGTTTCAAGCACCTGGGAATACGGTGCGACCCTCAAAAAAAAAGTTTGTCATTCTGTCCGTGACGCTTTTTTTGTTCAAGCACCACGTAAAAACGACTGAAGCGAATGATATGAAATTGGGTGTCATGATTGGCGTCAAATTTGGTGTCATGATATTGGCGCAGCTGGCTGTGCGGCACAGCCAGCTGTCGTCAAAAAAAGGGTCTCTAGATCTGTGGCACGCGATGAACGTTTCGATTGTCCGCCATCTTGCTGGTAGTTAAGTTGGGCGATGGCAACGGCTGCCCTTTTTCCAGCATTGGGAAAGGGTTGCGCCTCAAAGGGTTTAAGTTTGTGCCTTTTGTCTGAATTAATTAAATTTTGACATGTCCTAATCTCCTTCTCACGAATATTCATTATTTTTGTTACCCCCTGTGAAGGTGCCGTGCCACCCGGTGCACCCCCGCACACCCCCTTCTTGCCGCCCTTGTCACTCTGGCCACCTACGAAAGAATTTTCTGCGACGGCAATGCGGAATCTGGATCAAAACAAGCCGAAGGTCTTTATCATAAACGCCACTTCTTCCCCGCGTGCTAGTTAAAATTGCCACTCTCTCTATTCTCCAACTCTTTTTTTTCTGTCTCTTCTTCTCTCTCTCTCTCTCCGGCGCGCGACCTTTAAAAATAGTTGGCTCGGAAGCCTCGGAAACGTAAGAGCCCGAGACAGTAGTAGAAAAGGGTGTAGTAGAGCGTGGATCTCTAAAAATATCTTTTGTTTACGTTTTTCTCCACGTGAACACACCCACCTGGAGAATGAGGAGAGAATAAAAAGACACATTAAAGAGATTGACATGATCGTTAGCGGCGATTCATTGTTAAGGAGAAGCACTCTGGAAAATTAGACAAGAAAACTTTAGCCTGTAAATTTTGGTAATGTTATGAGCGATATTCTGACGAAATTTTACTTTGCACTTTCCACATGTCTGAAAAAAATCTGGAAAGTTTATTTATTAATGTCTGGGTAACGTAGGCGGCTCGTGCAGCAAAAAGGTGCATGTGTGTGTGTGGGGGGGGGGGGTCGTTAAAGATATTTCGTTGCTAAAGCTGATTTGTTTTACTGATGGGCTACATCACTATATTTTCACGTTATTCTTGATGAAATGACTATCTAATTATTGATTAAATGACCTTCAGAGGCGAACTCTTGATAGCAAGTGCCAGGGTCGTACCCAGAAAAAATTTCGGGGAGGGTCCAAAAATTTCAGAGGGGGACCAAACGGTGAAAAAGGCTGAATTTTTCACAAAAAGACGTTCATTATTATTATGCTAAAATTTTACAATTTGGAGGGGGGGGGTCGGACCTTCCTGGTCCACCCCCCCTGGGCACGGCCTTGGTTAGCGCTAATTTTCATCTCTCGATCGCTGAATTGGGTTTCCCTCCATAATTTTTTGATCGATCGTTACTTTTGAGCACTAAAAAGTGAGGGAACAAGGCCTCTTTGCTTATGGAAATGAGGGGGTAATTGCCCCCCTTACCCTCGGTCGAGCCGCCTATGCTGGATAACCATTACATTAACAAATTTTAAGGATGTTCCATATGAATAGTTAGTAGAGAGCAGTGGCGTAGCGAGAAATTTTTCATGGGTGGGGGGGGTGGAGTTACAACTATTGCAACTCATGTGTGTGATTAGAGAGTGAAGAAAATACAGTTTGTATACAGATTGCAATACGGAAAACCGGATCCGGTAATTCTTCGGATCCGGCATCATGAGACGTCTATCGGATCCGGTACCAATTTACCGGATCTGGAAAGTACTGAAAAAGGAAAAGACAACATATGAATATGAAGGAATTCGAGGACAATATTTGTCGTATATTCATGACTATTTGTTGGCAATAGAACCGACATGTGTAGAAACTGAAAGGGCCTTTTCAGCCGCATTCTTTAAAGAAAATTTACTAAAAAATATTCGATATTGTGATAATTGTTCCATTCATTAAACAGATCTATGATAACTATCACCATTATTAGGCTAATGCTTAGCGTGACAAAATTGCATAATTATTATGAACTCAGTTGATTAAGTTAGATTTAGGTAACACATGAAACTTACATGATGTGATGTAAGTTACGAGATAATTTTCGTTGGTGTCATTTGTAAACTCCATTAAGACTGAACTTAAACTATTATACTAAATATTACACATTTATAAATATAATATATAAGTATATTACCACATAGTATATAATAACGCAAATACTATTTCATTGATATCCATCGCTTTGCTTTGATTACAAATAAATTTTTGCAATTATACTATAATATTTGATAATAATAGTATTATTCTTATAAGTAATATAATATATAATGACCCCCAGATCTAGTCTTATATTTTATAAACTTTATGATATACTCATCTAAACATCTTTCATACAGTTAAATTTGAAACGAGAGAGAAATCGTTTTGATGCGGCCAATCCGACCGAATTAAAATTGGTGCCGGATTGCAATCTCGAATTTTGTATGACAAAAAAAATTCTTCATGGAGGGAGGGGTCGTGACCCCCCGTGACTACGCCACTGGTCGAGAGTGATCATTATCGCACAACTTTAGCACAGCTATAAAAACAAACTACGTTAAACACTCAAATATATATATATATATATATATATATATTACTTCTTTACCCAATGCACTATGGATTAATAATAAGAGTAAAAACTGTGTATCTCATGTAACTTTCAGAAAAAATTCATAATTACGAAAATTGCCTTCGAAAACAGGCCGAGGAGTTACTTGTGGGGGAGGGGGTACTGCCAAATTCCGTATGCTTATCATTTTTCCTAAGTGTTTCGTAACTCTCGTTGGCTCACTCTGTGTGACAGTTCACAGTATAACTTGCGAAGAGACATTCTAAATCACATATGGGCGACCACGAGCCCGCGGGCCAGGTGTGACCCGCCGATTCTTTTGATCCGGCCTGCGGAACATATCAAAACCTCGTATAAAACACATATAAACCATTTAAATCCCAATTATACGGCGTGCGACTTCGCTAACATTCTAATGTTTGGCCCGCAACTTTTCAAAGGTTGCCCACACCTGTTCTAAAATTTTCCTAGTCTCTACCGCAATTAATTTTTTTTAAGTGTTCAAAAGTTGCACGATTTTCAAGAAGAACAGTTTTGACCAAACTCGTATGTGTGTGTGTGTGTGTGTGTGATATTCTTTGATTTTGCTGGCACAAGAAAGTATAAATACATCTGCATAAATATTTACATAATTGAACAAGAGATATTTATAGCTAAGCAAAGAATTGGCCAGCTTATCTCAAACAGCGGAACCTCTACACATAACGATTTCACCCTAGTAGATAATTTTGTACCGAAATGGGTTAAAATAATATTGCACATTTTATCTAGTTCAATTATCATGGTGAGACCTTTTATTTCTTCCTTTTTTCAGTTTGGCAATATCTTTTCTAAGTTGAGCAAATAAAAGAATGCGCCGATTCAACTACTTGTTATTGTATCCTTCCGAGCGTTGTTTCAACATACATAACAGTTTTTTCTTTCTAATGGAACTAAAATATTTGTCGTTACAAAAACAAGTTTTTAACACAATAAAAATTAACATTAAAAAAACAAGTTTATTTTTAATTTTTAGGAGATTTGATAAAACGCTTTGACTCAATGGCAAATGTTTTTGCTCATCATCTAGAACACAATTGTTAGTAGATCGAACTTTTATTTTATTTTTTGTGCAACAATATAGCTATTAAAATAGTCTGGAATGGAATTTTGTTCATTTTACTCTGGCTAAGATTGAAAATTTATCCAACTGTACTCTTCTGACAATATCATACGTGTCCAAAAGGACTCGAGACAACTACTGAAACCAGCAAATTACAGAGAATTTAACTGTACTTGTGGATTGTGGCAGCCAATGCAATTCGATCGCCAAGCAACTGAGATACGAAGGTGATTCAAAAAGTTAGGTAACAAGGGCTTTCGCTGGTGCACTTATCCACCGAGCGAATGAAATTCTGTCTAGGTGCAATATACGATCACAGCAAATAAATGCCACTAGACCAGGGGATCCTAAACTTTTTTTGCCGCCGCACGCTTTTCAGGCTAAAAACTTTCGCGGCAGGTTTTCTTTAAAGCAATATGAATGTTAGAATGAAGCAGTTTGAATGCATTATATGTATATATTTTTTTTCCAATGGCCGGCCGCTGCCTTGGAAGGCTTTGGCCACAACGGGCCGGAATTGTTGGCCACTTTATAATGGGGGCACCTAGTAGGCTTATCAGTGTCGCCCCCTATGAAGGGACTTACAAATGTCAACCACGCCCAGTCGGGGATCGAACCTCGGCATCCGGGAGTTGAACCCGAAACCGTAGTACGGTGTTTTACCCACCATTACAATCTGGTCGGCTGCATTTTATATTACTTTTTACTTTCCGAACATGTACCATGTAAGGAAAGTATTGTAATCATGAAAAAATTCGAATTCGAGATTTTGGTGTATTGACACGTTTTGGGGTCTTCTGAATTAATTTATGCTATTTTTACGAGATGTATGTATGTATGTGTGTGTGTGTGTGTGTGTGTGTGTGTGTGTGTGTGTGTGTGTGTTGTGTGTGTGTGAGTGAACACGATAGCTCCTGAACGGGGCATGCGATTGAGCTCAAATTGGGTATATATGTTATAAACCACCGTCGCAAGACCTGTATTGATTTTGGTGTGTATAGGACTTATAGTTTTTCTACAGGGCTACGACAAAGATTTCTTTTACATTATGGCCTATGGGGGGAAATTCTAGAAAGTGCGCTAGCGTTTAAACGGTACATTCGATTGAGCTCAAATTGGGTATACATGTTATAAACCACCATCGCAAGACCGGTATTGATTTTGGTGTGTATAGGACTTATAATTTTTCTACAGGGCTACGACAAATATTTCTTTTACATTATGGCCTATGAGGAGAAATTCTTGAACGTGCGCTAGCGTTTAAACGGTACATTCCATTGAGCTCAAATTTGCTATATATATATATTTGAATTATTCATCGATTAAAACTTATTTAAATGCTTGGTAATGATCTTAATCGTAAGTGTTCGGAAAGTCGAGTGGAGTCACTCCAGATTTTTTTATTTTGTTTACATTGGTAACTATCAAGAAAGTTTTCTCTTGGGAAAGGCACATAGAATTTTGAAAACCTCCCGCCCCTTTCAGGGAGTTCCTGTAAAAGAGAGGGCACTGGACGCAACTCTTTTGAACTTAAATGAAATGTTTTTATTTGAGCCCACATGGTTATATACTTGGCTAACTTTTTTGTGGGACACGGGTTCAGAGGAAATTATTTGATTGTCCTCCACCAAAACACTTTCCTTGATTATCTCCACGGCACCCCTGGCATACCTCATGACACCCTAGGGTGCAGCGGCACACAGTTTGGGAACTTAACCTCGTTGGAAGCTCCTAAGCTGTGATAGAGAAAATGGAGGTGCTGGTGGATACGAGGTCAGTTGCTGAAATGCGAAGTGTAACACAGGAAACCATCGGGACATCTCTTGAGAGGCGTCATCTTGTCGCATCGCAACACCCGGGCACCCAGTTACACTGTCCCGCAGTGGACTGGGCGCTAAACTCCGTTCCCATAAGAACACGGCAAATGAAGCAGCATCTGGCTTGGCCAGTGCTTGGGAGGGACATCCCCCTCTCGGCCCGTCCGCTGTGGAACCGTGTACGCTAATGGGAGCTGGTGCACGTAAAATCCGTCGTGGCTCCAAAGTCCTCCAAGTTGTTAAACGATAACTCTGGGGGTACCGATTTCAGGGGGTTGGTCCCTCCTCTGGAATGGGTTCAAAATTACGGGACCCCGAGCTAAGACGGACTTCCTCCCACTGGGGCTCATTGAAATGGAAGCCGCTCCTTCGGCCCATCGCCTGCCTTTATAGGGGGATCTGTCACCGCAACGCGGTTGCCAGAGGGCATTAGCAACAACAACAACCCAGTTACACTTGGTTGGCCACACGCTTAAATCTACTGATTAAAACTAACACTTCTTTATTGATTAAATTTCTTATGGGCTGATTTAAATCCTTTTACGCTAAAAAATACTCATTAAAGACAATTTGTTATCTCCTCCATTCGCTTCAATGCTCCCGATTCGCTAGATTCTACTTAGCTCAATTTTCACAACATTTTTGTCTATTTGAGTATTCTCTCTCTTCTCCCCCACGACCCATATCCTATTACTATCACGTGACCAGCGCTCTTCGACGGATAACGGTTCATAGTAACAAACGCGGACATAGTTGTGTGTGTAGTCGCTTGTGGTTTTAAATCCGAATACCAAATGCATCTTTTTCATATTCAGAGTTGTGAAATAAATTCAGCCTAGATATGGAGGAGATGCTTTAGGTAAAGATTTCGCTTTATGACATAGTTTTTTACGATTGGATTATAAAAAGCTGTTGTAAAACAGATGAAGTTAGGATATCTCCACTCAAAGTGAGCAAGTAGTATTTTACCTTTTCATGTCATTAAATTGGGTTGCTGCTTTAATTAAATCTCACAGCTGGATCTCACACTGGATATCACAGCCATGATTGCATTTCTGTATTCTGACTGTACTGTGAATTCGTTTTATAACTAGAGACTATAGTGAAATTATATTCTATTTATTAAAAAATACTTTTTTATAGTGTATTAAGATATATGTAATGTATTTGCCTTGATTTAAAATTTATTTTCTCGGGCTTATAATCATAGATTACAGCTCTGATAATAAAAAATAAAGAAAACGAATAATTCAATATATTAATCAAAAACAGCAAATTTTAATAAAACACCCTTTTTATAGCTTAAAATAATAATCCTAATTGAGTGCAGGTTTATAAATTAAAAAAGGGCTGATTTTGTAAAAACGCTCATTCTATAGCTTAAATAATAATCATAATTGAGTACAGTTATATTAATAAAAAACGGACAGACACTCCTCATTTTTGATTATTATTTAGCTTAAATGGAGCTGTTGTATAATGCTCAAAAATTGAGAATTTTTTCGCTCCATTGATTTTTGTCGATTAATGGAGCAAATTTTACTCAATCGGGAGAATGGCTGTTTGAAGTCAAAAATTGAGTAAAAATATATTCCGTTTGATTATTATTTTACTCAATATAGATTTAAGCGTGCACAGCAATTCCAGTGGAACGTATTAGAGCATCCTCCCTAAACCTCGGATCTTGTACCCTGTGATTTCGATCTTTTCGGGACGATGAAGAAGCACCTACAGAACGGCATTTTGAAGCCGATGCTTTATTTCAGGACGCGGAAGGCTGTATTTCAGGACGCCTTCATTAGGTATGGCTCAGCGAAAAGAGCCCTGATTTCTTCGCCACCGGTTTCGATAGATTGGCATAACGATGGAACAAATGGTTAGATGCCCATGAAGGTTATGTTGAATAATAATCTGCATCAAATGCGCTGCTATGGGTGTGTGTTTCTCGAATAATTTTTGTGGGGTTAGAGGAATTGTTACCTTACATTTTGAAACACCCTCGTGCATCGATAAGGTGCTGTTTGTAAAATCTTTCGAAAGTGTTTGCATTCCTATGCAGACAGATGTTTGCAGTCCTAAACATTGTTCCGATTTTGGCGTATTGCTAAGAGAGCTCGGTGGCCGGCTATATCTCGCAAGAACCGGACTTAAAATCTCCAGTACCAATATAATCCAGTACCATGACATGTACTGGAGTACAGTGCTGTAATAAGAAGATTCAATTTCTGTTAAGTCGTTTGGTCCCTAAACACTTGAGCACTGTTGCAAAAAATCTGATGTGTCCAACACATGACTTCCTTGCACGTCTATTAAATAAAAATATTTTCTACGCACTTCCTCTAAACTTATTTGTTTGAAAGAGATAAAATATCAATAATAGTAAGGTTTAGCGATTTCTAGCCAAATATTTTGATATCGCCAAGCTGAGTTCAGTTTGAAAGATTTCCTTCTGACACTTTATTTGGCGATATTTCACCAAAAGCCGACAATTTTGAGATAGTTTGCGAGATTTTGGGGATAGCCACAGTAGTCATTGACGACAGACTTTCAATGAATTGAATGCATCCATACACCTTAATGTATTTAAAGTCATTTGGCTCACCCTATAAATAAATTCCCAGTCGATTGCTGTCAAAAAAGATATTGAAAACAGTTAGATATTATAATATAGTTCTAAATACAAAAGTTCAAAATTCTACGGGTTAAAGTTTTAGAGTTATACAAAATACGAAATAATTTTGGCGCCAAATTTGGCGATATTTCGGCGAAACTCGTCAATGTCGACTACATTTGGCGAGATTTTAAGCATGGACCAACAATGGCAGATTATCGCCAAATTTAGCGATATTTCGCCAAAACTTGAGAAGAACGATGACAAATGGCGATACTTTGGGCATGGACCAAATGACTGACTATCGCCAAATTTGGCGACATTTCGGCAAAACTCGCCAAAGTCGAGGACAGTCGGCGAGATTTTGGGCATGTACCAAACAATCACTGTCTACAATTGTATTATATTGAAGATGTCCATAGACATTAAAGTACTGAAATTCTTTCCGGTGGTCCTGTAAATAAACTCTCCAATAGATTGGAACCAAAAATCGAGATGCACAACTAGATGTTACAAGAATCTTATACATAAAATTTCATAATAGTTTTTGAGGTTTGAGAGTTAAATATACACACACGTACACCAAAAGTCGCCAAGCTTGGCGACTTTTGGCATCGTTCTTGAGGGAGGCACGTGACCGTGGTCGGACCATTACCTAACTTATGTGGTAAGACGATATTGTGCTTGAAATGGATGAATGCCCCTAAAATTGCCATTGACTGTAATGTATTGGAAATCTTTTGAGTGTTCCTGTAGCAGAACTGTAAATGATAAAGACACTTTTTTTAATGGAGAAATTCATTTTCTAACTCTTTACAGCATATATCACTTCTGAGTCGTTTGAAATAGCCCAATACCTCTAAAAAACGCTTTGATGAATTTCGGCCCATAGAGCGTAATGTATTTCGAACGTTTTAGGCGGTTCTGTAGATAAACTATCCAGTCGAATGGAACTGAAAGGGGAGGTGCACAACTAGATGTTACAACAATCCTAAATATGAAGTTTGGACATTCTACGCCTAATAGTTTTTGAGTTAGGCGAGTTTAATGAATTTCGGCCCATAGAGCGTAATGTATTTCGAATCTTTTGGGCGGTCCTGTACATAAACTTTACATTCGATTGCGACCAAAAGGGGAGGTGCACAACTAGATCATAGAACAATCCTAAATATCAAATCTCAACATTCTACGACCAATAGTTTTTGAGATATGCGAGTTACATACATACGTACGTACGTACGTACAGACGGCATGGAAAAACTGACCACAATAGTCTCGCCGCTGGTCAAAATGAGTTGCAGACGCGTTTATATGATCGTGCATGCTAGCCTATGATGAGATGCATCGAAAACATTCTTAAAATTAAATTTAGATGTAGTCAAAATCGGTTTTTTTGTCGAAATTTGGCCTCCAAAATTTTTCGGGATCACATTACTTCCTTATACTACGTACACGGAAGTAAAAACTCTGCTTAGTTTCAAGGTTCGTTGCTTAAATGTCCAATGTATATGAAAAGTTCTAGAAAACAGTTCAGCTGACAGGACGAAACACAAATTTTAATGGTTCTAGGACGTTGACGAACAATCTTCTGCACGCAAGTTCATAGAAATTAATACGCAATAAGATTTTTCTATAACAGTCAGCCTTGCACAGAAGCTTTCTGAGCTGCTGTATTTCGCACATAATAAAATCCTTCCGTAGGCTAAAATTCAGCGGAAATTCTCGAGAAAAACTGACATTTATTCCTCAGCATACAACAATCCAGTATTCACTAACATTATTCTAAAATAAGCTTCTCAAAACAAGCGAGACGACCGCTTCTAATACTGGAATACAAAAGCACAGCTTCTCAGCAGAGCTAACATTTCTCTGCTCGCGATAGCTGATAGCTTTAGAAATGAGCTGCTGACTGACTGAAGATCGATGATTAACGGAGCACCCTAGCAAATAAGCCTTATCTCCAGTTAGAAAAATAAAATCATAAGGTAAATTGTCATGTGGTAGAAAAAAGTGCCGAAGGCCCGGATCAATCAAATCAGAATGGAGCCGATGAAGTCCAGAAGTCGGGAAAAATGAACTGCGGGGCGGACCTGCCCTTCTACGAGATTCCCTTTCTAAAAAAATCTGATGTGTCCAACACATGACTTCCTTGCACGTCTATTAATTCAAAAATGTTTTTTACGCACTTCCTCTAAACTTATTTGTTTGAAAGAGATAAAATATCTTCTAGACAAATATTTCGATATCGCCAAGTTGCGTTCAATTTGAAAGATTTCCTTCTGACACTTTATTTGGCGATATTTCAACAAAAGCCGACAAACTTGAGATAGTTTGCGAGATTTTGGGGATAGCCAAAGTAGTCATTGACCACTGACTTTCAATTAATTGAATGCATCCATACACCTTAATGTATTTAAAGTCATTTGGCTCACCCTGTAAATAAATTCCCAGTCGATTGCTGTCAAAAAAGATATTGAAAACAGTTAGATATTATAATATAGTTCTAAATACAAAAGTTCAAAATTCTACGGGTTAAAGTTTTAGAGTTATACAAAATACGAAATAATTTTTGGCGCCAAATTTGGCGATATTTCGACGAAACTCGTCAATGTCGACGACATTTGGCGAGATTTTAAGCATGGACCAACAATGACAGATTATCGCCAAATTTGGCGATATTTCGCCAAAACTCGCCAAGAACAATGACAAATGGCGATACTTTGGGCATGGACCAAAGGACTGACTATCGCCAAATTTGGCGACATTTCGGCAAAACTCGCCAAGGTCGAGGACAGACGGCGAGATTTTGGGCATGTACCACACAATGACTGACTACAATTGTATTATATTGAAGATGTCCATAGACATTAAAGTACTGCAATTCTTTTTCGTGGTCCTGTAAAGCAACTCCAGTAGATTGGAACCAAAAATCGAGATGCACAACTAGATGTTACAACATTCTTATATATGAAATTTCATAATAGTTTTTGAGATTTGAGAGTTAAATATGCACACACGTACACCAAAAGTCGCCAAGCTTGGCGACTTTTTGCATAGTTCTTGAGGGAGGCACGTGACCGTGGTCGGACCATTACCTAACTTATGTGGTAGGACGGTATTGTGCTTGAAATGGATGAATGCCCCTAAAATTGCCATTGACCGTAATGTATTGGAAATCTTTTGAGTGTTCCTGTAGCAGAACTGTAAATGATAAAGACACTTTTCTAATGGAGAAATTCATTTTCTAACTCTTTACAGCATATATCACTCCTGCGTCGTTTGAAATAGCCCAAAACCTCTAAAAAACGCTTTGATGAATGTCGGCCCATAGAGCTTAATGTATTTCGAATCTGTTAGGCCATTCTGTAGATAAACTATCCAGTCGAATGGAACCGAAACGGGAGGTGCACAAATAGATGTTACAACAATCCTAAATATAAAGTTTCAACATTCTACGCCAAATAGTTTTTGAGATATGCGAATTTAATGAATTTCGGCCCATTGAGCGTAATGTATTTCGAATGTTTTGGGCGGTCCTGTAGATAAACTATCCAGTCGAATGGAACCAATAGGGGAGGTGCACAACTAGATGTTACAACTATCCAAAATATGAAGTTTCGACATTCTACGCCTAATAGTTTTTGCGTTAGTCGAATTTAATGAATTTCGGCCCATAGAGCGTAATGTATTTCGAATCTTTTGGGCGGTCCTGTACATAAACTATACACTCGATTGCGACCAAAAGGGGAGGTGCACAACTAGATCATAGAACAATCCTAAATATCAAATCTCAACATTCTACGACCAATAGTTTTTGAGATATGCGAGTTACATACATACGTACGTACGTACGTACGTACGAACATACGTACGTACGTACAGACGGCATGGAAAAACTGACCACAATAGACTCGCCGCTGGTCAAAATGAGTTGCAGACATGTTAATATGATCGTGCATGCTAGCCTACGATGAGATGCATCGAAAAAATTCTTAAAATTAAATTTAGAGGTAGTCAAAATCGGTTTTTTTGTCGAAATTTGGCCCCCAAAATTTTTCGGGATCACATTACTTCCTTATACTACGTACAAGGAAGTAAAAATCATAATCAATCGTGAACCTTGATTCCGCAGTAGAAATGCAGTTGAGTAATACTAAGCTATTGCGTAATACTAATACAAGGAAGCAAAAATTACAGGCCCCATTAATAAAATCGCGCCAAATGACGACTTAGAGCGAAAAATCACCAAATTTGACATCAAAAATAAGTCCTCAAAATTGAAGTCAGCTAAGCGATATCCCCAATATTTCTGGAGAAATTGAGAAAGCCCTAAGTTTAACAATAGGAACAGCCAACAATCCCTATCTCGCTTTCTAGTTAACCAATTTTCTTGCAACAAGCGGAAAATTTTAATTTGATGAAAATGATGATGAACCAAATGACGACTTACAGGGAAAAATCACCAAATTTGGCATCAAAAATAAGTCCTCAAAACTGAAGTCAGCTAAGCGATATCTCCAATATTTCTGGAGAAATTGAGAAAGCCCTAAGTTTAACAATAGGAACAGCCAACAATCCCTATCTCGCTTTCTAGTTAACCAATTTTCGTGCAACAAACGGAAAATTTTAATTTGAGGAAAATGATGATGAACCAAATGACGACTTAGAGGGAAAAATCACCAAATTTGGCATCAAAAATAAGTCCTCAAAACTGAAGTCAGCTAAGCGATATCTCCAATATTTCTGGAGAAATTGAGAAAGTCCCAAGTTTAACAATAGGAACAGCCAGCACTCCCTATCTCGCTTTCTAGTTAACCAATTTTCGTGCAACAAACGGAAAATTTTAATTTTTTGACGCGAAGAATACGAATTTGAGACTAAATTTAAGGCAGATCCGATCAAAAATTCGTAACAATATATACTAGTAATATTTTCGACCGCACCCAAAATGAAATTACTGGTTCAAATTCCGTAGAGAGAGAGAGAATCCTCGTGGACTCAGAAGAAACTCAATGAATACTACTCTTTGTACGAAAAAAAATATATAATTTATTTACAAATATAAACATAAACAAAAAACAGGTACAGATTATAATTCGTTCTCTGTCCACACGCGGGGGATCGGTTTCCAGCATCGTCCGTCGTCAGTGCAGCTTGTGGTTCAGTAAGGCGCCGTAGTTCATCGACTGGAACAAGGGGTGGTTGGCGGGAGGCGGCAAAGCAGGCAGCCATTGGTGTATGGGCAGCTTTTCTATGATTTCGAAGGAGTGCATGCCCTGCATACCGTGCATGTGTTGATGCTCCATGACTGAAAGAAAATATAAAGAAAAGGTCGTCAGCTCTTTTTTTTTAACCCTTTGAGGCGCAACCCTGTCCCAATGCTGAAAAAAGGGCAGCCGTTGCCACCGCTCGACTTAACTACCAGGGCACAGCCAGCTGTCGTCAAAAAAGGTCTCTAGATCTGTGGCACGCGATGAACGTTTCGATCGTCCGCCATCTTGTTGGTAGTTAAGTCGAGCGATGGCAACGGCTGCCCTTTTTTCAGCATTGGGCACTCTATCTAGCTGTTCTCACATTCTTCCATTTTTCAGCAGCTGTCAGTGCTGTTAAAAAGAATAGTGACCATTATTTGACGGGAAAGGACGTGCTAAAATATAAAGGATTCTCGTGGAGCTCTGTCACCCGCAACTATTTTTATAGAAATCCAATCTATTCTTCGTGACTGGCAACAGTCAAAACGTCAGAGTTGGGTGTTCCCAGAGCGGGCTCACTGCGCGTTAAAGGGTTAATTAGTATTCGAGTGCTATTTCGTCCATTCCGAGTTTTTCAGTCGACATATTTTTGTGGAGCGATTTGCATCGAGTTTGGCGCAAAAAAAAAAAGTCCCTAAAATTGAACCTAGTTTGGCGATATCTTCCATATTTGGCTAGAAACTAACAAACCCTACATTTTATTACAAAGG
Source organism: Cheiracanthium punctorium (assembly GCA_038373885.1). Lineage (NCBI taxonomy): Eukaryota > Metazoa > Arthropoda > Arachnida > Araneae > Cheiracanthiidae > Cheiracanthium > Cheiracanthium punctorium. The sequence goes on along the minus strand of JAWZYV010013587.1, from coordinate 62,488 downwards.
AGAAGTATAGTTAGAACATGTCTGGTAAAGACTGAAAAACAGTTTTAGCAGGCAATTTTACTACAGATTTCAACTCCAAAGTGTTTTATGGAACAAGGAAGACAAATACGGTACACTCATGGATTTACTTGCATGGATACCAGGGACGTACCCGGAAAAAAATTTCGGGAGGGGACCAAACAGTGAAAAGGGACCGCGCATGGATTATGATATTTTTGCTGTGCGATTTGCGTCGAAACGTTTTCGTTGCATTTTCCAGTAGAGTTACCAAATAGCGCGGGGTTGGGGAAGAGTAAAATGTCGAAAGTCGTCAAGATTTGCAATTTTTGATGATTTATCGCCAAGTTTGGCACCAAAAATAAGTCCCCGAAACTGAACCTAGCTTGGCGATATCATCATCTATATTTTGCGAGAAACTAACAAACGCTGCAGTTCATCACAAAAAAGAAGTATAGTTAGACTATGCCTGGCGAAGGTTGTAAAACAGATTTACTAGGCGATTTTCATATGGATTTCAATTCCAGTTGTAAGTTTCAATTCTGAAAAAGTGTTTTATGGAACAAGGAAGACAAATACGGTACTCTCATGGATTATGATGCACATTTCCCAAAAAGTATTTATAGAGGCGAAGACTGTTTTTGCAAAACCAGAAAAAAAAAACGGGAGGTTTCTTTTGGAAAAAGCCCAACTTTAAAAAATTCCCAGGAAAAAAAAACCCATCTGTACTTTTTTTTTAAATTTCAACTTTATCGTATCAATTTGAATACACAGCAAATATTTTTTAATATCACTATACGAGTTTTAAACATTATATACAGCTCCTGCTCCCTTTTCACTTATCACCACTGCATTAGGGACTTTTTGGCGATATTTCTAAAAAGGGCCAAACCTGGCGACACTTCGGACATTTGGCACGATTTTGCCAATGGGGGCCTGTAATGTTTGTTTTCCTGCAATAGATTAAGCAACAGCCGTGTATCTCTCATCCATATTTCTAGGACGTAATCAAAACGCGGTTGTTCGGTGGTCTCTCTCCAGAAATCCCGATATTCCCCGAATTCACATCGGAGGCTACGAAGTGCAGAAAGGCTGGAAAATTCCGAGTCAGTTTGCTTCTGTCTGCTGCCGAGAAAAGACGCCCATGAGAGCACAAAGGCTCGGTATTGGCGCTTGTAGAAGGAATACAGTAGACACCGGTTATAACGTATTCTCACGGGACTTAAAAAAGTAGTACGTTATAGCAGAAGTACGTTATCAGCAGTACCGCCGGTAACATTCAATATTACACAAGGAAAAGAAAGTGGGCTCCTAATTTCATTGTAATATGTGTTTTAAACAAGTCTGATTTTTACTTTCCGAACATGTACCATGTAAGGAAAGTATTGTAATCATGAAAAAATTCGAATTCGAGATTTTGGTGTATTTACACGTTTTGAGATCTTCTAAATTCATTTATGCTATTTTTACGAGATGTATGTGTGTATGTGTGTGTGTATGTATGTGTGTTTGTGTGTATGTGAGTGAACACGATAGCTCCTGAACGGAGCATGCGATTGAGCTCAAATTGGGTATATAGGTTATAAACCACCGTCGCAAGACCGGTATTGATTTTGGTGTGTATAGGACTTACAGTTTTTCTACAGGGCTACGACAAAGATTTCTTTTACATTATGGCCTATGGAGGAAAATTCTGGAAAGTGCGCTAGCGTTTAAACGGTACATTCGATGGAGCTCAAATTGGGTATACATGTTATAAACCACCATTGTAAGACCGGTATTGATTTTGATGTGTATAGGACTTATAGTTTTTCTACAGGGCTACGAACAAGATTTCTTTTACATTATGGCCTATGGGGAGAAATTCTTGAAAGTGCGCTAGCGTTTAAACGGTACATTCGATCGAGATTCAATTTGGTATATATGTTTGAATTATTCATCGATTAAAATTTATTTAAATGCTTGGTCATGATCTTAATCGTAAGTGTTCGGAAAGTCGAGTGGAGTCACTCCAGATTTTTTTTAAAATTTAAATCAAACAGAGACAATTCTTTATTACTTACAATTTTAATTGAAATAAATAATCTGCAATTTTCTTTTGTTTTAAATGGGCGGATGCCACTTTAAAAATACCGTTTTGGATATCCATAACAGACTTTTGTACAGCCTCTGCATCATTACTACGGCATTCAAAAAATCGTGATCCTGTTTTTGCAGCGTTGAATGCGTCGGGTATACTTGGTATAGGCTCCTCTGTTTCTTCTTCACTATCATCAGAATCATTATAAATGGAGCTTTTCAGGAGACATTTACATGGATGAATGACAAATAAAATACAGGGTCTTGTTCTTAGCCCTACCTAGCAGGCGAAAAAGACAAAAGATCGCTCCCTTCATTCATACACAATTCATCTCGCTAGAGAATTTGAAAACGGACAACGAGTGTTTTTGAAGGCACTGAAATTTCCGAGAACAAGTAAGTAAAATTCTTAAGCAAAGCAAAATTTTATTTTTCGCTTTGGTACAAAAGTACGTTATAGCCGAAGTTAAATAACATTATAAATATAGGACTTCAGTCGGGACCTAGCTTCAAGGTACGTTTTAACCGATAGTACGTTATATCCCAGGTCCGTTATAAACGGTGCGCACTGTATTTTGCTTGTTTCGAGAAGCTTGTTTTTGAATGCTGTGTGTGAATTCTTCGTTTAGGAACTGTTTATGAATTTCCTCGAGTATTTCCACTGAAGTTTAGCTTGTGGAAGTGTATTTTTTTGTATGTGACATACAGCTTCTGTACTACGCGGATTGTTATAAACAAGTTACTGGCTGCTTGTGCTTGTGAATTTTGTATAACAAATTGATCGACGAATTTCTAGAAGCAATAAAATTTGTGCTCCATCCTGAGAAGTGGACTTTTTACTAAAACTTTGTACACTTTAGAACAACGAGCCCAGGAATTAAACAGTTTTGTGCAACACTATCATTTGAATTGAAATGAATAAAGATTTTTAGTCGATAGCAAAACATTAGTATAAAAGTTCCGATTAGTAAAGTTCTTAAATTTCATTGTAAAAATTATTACTAAAAAATCAATTTATCCAAAAACAAACCATGATTGGTTGTTATTAATGAATTATATGTTTATTTAATGTATAAATGATTATTGCAATTAATTATTATAATTGATTTAAATATATATTTTTCACCTTAAATTGATTATTGTAATCAATTAGTTACCTTGAGTAGTATTTAGAAACTCCCTAGTAGCACAATTAGTCCAAAAGACGTTTAAAACACGTTTTTTAACGTCAAAAAACGTGTTTCCAACGTAACTTCAACGTTTTTTGAACTAGTTGTGCAAAAGAATTCGCTAGGGCTAGCGAATTCTTTTTGAAATTTTGAATCCCCATTCCTTACCTTAAAAAGATAAAATTTTTTCCCCCTTCCAAAGGCGGGCCTCTGGAAGCATTGGACACTAAATAAGGCCGGATTTTTTGGTTTCTTCAGTATGGGGGCACCTAGTAGAGATGAGTTCGGGCTCATTTTTTGAAGCCCGAGCCCGAAGACTTTTAATCCGAGCCCGCCCGAGCCCGAGCAATATTATTAAAGTTGGAGCCCGAGCCCGCCCGAGCCCGAAATTTCAGCTAAAGACAAATAAAATTAACTACTTCATTAAGAGGATACAATAAATTCTGGAATTTCACACACCTTCTAGTCCCCCGTGCCGCTATTTTTTGAAATAAGTACGTCTATTTATCCCATGAATCACTTTTTAAAATCTGTTTCAAGGAGTATGTTCAACAAAGGAGAAATTTTTCACGAGCCCGAGCCCGCCCGAGCCCGAACGCAATCGTGAATTACAGAGCCCGAGCCCGAGTCGGGCCCGGGCTCGGGCTCGGGCTTTCGGGCTCGGGCTGAGCCCGTCTCATCTCTAGCACCTAGTAGGTGGACCAACGCCGCCCCTATGAAGGGATGGACGCAATGACAGCCACGCCCTGTTAGAGATCGAACCCCGATCGCCGGGAGTTGAACCCGAAATCCTAGTGCAGTGCTTTATCCACCATACAATCTGGTCGGCAAAAAAATCGAAATAAAGCCACCAAGATAAAACACTAGATAAAACCCCCCAAAAAACTTAATAAAACCTCCCCAAAACCCAATCGGTTGGTTTTTTTTTTCCTTAAAACAAAAAAATTTAAAAAAAATCGGGCATTCAACAACCCTGAGTATTACTGCCTAAATACTTAGATTCTTTCAGACTTTCTTCAAAATTCCATGCTCGTCTTTTGATGTCTATCAACAAATTTGAAAGTAAATCGTTTTCCTGTAAGGATGTTTACTCAAATCATTTTCCTTTTGATGTTTATCGTAAACAAAAGAATTGTAGCTCCTGGCACTTTGTATAGTTGCTTGACGTTCTCAATAATGCAATCGTGTAGTTTGGAATGGAAAAGAGAAATGGTTTTGCAAATTATTGGCACGTTAAGTTATTGCCAGAAAGTTTGCGTTGTGCTAAAATATGCCTAATGTTTTCGATAAGGCGCAATCGCTTTAGATTAACCCTTTAACGAGCGGTGGTCACGTCGTAAAATCACCCAATTTCAACAGCTAGTCGCAAAAAAAAAAACTATGGTTAAAGGGTCCCAAGTCGAAAAAGTACACCCGTTGCCATCTCTCGAGTTAACTACCAGCAACATGGTGGTCGACTGATTTGTTTGAGTTGATAATGCAAAGCTACACGTGGGTTGTCTACCTAGAATGATGGGGTCTGCTTTGGTCGGAGAACTTTCAAAAGGGGTCTAACGCGTAATCACGTTATATCTGGAGAAAACCAACCAAAAGTCCACACCGTCAGATAGACAGCAGCGCCGTAGGCCTGAACCCGGAACCTTCACACTTCAGCCGTCTACTATTTTGAGTGCTTTATCCACTCGGCCATGGTGGGGTGTGGCTGCCGATTGAATCGCACAATTCGTGCCACAGAGCCAAAGCCCCTCTTTCTGACACAGCCGGCTGTGCGGCTTGAACAGTAGCATAGCATCGGCGAAAATTCTGGAGGGGCATATTCCAAATTCAAGAGCAGGAAAGGGAAATTTCTCTGAAATTTCGAAAGAAATTTTTAAAGTTAAAAGATTTTGAGATGAAGCTGGGGGAAGGAGGATGGGGGAGCACGTGCCACCCTCGATGCTACGCTTACGTTCTGCATCAAAGATACGTAGAAGGTTGAAAGAAGCTGCCTTGAGGTGGAAATTAGCGAACAAGACCTTCTAAGTTACCAATCGTTGTCAAGCGTTCGTCAACTGAAAGATCGCGTCGTTAAAGCGATGACGGTTGAATCCATTTTTAATTTTAACTTGTTAATCTATTTTCGTTAAGTGACGTACCGTAACCTTGCCAAATTCTTGATGACAGTTAGAATGTCTTCTTGAGCAACTACCGATCAAGCTTTCTATATTTAAAAAAGCTTAACACCCAGACGTTTCAGTGTAGACACAGTGTGAAGTAGGTAATAAACATAAAAAACTTCTTCTCACCAGGGAAGTCTACTAAAATAATCAACTTCATGCTGCCCCTTTGATGTACGTGGAGCTTTATACGTGGTTATTGGCCAAGCAGATCAATGCCGAACACAGAGTTACAATTAAAATGTAAGGCAGAATATTTGATTGGTAGGCTTAATGAACAATGTTCACGATATTAAATATTTTCTGGTAATTTTTATTAGTTATTATAATATATATAAAAAAAAATACTTAGAAAGTTTTCAGGGCTTTTCTTAATTTGATTTGCTATACAGCGACTTTGGTGCAGGACTGTAGAAGAGCAGTCTAAATAGAAGCTATCGATAATCATTATCAAACCTGTTTAAATAATTTCTCTTTGAATTAAATATGAGGGTCGCTCAAATGAAAGTGACACTACAGGCGGTTTGAGAAATGGTTTAATGGTACAGTGAAACCTGTTTTTAAAGACCACCACTGGGACCAAGAAAATGTGGTCTTTAAAGAGGGTAGGTCTTTGAATTCAGGTAATACGATACATTTTGACAAAATTTTAAGCGTACTTAATTTTATCAATAGAACTGGAATTTATTTAATAATTACTTGATAATCACTTAAACGGCTTTTATATAGATATAATATAATAAAAAGCATGTATGTACTTACTTTTTTATAATATGTAGAGAAAGACGGTGAGATTTATTAGAATATGTTTAAATTTAAACAAAATTGAAAAAATATAATAAAATTTTGTGTTGAATTTTCCGTGCTTAGTTCTCGCCAGTATCGGCATCGCTCACTGGTCGAAACAATGACATCATTCTCGGTAGTATTTCCCTACGGTGCGCAGATTTTGTGATGGAATTATTTTTCGAAGAAATGTTTTAAAAGAAGAAATTGTGCTGAACGATTCACTGTAATGTCTAAATACATAAAATTCTATTTTCAATAAATATCCTCCAAGAAGCAGTAACAAGTAACTGCGTGCATGCAGCTATTGCATTCACTGACTCCATGAATTATTTAGTGACTGGAAGCAATGTTACAACTCAACTAAACAAGTGTCAACTTTCGTTTTCATCATACCGCGTGATTACGAACTTACTCAAATAGGAAAAAATAAGAATTTTTTTAAGAATTCGCGGTCGTTAAAATAGGATTTTAAATAAATTTCTTTGTTATACATAGCGGTCGTTGGTCGCGTCAGGCAGGTGGTCGTTCAATAAGGAAAATAAACCATTATTTATAATTATATGGTACTCGGGACCGATAAGACATGGTCGACAAGACCAGGTGGTCGTTAAATACGGGGGTCGTTCAACACAGGTTTCACTGTATTAATATAAATTAGTATACAAAAGAAAGAAGTAATACAGACGTTAGACAAAGCCCCATTATAGGTCGAGACAAATGTACCAGAGGTCAACGAGATGATCTGTACCCTGAGTGAGAAGCTCCGGGAAAAGGGACAACCTTTCATGCAGTATTGTGTGCACACTCCGATATTTTGCAAATAACGATTAGCCGAATCTTTTTTAAGTGACCATCGCGAAATAGCGGAGGAAATGTCTATGAGTAAAGGAAGTGTGTACACAAAACTGCACGAAAGGTTGTCCCTTTCCCCGGAGCTTCTCATCCAAGGTTTCTATCATCTCGTTGAACTCTGGTGCTCTTGTTTCAACCTGCTATGTGACTTTGTCTAGCCAGTCTGCGTGTTACGCCTGTATTACCGTTTTCTTTTGGATACTAATTTACATTAATACTATTAAACAAAAAATATTTTTTTTCTCAAACCGCCTGTAGTGCACTCTCATTTCAGCGACCCTTATAATTTTTCTTGCGATAGTAGAGATTAAGTCTAATTTAAAAAATAGGATAAAAAATTCTGATTAATAAATTTTTGAGGAAAATTGATATTTTCTTCCTTTGCTCGTATCAGGACATCAGGCGCGCACACAGGATTTTTGGCTGGGGGGGGGATTTGGGGGGGGATCCAACTTTTACAGTTTGAGGGGTGTTCCAACTTTTACAGTTGGGGGGGGGTCCAACTTTTACAGTTTGGGGGGGGAGGTGGGTCCAACTTTTAGGAATGTTCCAGATTGACAAAAATCAGTGATGAAAGAACTCGTTTTCATTAGATGGAATTCATCAAAACTCGTCCCATCCAGTTCCCTAAGAATACACTACACAATACAATAGGAAGCAAAATAATAGTTGTACAGTTTTGAGAACAAGATGGTGTTTTATGTTCACTTTCAGTTCGTTTTTGAAAAGTTGAGGAAAACGAGAAAAAAATTTCTTTTTTATTTATTAGAACTGAAACTATTGCTACCTTTTTTTGGAATCATTTTATTTACTATAGATATAGGGTAATAATCAATCGAAAAAAAAATTCAAAGCCGATGGAGGGGGGGTCCAGACCCCCTGGACCACCCCCTTGTGTGCGCCACTGCAGGACATACATCCTGTACGACAGTATAGATAATTTTTTGTGTCCTGAATGGAGGACCCATGGTCTTAAAAGGTTCATGTGATGTTTTAGTAGGTTATATGTATTACCAGCATTCACTCTAATAAATATATTTATTATTTATTGCAATGTAGTAGGTAATAACACAGAAGTAATAATGATTAATACAAAATAAGACAGATGCAAGAAGCTTCGGGGCGATTTTCTTGCACCAAGCAAAAGTGAAAATCGAATCAGTAATATTTCATTTGACCTTGAAATTTGAAAGCGAACTTCCAAATCTCTTAAAGCTTGTGTTTATGTCATAGGTGTATATAATCCCTGTTTTGTCATATTCTGATGAGAAAAGTTATAACTCTTGAAGCGCGATCACAGCAGCTTGACGAGGGCAATTAACTTCTTAAGAGGTTGGACTATGAAAATTAAATGACGGTAATCAAGAAATGAAATCTGTATTCCTTTTCGACTGATTCGCAATAAGGAAAAAACAAATTCCAGAAGGATCAAAAGTTAATTTTTGACATCAGGAGATTAACGATTTTAGGGGACTTACTTTCTTCTGTGTCATTCAGACTGAAGCTTACATTTGCTAAGCTTTTAAAATATTTTACTTTTAGAAGAAAGTGTTTGTCTTCAAATAAGTTTTCGGATAAGAGAAAGTTTAATCTTTGGAGTAAGATCAATGCCTTTAATCTAAGTCATCAGCGTTCGCGTAATGATAATTACGTTTATCTTTTTTAGCACTATTCTGCTATTTCGTTCGCTGCAGGTTTTTCTATGTTTATGGAAATATTTTTGTAGACCTATTTTTTGGCGTCGAAATATTTCCGTTGCATTTAACGGAACAACAACTGGGAACTTTCCGTAAAATTTTACGGAAATTCTGCGTTTATATTTGAATTCAGGACAATTTCCGTACATCAAGGGTCAGCGCCTCTCTGGGGTCAAGCCTCTCAGAATTTCTACTGGCGTTTACAGGAATAAAATTCCGTAAATAGTATACGGAAATAGTACTGGCTTCTCAGCTGCCGATACTTAACCGATACTTTTATATTTAGAGTATGCCTGATGAACATTGTAAAACAGTTTTAGTAAGGCGATTTTCATATAGATTTCAATTCTGAAAAGTGTTTTATGGAACAACAGAGACAAAATAGGCCAGTAGCGTAGCAAGAATTTTATTTAGGGAGGGGGGTCTGTGTATCAAATTGGTAACCAAGTTTCAATTGCAAGCTATTTATTAAAATGTACTGTACGTAAAGGGTCAGATTTCAAAAGGTGGCTGCTGCCCCCTCAGCCACACCCCCTATCTGGATACGCTCCTGAAAACGGCACACTCATGAATTATTCCAAACAGTTTTTATAAAGGTGAAGTGTAGTTATGGTGAAGATTGTAAAGCACTTTTAGTGGGTGATTTTAATGTACATTTAGATTTACACTTATGTCCATAAATTAAGGATAATTCAGAATCACACAGAAATTGATCTCTAAAATAAAAATTTCACCTATGGAATGATCACACACATCTTGAAGAAGAATATGCAAATTACAGGAAACCACCAGATGGCGTGGATGGTACGTCACAATGACGAGAGTGTAAGAAAGGGGTATATAAGGAATGGTGGCAAAGAAGTAAAATTGTTCACAAGCGCTGTGAAAGCCTTTCAGTGCAAAAACCGCATAGTTATGGCACAAAGGAGGCATTTGGATGAGGTTTTACGTGGCAGAATTATCGGACGACTGGAATGTGGACGTACCCAGCTGGAAGTATCCGAGGAACTTGGAATCGCCTAGAGTGTCATCTCCAGGCTTTGGCAACGATTCCAAGGTGATGGTAATGTGAGTAGACGTTACAGCACAGGTCGCCCTCGAGTTACAACGCCGAATGAGGACCGCTTTTTGGCAGTTACTGCCAAAAGAAACAGACCTATCTCGTCAGCTCTCTTCAGCTACCGGTACGACAGTTTCAAGGCAGACCGTGTACAGACGCTTAGGGCACATTGGTCTATATGCTCGTAGGCCTGTCAGATGTGTTCCACTTACCGCAACTCACTGTCGCCTGCGATTAACCTGGAGTAGAGAGCATGCATTGTGGACACCGCAACAGTGGTCTTGTGTGATGTTTTCCGACGAGTCCAGGTTTAGTTTGGAGTCTGATTCTCGCCGGACATTCATCTGGAGAGCGCCAGGTACCCATTACCACCAAGAGAACACCATTGAAAGACACCGTTACGGTGGTGCAGGATGGCTCGTTTGGGGAGGAATTATTCTTGTTTCCAGAACTGACCTGCATGTTCAGAGTGTAACGATGACAGGCCACATCTATCGGGATGTCATTCTGGAACAACATGTACGTTTGTTTCGGGGCGCCATGGGTGCTGAATTTGTGTTTATGGATGACAACGCCCGTCCTCACCGTGCAAACATTGTAGACGAATGCCTTCAATCGGAGGATATCACCCGTATGCATTGGCCAGCATACTCACCGGACTTGAATCCAATAGAGCATGTGTGGGATATGCTTGGCCGACGAATTGCAGCCCGTCAACCCCCTCCCACCTGTCCACCGGAACTTGGAGTGCATTGCTTGATGAGTGGTGTAATATTCCCCAAGATCAGATTGATCATTTGATACTCAGCATGCCTAGGCGTTGTCAGGCCTGTATTGCATCGTCCGGGAGACATACTCCGTATTAACCATCCTACTAACCATGTTATACTGTTTTTTGTAAATAGGTTCTTTTTTTAAATTTGGTCAAGGGAGTAAAACTTGCAATTTTTATTAATTATGTCAAACATATAGCATCTTTTTTGCTCTTTACTTTTTGTTTAATAAATAGACTTTACAAATAAGTCAAATTTGTTTTGCTTCTTTCTCTTTCTTTGCCTGAACTTCATTATCCTTAATTTATGGACATGAGTGTATTTCAAAGAAGTGTTTCATGGAACAAGGAAAAAAATACGGCACCCTCATGAAAAATGATACACTTTTTAAGGCTGTACCCAGGGGATGCGCCTCCCCCCCCCCTGAAATTTAAAATTTTGTTAACAAAACAGCAATGATGTAGTCTTTTTGTGAAAAATTCAGCCTTTTTCACCGTTTGGTCCCCCTACGAAATTTTTGGACACTCCCCGAATTTTTTTTTCTGGGTACGGCCCTCACACTTCCCAACTTAATGGAATAAGGAAGAAAAATAGGAACATCCACCCTGCATAACCGAGGTATGCACTGCCCCCAAGTGTACGCGTCCACGAGCTTGGGAACCGCTGCTCTAGTAGATCTAATAATGTCATAGTCCATTTTCTCACGCGTGAACCTATTCTAATGAGATTATTCAGAGAAATATTATTAAAAATTAAAAAGAAAGAAAAGAAAAGAAACATCTCTAGTAGATCTAAAACATTGATATGTTGCTTTCTCTCAAAAATACCTCGTCATTCCTTTCACTCCCAGCGATGACAATTGGGATCATGACATTCGCAAGTGTTTTCCAGATGTCTTCTGCGTTTGAAATGTAACAGGATGTTTGTAATTAAACTTCCCGTATGAACATTGCTCTATTAGCTGAAACGGGTGAACGGATTGAAACCAAAATTGGTATATTGGCTATACATGATATGCGCTCAAAGAATTTCGAAGAAAAAAAAAATTAGTTCAAGAAATGTCCACTAGGTGTCGTTTTGCATGAAAAATGGCAAATTTAATGATTGAAATGGCTAATTCTAACTTTACAAATAATTTTAACGTTTATTAAATAGTTTTTGGCCATTTATTCACTATTTTGGGTAATATTTGAGCTGATTTCACCATGCAAAAAGCCATCTAGTGGACATTATTTTAACTAAACGTTCTGAAAAATTCCCCGGAGCGCATCTCGCTTACAGTCCATCGGCCAAATTTGGTAGTAATATGCTCACGGGTAACAGCTGCAAAATGCTATTTATAGGGGAAGTTTAATTATAACCGCATTGTATTTGTATTTGCTATTGTATTTTTCATTTGTATTTTTCTTCAAATTCTTAGATTCTAGTACCCGGTGAATATCCGCCCATCCAACAGAGCTTAAAATTTTAGCACTTTGGATAAGAAAATAAATAATTCGGGAGGGAATTGGGGGTGGGGAGGTAGACGTTCGATCTTCATTCCCTACCCTCCAAAAAATATTCTGTGCTATACACCTATGGATCAAGAGTTTCACTAATAATTAGACTGTAATAGTCATAATTAGAACTGCGTAGTAATCTTTAACCCTTTAACGCGCAGTGTTCCCGCTCTGGGAACACCAAACTCTGACGTTTTGACTGTTGCCAGTCACGAAGAATAGATTTGATTTCTATAAAAATAGTTGCAGGTGACATAGCTCCACGAGAATCCTTTACTTTGAGCACGTCATTTCCCGTAAAAAAAAATGGTCACGATTATTTTTAACAGCACTGACACCTGCTGAAAAATGGAAGAATGCGATAACAGCTGGATAGATTGCCCAATGCTGAAAAAAGGGCTGTGCCCGGCACAGCCAGCTGCGTCAAAAAAAGGGTCTCTAGATCTGTGGCACGCGATGAACGTTTCGATCGTCCGCCATCTTGCTGGTAGTTAAGTCGAGCGATGGCAATGGCTGCCCTTGTTTCAGCATTGGGAAAGAGTTGCGCCTCAAAGGGTTAAATAAATAACTTCCATAATCATCTAAAAGTAAATTCTGCATATCTGACAACGATCTCGTTTGCACGTGACAAGAACGATGGGAGATTCGAAATCTGCAATCCACAATCGTAAAATAAGTAAATAAATAAAGTAAAATAAAAAAAAAGTGAAATGGAGATTTAATGGCATTGTCTTTGTTCTCAGTGCAACGGAGCATTCTGAATGGGTTCCTCAAGAGCTCATAACCTCAGACTCACAGATTTGCGCTTCGAAAACTCAAACGATCTGAGCAGTAAGTGCTCAAAGCCGTAGAGTTAAAAAGTGTTAAATTCACGCTCTGATAAGCTCAAGCATTAGCACAGATCACGTTAGAAAAATTTTTTTTAAAGTGAAATAGTAATAGTTTTATGCAACGTTTTCAAATACTAGCTGAAATGTCCTTTCTTAAATGCTGAAAATGTGACGCACATATGTGTGAATTCCAGATTTATTTATTTTTTTTCTGGGTGTTTATGGAAAATTTCGAACTGATTGTTAATAAAGTAGTTTTACTTGACGTTTTTTTTACTTGAAAATAGAAAATAATTGTTTGACTGAGAAGTCATATATGCAAGTACATTCGTTACAAATATGTATACAGTGAAATTTCTCGGGAGCGATTACCCTACGAAAAATCGGTCTTTAGGGGAGGTGGTCGCTCAAAGAAGCATAAACATTTGGTATTTAAGGAAAAAAAAACGTTAAAAAATATTGTTTGTTGCATTATTTATGAAATTCTCTACAGGTGCACCTGTAATTGCACACAAATATTTTTAAATTTTAAATTCCAATAAAATATTTAGAAATTTCTGGTTGTTCCATTCTTTTTTCTCTCTCCAAGAGTACTTCTGTAATTTTTTACGCCTGACGGAAAAAAAAAAAAAACATTTATCCTGTATTCTTCCTGCATTCTGAATATGCCATAAAATCTATTTGCTTTAAAGTTTGCTTTTGGGGTTTTCCCACAACTCAAACTAAACCGTCAATTTCTTTTCCGAATATCGTCTTTCGCGTGACTCGATCACATCCAAGCGTTGCTTCAACGGTAAAAGCACTCGTTTTTTTGGACATGACATACTTCTTCTTTAACCTATAAGATTTGTAAGTAATGTGTACGTGTACTTTTACCTGCAGTCGATTTGCAGTGGAACGACTGGTTTGGAAGGTGGGTTTTGTTTACTTCCTGAAAAGTGCTAGGAAATTTTCGGACAGGGAACCTGGATCCGGTCGCTTAGAGAGGGTTGTGTAGTCTCTCTTCTAGAGTATCTTTTAATATTAAATAAGTTGTAAAAAATCGGTGCCTTAAAAAATAAGTCGTTGGAAGAGGGGACTGCTGAATAGAGGTGGTCGCTCATATAGAAGTTTTACTGTATTTCGATATATATATATATATATATATATATATATATATATATATATATATATATATATATATATATGTAATTCCTACGGTGTGTATGTATGCTGTGTAAATCTTCAGTTGCTTTTCAATTAATCATCTTTGATGTGAATGGCTAACTGGGGATTGTACTGTCTGCTATGTCCAGTTCTTACGGGAGGAAGCAGTGTTACGATCTTTGAGCAGATATCTGATTCTTTCAGGTTAAATTTGATCTAAAATTGATGTTCTACTCGGTAGATAACAGAATTTTACATTTTGTTTCTTACACTGTGATTATTAAGTGTAATATCTTCATTAAGATATGGTTACTTCATATCTTAATGGAAATTTTGGAAATTTCTCTGCTAACATGGAAGATATCACCAAGCCGACTAAGGGCGAGATTCAAGTGAAACGCGCGCGATCGAGTTCGAATTGAACGTTTTTCAGTCCACAGATTAGAACGTTTTGGCAGAATGCTTCCAACGAACAAACCTATCGCACTGTCACGTGATGAAAGCACAATTGGCTTGTTTCAGTTGAATCTTTCGAAGTTTCCCCTGTTTGACGCGGAAAACGTTCGAATAGTGTTTCACTTGAATTTCGCCCTAAATTTTTAGCCGCCAATATGGGCGACTAGCGCGATTTCCAGGTAAGTTCACAACTGTCGCGACGCACAGAGAGCAGTGTTGCCAACTCTGCCCGAGGAGGAAATCAAAGTTAAAAAAGGGGCCAGAAATGGCTAAAAATGATTTCAAGCTGAGAAAAAAATAAATTATTCATTGGTGTTTAAGTGCTTGTGCTGCTGAAATATGCTTGTCGGCAAGTATTATTTGAGTCATTTGGACTTTCATTTCCGATTTACAAAATATTTCGGTATTGCCGATTGGCCGGTATCTTAGCTACAAAGCTAAATTGGCAGATCTAGCCACAAAAATGGGCTAAATTGGCAGTCCTGACAAGGTATATTAATATTTTGCCTGATTTGGGTTTCAAAATTTAACTTTCAGAAAGTTGCCAAAATTAAAGAAGTAGAGAAAGTACCTGAGATAGTAAATACGATATAGTTCACGAATAGCAGACGATATTTCTGTCGTTCCTAGCGTGAACTGTTTATGGAATCTCCTCGTCAGAGTTCGATCATTACCACAGGAATTATTCGTGGTTTTTTTTTTTTTTTTTTTTTTTTTTTTTTTTTTTTTTTTTGTGTGTGTGTGTGTGTGTGCGTGCGTGCGCAGTGTTGCCAATTTATCCACTTTGTGGCTAGATTTGCCCAACCGGGGCCTTCGCAATTAGTAACGGGCCTGCTTATGAGTTGCCATCCCTAAAAATGAGTTTATCATTGAGGCCTGTTTTCCCCAGTCATTCTAAGTATTATAAATGTTATATTATTTTATTATTTTAAAACAATTTTTTTATACTTTTGTTGTACTAAAGAACTTTAGTTGTAGGTAATCGTTTTGTGAATCTCGCGCCATTTTCTTTCATGAAAATTTATCCTAAAATTCGAACATTTTGCTTTGAATGTAAAGGTAAGTGAACGCTTATAATGTATTTAGAAATTCTAAAAATATGTATGTAAATCATGTTTAGTGAATAATTACTCATGTGTTATTTATAAATAAATTATTTTAATCAGAAATCGTATTACTTGAGTAGTTTTTATTCTTGTAAATAAGCATGACGTTGTGATACTATTTAGACAATATAATTTTGCCAGTTGAAAATGTTATTTATCAGTTATATATGCCTCGATTATGTGATTAAGACTTACATCTGGTACAGTGCAGAAATACAGTAAGTTATAAATTATTGAATTTTGCCCGTTTATACAGAAACTTCAAATGTAGTTAATATTTTGTACAAGCGTTCATTATGCTTGCTCAATTCCTAAGTTCGATTGAGAAAGCAAAAAAAGAATAATATACACTACATGAAATGTCTTTATTAAAGAATAATTAATTCGGGGATCACGCTATAGAGCGTATTTTATCAATTTTCTCCAATATACAGGATATCCCGAAAACACTGAAATGCGCTTTAATACATCATTTGTTAAATATTAATGTTGAATTGTTTAAAATAACGTAGGAAATACGACTACGTTCATGAAATATTCATTATAAAAATGTCTTTCTCATTTGTGTATTTAGTTATTTTAAAGTATATTAAATATCCACTTGTGAAACTAAAATAAGCAATCGTGAATCATGAGAGTAAGCGCTACTTTGTTTTTCCTTCAAATTATAGGCATCTATTTTCTTTATGTCAATATGTATCATAGCATAGAACAAATTAATCATGAGTTCGTACTTGAATTAGTAACACAATTACTACTTAAAACTACATTAAATAACGTTAGAAAGCACTGGAAAGCTTAAAAAATGCCTGATGTACACGTGAAGACTCGAGCATTCGTAGGCCTCTTTGGATGGCTCATCAAAATACACGCGCAGGCCCGTTACTAATTGCGAAGGCCCCGGCTCAACTGGCAGTACCGAAGTATCTTGTAAATCGGAAATGTAAGTCAAAATGACTCAAAAAAAAAAAAAAAAAATGCAGACAAGCATATTTCAGTAGCACAAGCACATAGACGTAAACGCCAATGTATAATTTAGTTTTTTTCTCAGCTTGAAAACATCTTTAGCCATTTCTGGCCACTTTTATCTTTGATTTCAGCCACTTTTTCTCCGGCACAGTTCGCAACACTGTGCGTGTATGTGTTCTGCTTTAATGTACGTAATGTGCTGCTTAAGTGAATATTCTTTATTTTAGTAAATAAAATAGATATTTCACTGTGGATTATATAACGTAAGTGGAAATAAATATCATGTATTACAGCATTAATTTTAAGATTTTTTTTTTTTTTTTTTTTGTTTAAGTTATGAGAAGAAAGGAAAAAAATATTTCAAAGCATTTTATTCGATAGTTTTAGATTGATCTAGTGTTTTTGTTTATACTTCCCAGATTTTCCAGCTGTTTCTTTTTTATTGCTGTAGATTTAAACTTTAAAAATGAAATAGCTGCTTTCTTTGGCCTTTGCAAGAAATATTCAATCAAAGAGACTAACTAAGTTGTACCAAAAACAAGACTTTGTAATCGACAGTTTGAGATTTAATATTTATTTTTAATATAATTTATTTGATTCTAGAGCTACTAAGTGTAAATATTAATTAGAGCAAAGATAATTAGCATTATGGTAAAACAAAAAGAGCTTGGTACTTATTAACAACACATTCATCGTTATGGACTGTTGTGCACCCACCTTTGCAGCACCAGAAATAATTTTGGCCTCCTATCAGGCAAATACCCCACTGTGAGTCGTTGGACTATAAGGGAAACTGCATAGTTGGATAAAGCAAATTAAAAATATTGCCCTATTTAATTCACATCCATGGTCCTTTTAACTTAAAGGTACCGTGGGTTGTCAGATATGCCGTATTATTGCCTTTCAGGAATTGGCAACTCCACGGCACTTTAAATTCCAATTCAGAGTTTTTCATTTTAAAGCAGCTTCTTAAATCTTGTAAGCAATATGAGTGCTGAAGACTGGAAAAGACAACGGTCTGGGTATTTGCCAACAATGGCGATTTTTCAAAACCCTCCTCTGTAACTGTAACTGCCATAGCTGCGCGTCAAATATGTACAGTGAAACTTCTCCGAGCGGCCACCCCTCTAAATAGCCAATTTTTCATAGCACGGATTTTTTGGCTCATAGACTTAATATTAAAATAACCTCTATCAGCGGCCACCCGACCCCCTCTAAACAGCCACCGAGTGGGATCGCCCATATCATTTTTCGGGAAATTCTATTCACTCCATGCTGTAATTTTGAGCGGAAAACTCAAGGTCAGGTTTATGGTCGAATATAAGTCCCAGGAATAACTGGAATTGAATCCGTTATCTCTTTTGTATTCTCCCTACACCCTTAAGATGGGGAATCCCTTGGACAATCAGGTGTTGAAGTTGTCTTACAAATGGATTTTTGCCCCTTTCAGGCGCTAATTCGGTCCCTGATGAGGAATTTCCCGATGTTTGTAATGGCGAACAAGCTAAACTTTCAACACAAGCGACTTTAGGAAAAATCGATGAAATTATCGCAAATTCCGAAGCGGTTACAAACTAAAAGTAAAAACTTGCACACAGACACAAATTGTATCATTTTTTCAAAAAAATGCAAGAAAGCATTAAATAAAGTACTACTTTCTCTTTAGATAAGTTTTATATATTTCTTATGGTTTATATTGCGCATTCCTCTATGGTTTATATTGCGCATTATAGCAATTATCTTATCTATATAAATAAAACAGAGTGACCAATGTGTAGCACAGTGGTTAAAGCCACTGACATTGGGAGATGGCTCAAGTGGAGGAAAAGGGTTCTGTCCTCTCGCGGGGCCGTCGGTCTAGCGGTCTGGAGTTTTGGGCGGTTTTCTCCAGATGTAACGTGAATACGCGCTAGATACCCAGAAAAGTCCTCCCCCAAGGCATTTGACCCCCCCCTTGTGTTTGTCCTTTCTTTGACGTGGATTTATAAGCGGTTCCTCATGAACAAGCACACAAATCCGAATACATGTTCCAACAACAACAACAACAATAAAGCAGAGTGTAAACTGTCCGTTTGTCTGTCTGTCTGTGTCTCGCGTAGCTCCGAAACGGGTGATCGTAGACCTGCCAAATTTTGTGCGGAAATTCTCCAAGACGGGTCTCGACACACCTCGAAGCGATTTTTTCGAAATTCGAATTAGAAAATGTTTTATTTTATGTTTTGTCCGATTTTTAGCGATTTTTCTTGCGTAATACATAATAACGCCGGTAATTGCACTCGCAAGAAAACGATATTTACATCATCGTATAGAGGAGAAAATTTTCTTTTAAAAACTGTTTGTTCGGACTGTATAACATAATTTGCAGATTTTTGGGAATTTTTCAAATAAAATTAAATTTGACGCTGACTTTCGTAAAATATTTTTAAAACTGCTGCATCTTGAATTCTATCTGTCATAACTTTTTTATATTTGGGCAAAAAACGGAGCACACAATTCTCCCACTTTTAAAAGAAGAACGGAGGAAAAATATAAATTAGGAGAATTTTTACGAATTTTTAAGTAAAGAAGGATTTTCATTTCAGTAGCACCTGCTTATGAGTTTCGGTTTGATATCTTGCGGTTTGGTTGTCATGGATACAGTAACAATGATTAAAATTGCCAGTTGCCAAAAATAAATAAAAACGGGTCCCGCGAGCAGACGATTTCTTTGCTTGGCTCGATTTCCTTTTATAAATACTGGATTTATTTGCAAGAAGAAAAATTAAACTGAGAAAAACAATTTTAAAGCCTTTATAAATAGCGCAGTCTTATCTCTTATCTCTTTTCTTTTTGTAAAGGGTTGCAAGAGAGGGTGACGTATTTTTAAAATTAAAAAAATGTCCATTTCATGTCGTGTCTGAGATATTTAACGCTAAAACGTGAACATATAAGACAGCATGTCTGAGGAAATAAGACATTTTGAAAGTGAGAAGTTCACTGCAAACGGTCCATTTTCACTTTTTTGATACCGAATGATGCTGACATAGTTTATTTTTTTTTTTTTGTGTCATTATATTGAAATGATCTCAGGTTATTACATATATGATGCAAATTTTAAGTCAAGAGTGAAGTAATTTTGCTTTTTCTAGATTCCACATCACTGGAATTAATTCGAATTACACATGTGAGGAAATTTTTCGTTTCCTACCGTGCGAATAACGGGCACGCAGCTAGTAGTAAATAAAGCCCTTGAGAGCGGCCATCTCCTCTGAGCGGCCAAATATTCTCGGTACGGTGGGGTGGCCGTTCAGAGAGGTTTCATTGTATTCCTGTTTATACCTGAGCAGTCTTATCACGCCAGCGAAATACGTGAATCATTACCCAGAAATGCTCCATGGAAGCTTTCAAAACAAGAACATTGTCTTAATCACTTAGATGAAGAGTGAAAATAAAGAGTCTTATCTTACTTGGGTGTTGCATTTGGTGAATCAGGTGTTCGAAAACTTGCTGATGGAACAGAGGCACCAGCTCGTGGGGAATGAGAGTGATGGACGGTTGGTGGGTGCGTGGATGATGCAGATGCGACATCGGGTGATGGTGATGGTGATGGTGATGCGGATGGAACGGCAGCGGTATCATTGGCAGCATGTGCGGATGGTGGAATGGCTGCTGCTGCTGCTGGAGTGGCATGGGTGGTGGCAGAGGTGGCGGGTGCTGGTGGTGGTGGTGCCAGGAGAGGGGTATGTAGACGTTGTGCTGTTCCTGCGCACTGGCCCGGTTGTCCTCCTCCTCTTCCTCCCGCTCTTTCTCGGTGGCCTGGTTGTGCATCTCCCCCAGCACGGCCCCGATGATGAGAGGGGTGATGATCTTGTCCAGCGTCTTCTGGTCGATGGAGAGAGAGTCGAGGGCCTCGCCGGACCTCGCTAGGAGGAGGAAGAACAGGAGGCACAGGAATAAGGGTGTCTCGAGCCACATGGTGCACCTGCGGGAAGGAATAAGTCCGTTTTTAAAAAGCCGGAATACACTGTGATACTTTGATTCAAAAGAAGTAATATTAGAAGGAGATCAACAAGCAATGGCAACCGCACTGTCTACCAATAAGTATTTGGACACTATGCAAATGACGATATCTGCGATCCTGAGGTACGTCACGGCCTCCGCCGGTATATATAAGGTGACCATACGTCCTCGAAATTCGAGTACAGTCCCCAAATATAGATTTTTTTCATTTTGTCCCCAAAAAGACTATGTCTAAAAGATTTGTATTTTCCCCTGAAAGTTTCCGTTTAGTTTATTTCTTTCAGAAAAAAACTGAATAAAAATAAACCAACTAAAAGCGCCATCTACTCAGAGAAACAATGAAATTCGATCTCTGAAAACGTTTGTTGTCGTTGTGTGTGTAGCGTGTACAGACATTCAATACAGCATCTGACTATGAGCCAAATTTCCCATTTCAGTTTTGTTAATGATTAATCACTTTTCATGAAGAACCATGCTTTAATATGAAATTGACTTACGAAAATTTTCTTGCACTGGAATACTTTTTTCAGAGGGTGTACAAAGTTTCATGAAAAATTATCACAAAATGATCCAATGTAAAAGGCAATGTCTTCTGAAAAATACAAATACTATTCCAAGAGTTAAATTTTGAATAAATTGCAATATTTCAACAGGATGTTCCTTCCATATTTCTGGTTTAAATAAATATTTATAAATGAATGAAATACTTCCATTAATTTATTAGAAATAAGAATACACAATTGATACAAAGAGCTATTAGAGTTCATTTTTCAAAAGCCAGTCAAGATTTAAAGTACATGGGTATACAAGGTAATATGTTGTGTCCTCGAATAAGTCCCCAAAAATATTTTCTAGTGTCCCCAAGTTTTCCTTGGATTCGAGGACAATGCTTGAATTGTCCCTAAAATATTGTTTAGAAATATGGTCGTGTATGGTATATATCGTGTAGGATACAGCATCGGCATTAGTCGCATGCAAGATGCCGCGCAGTTCGGAGCTCTCTGATTTCGAGAAAGGTATAATTATCGGGTATCACAAATGTGGCCGATCCTTAAGGGACATATCTAGCGATCTGAAGGACCCAAAATCCACAGTGGCCTATGCGATTAAGAAGTGGAAGGTGAGCGGTGATTGTCGGAATGTGCCCCGAGTCGGCAGACGAACGAAACTGGGAGATAGAGACCGACGAGTGCTGTCCAGAGAAATTCGGAAGAACCGCACCCAACCGATGGCCCTCATCCGCGAGGAGTTTCAATAGGCATCCGGGAGTATTGTTTCAATGAATACCATCCGTAAGGAAGCACATCTGCTTGGTTCTCGTGGTCGTGCTGCTGCCCATAAGCCTTTGATCACAAAGTCCAACCGCGCTGCTCGATTAATGTAGTGCAAAGCACATCGAAATTGGACTGTAGATCAGTGGAAACGGGTTCTTTGGAGCGACGAATCAAGGTTCATCCTTTACCGTTCGGATGGCAGGGTCTGGGTCTGGCGTCTGCCTGGAGAACGTCTCCTGCCAGAATGCATTGTGCCAACAGTCAAGTTCGGCGGAGGTGGAATTATGGTCTGGGGGTGTTTCTCCTGGTATGGACTGGGACCCTTGGTCCCATTCATTATAAGTTCAACGCCGATGCCTACTGCACTATTTTGGATGACAATGTGCTTCCTACGTTGTGGCAGTTTTACGGATTGAACCCCTGTTACTTTCAGGACGACAATGCCAGTTGTCATGTTTCGAGGTTAACCAAGGCTCGGTATGGTGCCAATGGAGTTCATCGAATGGACTGTCCTGCCCAGAGCACAGACCTGAACCCTATCGAGAACCTCTGGGACGAGTTGGATCGCCGAATTAAGGGGTGCACTACCCGTCCAAAATCGGTGAAGGAACTTCTATGTCTACTCGAAGCCGAGTGGAAGACAATACCACTTCAGAAAATACCTATCGAGTGGAAGACTTGTGGAAAGTATTCCCCGGAGGGGTCACGCGGTAATTGCCTCTCGTGGAGGCTCTACCAACTATTGATTTTGAATAAAGTTAGTTTTTCTTTTCTATCACAGGTGTCCAAATACTTATTGGTAGACAGTGCGTTCTGTGTTAGCATCAGCAATTTTTTGCAACTATAGCTGGCGTTGCAATCAATCCGACCTCCTACCATCGGCTCCAAAAGCTAGTTATACCAATAAAAACACACATTTGAGTTATTTCCGCTTCAAATATTATGCTAAAATATATTTCACGTTTTAAAAAATGCTTAATTATCTCCTCGGTATGTATATCCTCTTCGTTCCAGAGGTTCAACATAAGTGGACCTTTTTGTTTCCGCTTTTAAAACGATTCTTTAAGTTTTTTTGTAGTTTTTAATTGACATACATATGCATCGATGCTTTAATTTTGAACAAATGATTTTAATGTTTGTGAACGTGCAAATCCTACACACTGACGCACAGATTTTATTTTTGTTTACCGTTATACAATAGAATAAATGATTGTTAATGAAATTTCCTAAGTTGAATTTGTGAATATTTTTTGTTTTTCTCCGAAATTCATATATAGCTAAAAAGAACTTGTAAGACATCATTAATCTTTAAAATTGTGTTGACAGTCTTCGTTCATGGGTGATAACAAACTTTTACTGATACAGAGAATTAGGCCTTTATTCGAAAAATTATTTTAAAATACGCTTTCTACTTGCCGTTTTTACTGTAATAGGTTTTTTAAAAATAATTATGAGATGGCAAGATTTTTGTCGGGCTTGAAGAAGATAATTGCAAAATCCCACTGCTGTTAAATACAGAACATTTTATTTTTCTGTAAGATTTTTCACACTAATAGTAATATTAATTTATGGTTACATTGATTATTGTACCTTTTCTAGAAAAATGAAGGTCAATTTTATATTTCTGAACTTTTCCGTACTTCTTCTAATGTACTGACGTTCCTTTTTTTACATTAATATATTCGAACTTAAATTTATTTTTTACGAATATTAAATGAAAAGAATTTTTGTTGTAGTTTAAAAAAATATTAATTTACTAATACTTATAAGTTCCTTTGAAAATCCCAACTTCAAGTATTAACTTCTGACAGATTTCAGATTTGGAGGACTTTTTATGCCCGTTTTCATTAAAAGGGGCGCAAAAACTAATTATTCACAAAAGAGGTTTGCTCTTAGGCTGGCCATGCAGTTAGAAAGCAGTAGTAAACAGGTAAACGTTCGTTTACTATCATTGAGTGGACGCAATGTTCGATAGCGTATAGCTAACAGACCATGATCTAACGTGCCAGTGTTACGCTTTTCAAGGTCAACGTTTCTTGTTTGAACCTTGGAATAAAAAATGCCTTCTTAATGAGCTCCACAGAAATAGAACTATTTCGTGCAATTCCTTTGGATCGTGGCCGAATTTCGCGAAGGAAAGAGACCCAGAAGCGTGAGGCGATCTCCGCAAACTGACCCGAGGCATGGAATCAAAACGCAGTAAAAATATACATACTTGTATAATAGTTGAGAATCTAGCTCCACACTTCACTGAATCTGCGTGCTGGTGAGATTTCGGCGATGAGCTAGTGATAGTCAAATGACAGAACTGTTCGATCTGCGAAATTTCTTAAACCATTTCGCGCTCGAGCACCTTCGGTCCCTGCTGCTGAAACTGAAATCATGGCAGTCTTTGTGTTAAGTAGCTCACGCAAGTTTCCAGTTATTTAAAGTAGAAATTTTTCGAGTGGAAGAATTCGCTAGTAAAAGTAGTAGTTTAGTTCAGACATTTTTTTTTTTTTTTGGTTCTTTGGACGTCTTAAAAAGTTTGCGATTTTGGGACACGCGTTTTGAAATGGCTAATTGTTGATGGTGGACCCAAGGGCGGCTCCAGACTGAATTCTCGGAGGGGGCCATCGAACTTTTTACTTAGGTCTTTACTTACTTATAAATTGTTTAAAATGCAAATTGAACGTGTGAAATCGTGAAGTATGCGAATCTAAAGTTGTAAAACAAAATTTCGGAGGGGGCCATGGCCCCCTCACTGGAGCCGCCCTTGGGTGGACCTATTTTACTTCAGAAAAGGAAAAATTATGAACTACTAGAGAACAGCTTCGGGAAAATATAGAGGCTCCTCTCTGGGAAAACAACGTTTGTATAAAAAGGGCTTTTCCAAATAAGAACACTAAAAATAAAGGACGAGTTAATGGGTTATTATAAGTAATAAGTGGTGGCTTTTAAATAACTGTAATGTATAGTGGTAATAAAGTGAGTAAGGTATCAAATAAAAAGACTAATTACTTTAGAATTTTTCTCATGTATTTATTCTATCTGCGAGTATAAAAATAATGAATTAACAATCAATTATGATAAGCATATTTAGAGTAACTTAAGTTTAGTACAGTAGACCCCCTATAACAGTAGATACGTTCCTTGTTATATGAATCCGTATTGTACAAGTCACAAACACATAAGACAGAAACACTTGTCTAATTTTCGCCCTGCTGAACGAGCCTTTTTTTAATGATGTATAGGAAAGTGCAATTTTTTTTTTTAAATCGTGTTATACGAATACGCAAGAACCCGTGTTATAGGAGGGTCCACTAATTTAACAATTGGAATGAAGTTATTAAAACTAACTCTAAAAGTAATTAATCAAAATTCAGTTATAAGTTTCTGCAGAATAACGCTGGCTTCTTGGTCTTTTTAATTTGCTAATTACGTTTTGCAGCTAAACAGTTTATTTTTTCAAAAAATCGTACTTGATACTTCACTGAACTATCTTTTTCAAGTTTCGATTTTCCTTTGCTGTCAAAAAATTCATTGCAGCTAAAGGCGTGGAGTTAATTGATACAATCAGTTCGGCTTTCATTAGCTGCTGGCAGAGCTAACTTCTTTTGCGACAGCACATTTCAAGTTCATACTACAAAAATTGCGAGTTTAAAGTTGTTGTATAAGGTAAATTCGTCATTCGAGCAAAATGAGGGACTTTTGCCGTCCTGAATCGAAGCTAATCGGGATGCGAGACAAAATCGTAAAATAAGGGACTGTCCTTTAAAATTCGGGCCATTTGGGAACTCTGTTGTTAAAAAAGTTCTATAGTAGAATTTAAAATAAAAATTAATTAAGCCACAACTTTTTGGACAGTGTTTGGACTGCTTTTCCACACTTTTACGATTTTTGTATGAAAAAAAAAAAAAAATGTCCCATCAAATAAATTAGTAAATAAATATATATAGCTGAAAATAGGTCAATAAATAAAATAATAAACTAAGTACCACAGCTTCTAACCCTTCCGATTTTATTGGAAAATTTTCCTCTACTACTTTTCAATTGGGAAGTTCTCAATATAAGTCAAAATATTTCTCTCTATTCTAAAAAGAGTAAAGGCCGCTGGCGCTGTCAAAGCTTGCTGGCCTATCTCCCCCTAAACCGTGGGGATTTAAGTTTCGACTAAGGTGCCCACAGATTCGAAAAATTCCGAGGAACCTACTAAGCTGACTTAAATTTCGAAAATCGAATTTTTTTTACAAGATATTAAGGGGACATAGTACCTTTAAACTTCTAAAAAATCAATTTTTCAAAAGTAATTTAAAAAAATAATTCAGATAGTTAGGAATATGTTAAAACAAACCGTATCAAAATCGAGCAAAAACTACGCCCGCAGCAATTAAAAGTAATAAAGCTAACTGGACTTTTCCTATAAACGCAGTGTAAAGAAACTTGATTTTCTCAGTTTCTGATTTTTGCACTTTCCCACAAGATTAAAAAAAAAGTTATGAATGGAAAGTTATGAAATTTTACATAGAGGTTGTTTGTACATATATTTATTCTCTGAACCTCAGATTTGATAATGGGACAAAAATATTTTATTTTATAACATGATAAATCATAGAAATCTCAATAATTTTAAAATTCTGTCATTCATCATGTTATAAAATAAAATATTTTAGTCCCATAATCAAATCTGAGGTTCAGTGAATAAAGATATATATGTACAACCTATACGTAAAATTTCATAACTTTCCATTCATAACTTTTACTTCCTTGTACGTAGTATAAGGAAGTAATGTGATCCCGAAAAATTTTGGGGGCCAAATTTCGACATAAAAACCGATTTTGACTACCTCTAAATTGAATTTTAAAAATTTTTTCGATGCATCTCATCGTAGGCTAGCATGCACGATCATATTAACGCGTCTGCAACTCATTTTGACCAGTGGCGAGTCTACTGTGGCCAGTTTTTCCATGCCGTCTGTACGTACGTACGTACGTATGTATGTAACTCGCATATCTCAAAAACTATTGGTCGTAGAATGTTGAGATTTGATATTTAGGATTGTTCTATGATCTAGTTGTGCACCTCCCCTTTTGGTGGCAATCGAATGGATAGTTTATGTACAGGACCGCCCAAAAGATTCGAAATACATTACGCTCTATGGGCCGAAATTCATTAAACTCGCCTAACTCAAAAGCTATTAGGCGTAGAATGTCGAAACTTCATATTTTGGATAGTTGTAACATCTAGTTGTGCACCTCCCCTTTTGGTTCCATTCGACTGGATAGTTTATCTACAGGACTGCCCAAAACATTCGAAATACATTACACTCAATGGGCCGAAATTCATTAAACTCGCATATCTCAAAAACTGTTAGGCGTTGAATGTTGAAACTGTATATTTAGGATTGTTGTAACATCTAGTTGTGCACCTCCCCTTTCGGTTCCATTCGACTGAATAGTTTATCTACAGGACCGCCCAAAAGATTCGAAATACATTACGCTCTATGGGCCGAAATTCATCAAAGCGTTTTTTAGAGGTATTGGGCTATTCCAAACGACTCAGAAGTGATATATGCTGTAAAGAGTTAGAAAATGAATTTCTCTATTAAAAAAAGTGTCTTTATCATTTATAGTTCTGCTACAGGAACACTCAAAAGATTTCCAATACATTACTGTCAATAGCAATTTTAGGGGCATTCATCCATTTCAAGCACAATACCGTCCTACCACATAAGTTAGGTAATGGTCCGACCACGGTCACGTGCCTCCCTCAAGAACTATGCCAAAAGTCGCCAAGCTTGGCGACTTTTGGTGTACGTGTGTGCATATTTAACTCTCAAATCTCAAAAACTATTATGAAATTTCATATATAAGAATGTTGTAACATCTAGTTGTGCATCTCGATTTTTGGTTCCAATCTACTGGAGAGTTTATTTACAGGACCACCGAAAAGAATTTCAGTACCTTAATGTCTATGGACATCTTCATTATAATACAACTGTAGACAGTCATTGTTTGGTACATGCCCAAAATCTCGCCGTCTGTCCTCGACCTTGGCGAGTTTTGGCGAAATATCGCCAAATTTGGCGATAGTCAGTCATTTCGTCCATGCCCAAAGTATCGCCATTTGTCATCGTTCTTGGCGAGTTTTGGCGAAATATCGCCAAATTTGGCGATAATCTGTCATTGTTTGGTTCATGCTTAAAATCTCGCCAAATGTCGTCGACATTGACGAGTTTCGCCGAAATATAGCCAAATTTGGCGCCAAAAGTTATTTCGTATTTTGTATAACTCTAAAACTAACCCGTAGATTTTTTAACTTTTGTATTTAGAACTATTGTAATATCTAACTGTTTTCAATATCTTTTTTGACAGCAATCGACTGAGAATTTATTTACAGGGTGAGCCAAATGACTTTGAATACATTGAGGTGTATGGATGCATTCAATTCATTGAAAGTCTGTGGTCAATGACTAACAGACACTTTGGCTATCCCCAAAATCTCGCTGACTATCTCAAGTTTGTCGGCTTTTGGTGAAATATCGCCAAATAAAGTGTCAGAAGGAAATCTTTCAAATTGAACTCAGCTTGGCGATATCGAAATATTTGGCTAGAAATTGCTAAACCTTACTATTATTGATATTTTATCTCTTTCAAACAAATAAATTTAGAGGAAGTGCGTCGAAAATATTTTTGATCTAATGGACGTGCAAGGAAGTCATGTGTTGGACACATCAGATTTTTTTTTAATCTTGTGGGAAAGTGCAAAAATCAGAAACTGAGAAAATCAAGTTTCTTTACACTGCGTTTATAGGAAAAGTCCATATTAGCTTTATTACTTTTAATTGCTGCGGGCGTAGTTTTCGTTCAATTTTGATGCGGTTTGTTTTAACATATTCCTAACAACCTTAATTATTTTTTTAAATTACTTTTGAAAAATTGATTTTTTAGAAGTTTAAAGGTACTATGTCCCCTTAATAAAAAAAAAAAATAAACAGAATGGTTGCCAGATTTGGCATAAAATCATTCATTCCTTTGCAACAAAGCGTTTCCAAGTATGTAGTATCACGTGAAATTGTCAAACATGAAGTAGAAATACACCCATTTTACGCCAAAATAAAAACTATATGAAATAAGTAACTCAAAATGTGTTACACAAAGTTGACAATTTTCAAATAGTAAGTTCGCTTAGACAACAGGAGATTAGAATTAGCGATTATTCGTTTTTCTAAAACAGAATAACTAATATCTTGAAAATGAAAAATAATTAAAATGCAGATTATTTTAAAGCCGGGTCGGTCCAGCTGGATTATTTGCTACCAGTAGAAATATTTGGCGGCGTTAACTATGCCATTATAGCAGTTATAGTACACTTTGGATATTTGCTAGCACGACGAGATGGTATAATTCGTGGTGCTAAGTACGCCAATCTGCAAACGATTATGTAAATGAAATTATGAATAACGGTTTTCCGGTAACCTTAAATGAACAATAATTATAGGTTGTGAGCATGTGTAAATCGCCAAATAATGAAAAGTCGCCCTAGGTGGAAAGCTATCCTATCTGTTCCGTAGCTTTTATTAACTTTACATGTACGCAAGTCGCCAAATAATGAAAAATCGCCATGGGTGGCAAATTCGCAAGGTGTCCAATAGGTTTTACATAATTAAAAATACAGCTGAAACAGATGTTCTGATTTTATTACGTTTTAGCTCCTAATTAATACAACTTTTGAATGGCAACATTAAATATCATTGTGTTTCTGAGGAGTGCAAATAATTTTAACAGCGAATATAAGCGGAGTCCGCACTCCAGGTGGAGTATAGCTCAGGACCCGTACAACACGGATTCCCATAACAAAATATCTTCCGTGTTGTGAGTGGGAGCGGGTCTACTGTAGTGTGAAGTTTAAATTTTCATGTACCAATGAACATGCAAGAACCAAGCAATGTGTAGCTCAGTAACATTCTATCTGATCCAATCTTCGGGTTTTGTCTTTTGAAATTCCGTCTTTTTTACGAATAAGCCTTATTAGGGGCCGAATGCCTCATACGAAAAGCGAGCGTAGCGAGTCTGGGGGCCTTGGCCCCTAGTAATGTAAAATAAAATTGTTTAAAAATTGTGCTAAGAAATCTTATAAGTTTCTGATAAAATCGAAAACTTTTCGGCCATGAAGTACTTTAATTAACATGCCCACAGAATTAATAGAGAAAACTAAACAAACATACCATCGAAAAATAAAACCCTGTCTAACGTAGTTATCCACAGATACACCGTTAAAAAAAAAAAAAAAAAAAAAAAAAAAAAAAAAAAAAAAAAAAACTTACTTTGGACTTTATGTAACAGGTTCTTCCTTAAAATTATTTTTCTGCCTTTTTAAAAATATATAGTACCTTTTAATATTTATGGTATAAAAGGCAACTGCATGACATTAGAAAACTTTTTCTAACTCGAAGCATCGCTCGAAAGGCAGTAAGTTTAAAAAGTGCCGCACTGATCAAGCAGTTTTAGAAGACCTGGTCTATAGCAAGACAAAATAGGTCCCCCCTCCCCCAAGATATCCACACATTTTTATTTTGCTGTAAAAGTCATGATTTCTCATATTTGGAGCATGATTAACGCAGGGTCCATACGCTCTTTAAAAAACTCCTTAAAACGCCTTCAAATTCATTTTACAAAATTTAGAGTACTTAAAACTTCTTAACATTATCTGGGACTCCATAAAAACTCCTTAATTTGGCATTCACTGTAACAACTGTGATTAACGAAATGCGCGACCTCCGTGAAATTTCAGATTGTGATGACCTTGAGCTGAAGTGGTCCGCCCCCTCCCCCCAGCCAAAAAAAAAAAAAATCAAAAATCTGCAGAAGTAACAAACATTGATACAATTACGTCACGAATCCGTCTTTCTGCTTTAAATATCAAGGGTAACGAACACCTAGGTTTCTTAAACTCCACTCGGAAAAGGAATTTGATTAAATTAGAAATGCGACAGCGATGGCGAATTTTTTTTCTTTTAATATGGATGTTTTGAGCTCGATGTTTTTTCACATAATCAATTTAAAATTTATGCTGAAAAAAATCAGAACTTTATATTTTCTTAATCTTTAAATTGATCATTCTAGTAGGCTTGTTCCATGTTTCCTAGTAAATAACTCAGTGATGTCACATGGATCAAGCATATGGGTTACTTTTGCTCACCAAAAATCACTGTGATGTCACATGGTATACGCCTAAAAGCCAAAAAGCAAAGTGAACAATGGTTATGGTGTTTTGGAAGCAAATGTTTGTTTAGCATTGATTTTTTTTTTCACGTTGCCTAATCTATATTTTATCTTGAAAAAGATCTATATGACATTATCTCATGGAGTAAACTGGGCATTCTAAAAGGCTTGTCCATGCTTACTTGTGATTTTATTGTTCTACTAAAAAAAAGGCAAATTTTGATTATTTTTGCCTAAAATATTGTACTGAAAAAGTACCAACCGCAGAGGATGAAAGTCAAAAGATTAAGGTAAATATTTTCCCAAGTTTTTTTTCTTTAAAAAACGTTTTGCTTATCTACTGAAATTTGCAGTAAAACATGTTTGTTTAAAGTACTCTACTCAAAAATAGCACTTATACTGTGAGTAAGTCAAGTAAATTTTTTTCATTACTTTGTTTTGGTTAAACATTGATGTTTCAGATATTATGTTTTTTGGGCAATTTACTTCTATATTCATAATATCGATATGAGCACACCATGGCCGAGTGCATAAGGTATTGAACATGAAAGTCTTATGAGCTGAAGTGTGAAGGTCCCGGGTTGGAGCTTGTTGCGTGGCTGTCGATCTATTAGTCTGGAGTTTTAGTCAGTTTTCTCCAGACGTAAAGAGAATACCCGTTAGAACTCCAGAGAAAAACCTTCGACCAAGGCACCCGACCATACTTCGCAATAGGCTATTCATAGCTTGGCCATAATAACACCAAAAAACTCCAGCATCGATATTTCAATTATAGAACATCGACGATCGGTGACGCATACGCCAGAGGATTTTCACGTGACGTCACTGAAAATTCTTTTAGGTCAACTCGGATATTTAGGGATACAAAGTCAAGTTTTCAGCCAATGATCATACTCAAATGAACGAATGTTTGACCAAAAAAGTTGATTGCTAAGGTGTGACGTAGTGATAATGACGTAGGTGAAAGAGCTCTATTAAATTCTACCCTACCAAAATGGTCAGGTTCGCATGAGAAATTCGAAGATGGGTCGAGTTATCTCGGCTACACGGAGAAGTTATTTTTCTTTTAAGAAAAATCTTGTTTAAATTACTGGTTGTTAATTTTTAATTTTTTTTTTTCGTTATAGTAGTGCATTAGCTGAAATGCGTGCTTAAGTGCAAGCACGTAAAATATTTTATGGTATCTGATTGATGTACCCGTTCGTCTATCGGGAGGAAGCTATCGTTTTGTTAACACTCGTAACTGAGGTTTATTCGATTGGAGCAGAATTTTCAAAACTGCAAATATTAACATTTGCACCAGACTAGCTAACCTAACCTTAACCCATTTATGCTTAGTGTCCCTTTTTTGGGACGGCATTTTCGCTATCAGTCGAAAGTGTTATTTATTTTTCCTAGCCTTTATTAACGAGTATTGAATCTCAACTCCACAAAATATTTTAACATAGCTAAGTATTATGTTGACATTTCAATTTTCATACAGAATGAGTTTAAAAGAAATCATCTCTTGTTTAATAAATTGATATCATAAATTTATCTATTATTGGTGGTATTAGCAAAAATCGAAGAAAGTCGAAAAAACACACACTGGGCTCAAATGGGTTAAAAGACATTGTAGTAGTTTGCTTTTTGAGTTGCTTTGTTTAGAGTGTCATGTTTAGATCAAAATACATTAATTGTTAAAAAAAGGAAGTGCGAGGGGTCTTCAGAATAAGAGAGCGATCTGCAAGCAGAGAGCATTTTTCTCTACTAGTATAGGTACAAAGCAATTTTCTGGTGACAAAATAATTCTTATATGTATTAATGAAAACGACACGAATTCATATCATGTTTTTTACCCAACTTAAAGCAAATAATTGATTTCGTATTCTATTTTAAATATAATAGTTACCACCATTTCCTCTTACGTTAAATTTAGAAGTCGAACGAAAGCTGGTAATTTCTATAAAGTTCTACAGCACCGAAAATGAAAATATACGTAAGGGGCCCCTTTTTTCACGCAGCTGGCTGTGGCGGCACAGCCAACTGCGTCAAAAAAGGGTCTCTAGATCTGTGGCACGCGATGAACGTTTCGATCGTCCGCCATCTTGCTGGTAGTTAAGTCGAGCGATGGCAACGGCTGCCCTTTTTTCAGCATTGGGCAATCTATCCAGCTGTTCTCGCATTCTTCCATGTTTCAGCAGATGTCAGTGCTGTTAAAAAGAATCGTGACCATTTTTTTTACGGGAAATGACGTGCTAAAAAGTAAAGGATTCTCGTGGAGCTATGTCACCCGCAACTATTTTTATAGAAATCAAATCTACTCTTCGTGACTGACAACAGTCAAAACGTCAGAGTTTGGCGTTCCCAGAGCGGGAACACTGCGCGTTAAAGGGTTAAAAAGTACCGCACTGATCAAGCAGTTTGGAAGACCCGGTATACACACAGCAAGATTAAACAGCTACTTGTTTAGAGATACCTAGTAATATTTATTTCGCTGTAAAAGCTGTTCGTTATGATTTCTCATAACTTAAAGATGATAAGCGCCATGTCAAGAACCTGCATTTCAGCTTTAATAGTACTATGGCATTGAACACCTAAACTCTACTCGAAAAAGGAGATTGATCTGATTGTACCCGACCATGTGGTCAGGCTAACTTGAGAAATAACTGCGGCAGAAGCTTTACTTGACATTTGCGAAGAGTTGTTTTTTTTTGTCTTTTAAGAGAAATCTTTCTTAAATTACTGGTTGTTGAGATTTTTCTTTGCGTTATAGAAATGCATTTGCTGATATTTTAGTTATTTATATTTAGTGCCCACAAGTAAAGAATTTTATACTAACTTATAGAACAATAAGTTAGTATAAAATGCCTTGTTCTTCTTCCGGGAGTAGGCAATCATTTTGTTAATACTCGCAACTAAATTTTGTTTGATAGGAACAGAATAAGACTCACCATGGTGAAGTGGATAAGACACTGAACATATGGTAGACCGCGGATGTGTGTAAGTCCATACTGGGTGAGCGGGGGACGGTCCATACTGGACGGGCATATCGCGCGGCTGTCGATATAACCGTCTGGAGTTTGGGTAGATTTTCTCCTGATGTAACTTCATTATGCGTTATAACACAAAAACACGGAGAAAAAAACCCCTTCAAGGAGCGGAATTTTCAAGACTGTATAAATTGCTTACTCTTAATATTAATATTTGCACAAGAATAGCTAACCTAACATTAAAAGACTACTAGTAGTAGTTGTTTTTGACTTGTTTAGTTTAGAGTTTTATGCATGGACCGAACTATAAAGATGAGTATTAACAGCAAAAGAAAAAAATTAAATTAAATACATACAAAATAATAAAAAAAGAGGACGATTAATAAACACAGAGCGCTTTCTCTACTCGGATCTGTAGAAAGTAATGTACGGCAACAAAATAATTCTTATGAATGAAAACGACACCCATTCATTTATATAGTTTTTTCCACTTAAAGCAAATAATTAATTACGTATTTTATTTTAAACAAAATAAGTTACCAAAGTTCCAAGATCCGCCATCTCTATTTAAGTTGTTAAATTTAGTAATCAAACGCAAACTGATCGAAAATGAAAATATTTCATTAATATGAAACATAAAACCAGGGACTCGAACCGGAACTAAACTGAAAACCGGAAAAAACCGCTATTTTTGACGGAACAAAAACCGGAAAAAAATATCGGTTTATTTCGGTTCGGTGTATCTTCAAACATTTTGTAACTGTAACCAACTTATCAATATTTTCTAATTTAGCGTCAACCATGCAATTATCATCATTGCATGTACAAGTCTGTTTTCGTTACCCAGAGCCTTCCTTCCATCTGCGCATGCGTCAGGTCAGATTCAATTTCATCAAAATAGTGGGTGAACGGAAGTTTAGCTACGCTCTTTTATGTTTAAAAAACTCTGTTTACTCTTGAACTAGCAATAAATATAGGATAGTTTCTGAATTTCCGAACTGGAATAAAATAGAATGGAAAACATCATAAAAAGACAGTGAGCCAAAATAGAGCTTCAAAAACATATACATCTCGACCTATGTATTTTCCGTGCATAATCATCTTGTTTGCAGTCGCTTTGCTTTAGCAAAACGGACGGTACATTGCTTCTTGATTTCTGTTTCGGTTTTCATTACTACTTTTCTGTTTCAGTATCGCATGATACTACATCTAGAAGGCAGATTTAATTCAGTTGATGATAGAATTATATTTTTTAGTACAAATAAGAATATACATAAAATAAAACCAATCATTCGGAACTGAACAGAAAACCGGAAACCGTTATTTTTGTCGGAATGAAAATCGGAACTGAACAGAAAACCGAAAACCGTTATTTTTATCGGAATGAAAATCGGAACTGAACCGATCTTTTAGTTGAACCGGAACGAAATCCAGAACAAATAAGGTTCGGAGCCCTGCATAAAACATTGACTTACTGGCAATAATATTTTTTTTTAAACTTTGGCGAGTTTAAAACTACAAATATGACATAGTGCGTGTTTTTCGAGGGATACAAAAAGTCCCACCATATTCTTCTGAAAAGGAGGGGGAAAAAAAAAACCACCGATCTACACAGGAACAGGAAAGTACTGAAGTACTGTACCATTTTTTTAAAGTACGTTTATAACAAAGTATAACTGCTTGTTACATTTAAATACTTTTCAATAATTCATCAAAAAATCATATAATTAAACCTGAGGTGCATAAACTTGAAAATCTTTTTATTCGTGTTATTTTATTAGTATTATTTCTTTAGTTAATTTAGAGACTTTCTATGTTTAATGTTATACAAAAGTAAACATTCATAACTGCATTTAATAATCAACCTTCATTAAGTAATATTATCACAATAATTACATTTTTCTGCAGTATCACCTATGTAACATTTCTGTGGAAATATGAAAAAACTCTGCACTCCTTTTATCTATAAATTTATATCATCAATGACAAAAATAGCAATTTTCGCAAATTTATTTTTTTAATAATTTTCCTGACGTAGTGAATCATGTCAATTTAATACATAACTGCTAATTTTTACGAGTTTAACGGAAGGCTTTCTACCAGAAGTTTCAAACAGTCGAACACCGAATTCATTTTAATGTTAAATTATCAAAAAGAAAAAAAATAGTGGTGGTAAATCTTCCTAAAATTTCGTAAAAGTTAAAAGGCATGTTTAATGCGATGTAACTGTTGTCCCATATTTTAGAAATATTTATTAAAAAAAACCCATAAAATTTTTTAAATTAAATAAACATTATTTCCAACTTGCTCAGCAGAACAAATAAGATTAAAAAATCTAGTTAAAATCTACATCCTGCTTGAACTGAAAACTCTGAAAACAGGGGTTTAAAAATTTATAAAAAAAATTATAATAAGTTAAATTTCATTCATTTTTATTTTAAATATCTATAAATATACAAATCCTCATTTATGTATTTTGTAATTCTATTGTAACAGACTTAGAAATATTTATTTCAACAAGACTTCTTTTTTAAATTAAGCATTATTTGAAAACTGCTTTTTTAATAAATATCTTCTATCTGCTATTTTTAATAATAATAAATAGCAGATTCAAAAATACCGTTAAAATCTATGTTCTGCTACAACTCACAACTATTTTCAAATTTAATATAACTATTATGGATTTTGTTTCAAAATGAAAATTTCACATAACTTTGTATAAATGTTTTTAAAAATGGTAAAGCATGAAGCTTTTGAAATTATTTAATTTTGAGCAATCATACATATTTTAAAAAAGTAATAATAACATGCTACTGAATTTTGGACATATTCAATTTCGGTCGATTACACACATCTTAAAAACGAAATTACTATTATTATTACTATTATTATTATTATTATGAGTTTTGTTTTAAACTAAAATTTCATATAAATTTGTATGAATTCATAAATGATAAAAAAATGGGTAAATATTGAACTTTTGAACTTATTTAATTTTGAGCAATTATACATATTTTTTTAAACAATAATAAGACGCTACTAAACTTTTGAGCACAATTGAAAACCGACCATTATCAATTTCGGTTGATTACACAAATTTTAAAAACATACTTTTAATGCCATAACATTAAAGTATACTAAACATTATAAACTATTTATCTTCGATCGCATCATTCCAACTTCTTACATCACATCTCCGCACAGCTGCCAACCATTATGCTTTTATAGGAAGATTCTTCACCACTATTTTCTTTTCGATAATTTAATTTCAAAATAAATCCAAAATTTTCAACACCAAGTCAAACTCTTGAAAGCTGCAGTGAAAAAATCTCCAGAAAAATGCGTAAAAGTTCGCATGTGCGTAACCCTACATTCCGTACTCACACTCCAGTGCGATCGCTATAGAAACCAAACATGCAAACTAAAAAGAGCTTCCTTACTTTTATCTCTCTCTCTCTCTGGGTCTTATCCCTCCGAAGTCTTGGATCCCGAGTGTCTTCTTTCACCGATTTCTAAAGTCTCTTAAGCAGAAATTAGAGGAAAGAAAGCCCGCAGGGGCCGAGTGAAAGTCATTTCAGGATGGCTGATCACCAATGTGATGCCGCTGTGAATTTTTTGTTGCTCGGATTTTTCGCCAATCAGTCAGGGAACTCCTTATTAATCGCGAATCCTTCTGACTCATTGACTCTCAAAAGATTTCCGACTGTAGTGCTTAAACCCCCCTTTTTTCCGTGAGAAAAACCGCAGTTTATTTATTTATTTATTTATTTATTTATATGTGTGTGGATAATCTCATTTGTTTGAAGAAAAAAAAATTTTTTTTAACTTTTTGACATTTTCCAACAAGGTTGAAAAATGTTTATGATTTCGGTTTGTTTGTCCGTCTTTACTCTTAACCCCTTTGAGGCGCAACCCTTTCCCAATGCTGAAAACAGGCCAGCCGTTGCCATCGCTCGACTTAACTACCAGCAAGATGGCGGACGATCGAAACGTTCATCGCGTGCCACAGATCTAGAGACCCTTTTTTGACGACAGCTGGCTCTGCCGCACAGCAATCTATTGAGTCGTTCTCGCATTCTTTTCTCATTTTTCAGCAGATGTCAGTGCTGTTAAAAATAATCGTGACCATTTTTTTTTTTACGGTAAATGACGTACTAAAAAGTAAAGGATTCTCGTGGAGCTAGGTCACCCGCAACTATTTTTATAGAAATCAAATCTATTCTTCGTGACTGGCAACAGTCGGAACGTCAGAGTTTGGTGTTCCCAGAGCGGGAACACTGCGCGTTAAAGGTTTAACTGTCGTAAATATGCATCGATTACTAGGAAATATACACAGGGTGTTTCAAAAGGTCGTTGCCAAACTTAACAGCTGGTCTGTCATTAACATGACAAACAAGATTTACACAGGAACTTGTGTCCTGAAATGCAAGCGGCCACCGCTAGAGGGCGATGTACGCCTTTCTTATGGAAGCGTGTGCATTTTAGCCTTCGTCAAGATGGATTGATCGATTTACTGTATCGGAATGAATTGGACGATATGCATTACGCATGTAGTGCCGCGGACGGGAATGGACGACCGGCAAAGCTACGAATGGGCTACTGGCCAAGGATGGGGGAGGACAGTTTTAAGGGACTCTAGCGCGTATTCACGTTACATCTGGAGAAAATCGACTAAAACTCTAGTTCATTAGACCCAAAAGGCCAGAACCCGGGACTTCCGCACTTCAGTCATCTACCATGTTCCTTTCTTATTTGCTCAGCCATGGTGGGCCCGAGTTTCAGATAATCCGGAAAAATTAAGTTATTTTTATGGTATTTTATTTCCAATTTACGCTATGAATATCGCTGCTTGTCTAAATCGAAAGGGGGGAAAAATCATTTGCACTTCATATTTATTTTACTCTCTAAAATTAAAGATAACGCATAAGAACACGAAAAATCCCGCTTAAACTAAGTTTCTGATTGCTCTGAACAATTAACTTTTGTATATAATATTTTATTTCGTTTTTTGCTCTTGTGGTTAAATAAATAAATAAATAAACTGTTTCACTTTATACTTATTTTACTCTTCAAAATTAACGTTTACATTGAAAAGGTAAAAACCTCATTCGAGCTGTTTCAAACAGTCCAAGAAAAAAAATTTTTTTTTTTTTGCTAACCGGGAAAAAAATCACGTGAAACCTTGTATCTGTTTTACTCTCGAGAATTGAAGGTTATACGAGGGTCGTTCGAAAAGTAAGTTTCCCACGGTAAATAAAAAGAAACTAATTATTATTATCTGGAAAAATTTATTACAATGGATACAGCACTATTTCAGCAACTTCTGAACGCAAGAATGAAGTGAACTGTAGCATTAGTCATACCGTGGGATAAATTTTTATTATAGAGTGTCACTGAAGTTCGCCGTTTGAGAAGGGAGTCAGAGTGTCACAGATGTTTGCAGTCTTCGTCAGTCGAAAAGTTGTGCCCAGACAGAAATTTCTTCAAGTCAGTGGAAGTAAGATCATTACTACAGGGTGAATAAATGAAATTCCTATCGGGCATCACTTTTCTACTGACGAAGACTGCAAACATCTGTGACACTCTGTCTCCTTTCTCTGGCGGCAGACTTCTATGACAGTGGACTATGGAAATTTATCCGACGGAGTGACGTTACAGTTCATGTTATTCTTATGTTGAGAAGCAGCTGAAATATTTGCTGTGTCTTTTGCAATACATCTTTCCTGGTAATAATGTTTTGTTCCTTTTTATTGGCCATGAGAAATTTACTTTCCGGACGACCCTCGTACCTTAAAGCGCGAAAACCCTTCACTGGAATTAAGATTTAGACAGTTCTGGAAAACAATTTTTTTTCCAGAACTATCTTTATTTTATTTCATTTTGCCATTTTGAACGGTATTTTCTCTTTGCCAAGCCAAATCAAGAAAGATACGTAAGGAGAAAGTCGTTTTTACGATTTGGTAATAATTAGAGCTTAAAATGAAAATGCAACGGCATACAAGTTCACGTTTTCCTTGAGAGCTTTCGCTATTAACACTCTATTGAATCTCTGTTTCTTCTTAATTCAGTTCTGTGAACTCCATCTGATAATCTTTACTTCATCTGTTGCATCTCGCTTTCTTTTTTCCTTTCCACTTTGCCATTAGAAATTTAGTAAAAAAGGAAAAAAAAAATCACACACTTAACTTACTGTTAAAGGTTTTAGGCGCTGTCAGATTATTATAGCTCTGCTAGAAGAAAGGCTCAGAGGCGTTGAAAATCCACCCTCAAATTAGTTACGTGTTTGTGCATAATAACAGAAGCCAGAATTGAGAAAGTCAATCAAACACAAGAGTTAAATCTACCGTGGAAAATAGCAGGCAGAACTGAGTTTCCTAAAAAGCAAAACAGAAAAGCAATTACAGTATTCATGCCTATCCTTTAAAAATGCTTCTTTTGTTAGTTAATACTTTGTATGGATTTAAATGGCTTCTATGTCAGTTTAGTTAATGTAATCCGCCACGGGAAATTACACGGCTACTTTGTTATATACTATTATTACCTCAGAAGTATTTGATGGAAGCAAAGAAAACCACTGCTTCAATATTTTATTGTTGAAAGTTTTTTTTTTCTCAACAAGAAAGATAAATTGGGCAGAATGCATTAACTATAAAATACTCCCCAACACAATCTGAACGGCTACATACTACTGCAGGGGTTATTCAACTCATATAGTATGAAGACGCCCTCTTGAACGCCCTATTTTTGCCTCATCCTAAGCCTTTTACGTCGGATCTGTCACTTAATTTCTGGTTCAATAGCCACATTGACACTTCCATTTAATAAACATTTGTCAAAATTAAAGATGTACCGAATATCCGTATCCACGGATATTTGGAAAGAAAAAAGATCCGAATCCATATCTGTATCCGTATGAACAAGAAGACATTATCCAGATACGGATTCGTCAGCGAGAAAAAAAAATATATACGAATCCGTTTTTTTTTTTTTTTTTTTTTTTCAGCGGATCGTTTAATAACTTTTCAGGATAAGTCAAAGAAACGAAAAAAAATCAAATTATTCTTTAATATTAATTAATTTTTTGTAATAAAACAAATTTTATTGCTTATAATTTAATAATTACTGTTTATTATTTTTAAATGAATCTTCTTGTTTAGGACAAAAGTCCCTCTTTAAATTGGTATTAATAATTTAAAGCTATCAGCATGTATTTACTATTAGTGTAACTTTATAAGCTTTATGAATATTTCTACATGGCAAGTTTCATCTATCCCCCCCCCCCACAAACACTAAAGGGTTCCACCTTACTCTTGCTATAGAAAGTGTAATTTTCATATAGGAAACTAAAATCTTTCTAGGGGGGCTTAGATCCCCCCTTTAAGTAAGCCTATGGTATTTACACATAATTATTCATGATTTTTAATGTACAAGAACGGCTGAAAGTTCTTTAACTGGCAGAGGTTTGTCGTTTATTGGAGTGTCTAATACTGCATGTGAAGGGACATCCTAAAAACTCTCAAGTGTGATATAATTAGTGGTATTTATGTACCAAAACCACGCAGGTTTTTCGAGCTACTGTCTTAGACAACAAGGGTTTCTGTAAATTTGAAAAGCTACTTGGTTTGGTATTAGCGTTTTGATAATTTAATGCTCCTAAAACCCTGAAATTAAAGATTACTGAAAATGTCATTTTAACCACGACATTATCTTTTTATCCACGCAATCAATACAAATGATCAATAGATATTATCATTGTGGTAGATTATTCGCACATTGTGCATGAAATTATCGCTATAAGATGATGACCCCCAAAATAATTTCTAAACAAAAAGATCTGCATCCGTGTCTGCGGATATAAAAACATTTTTTTTATTATTATTTCTAACGGCAAAGGGGTTGGCATTAAACAAAAAACAAAAAACAAAAAAAAAAAAAAAAAAAAAACAAAAAAAAATCTGGAGTGACCCCACTTGACTTTCCGAACACTTACGATTAAGATCATTACCAAGCATTTAAATAAATTTTAATCGATGAATAATTCAAACATATATGGCAAATTGAAGCTCAATCGAACGAGCCGTTTAAACGCTAGCGCACTTTCAAGAATTTACTCCCATAGGCCATAATGTAAAAGAAATCTTTGTCCTA
The DNA here is from genome assembly GCA_038373885.1 of Cheiracanthium punctorium. NCBI lineage: Eukaryota > Metazoa > Arthropoda > Arachnida > Araneae > Cheiracanthiidae > Cheiracanthium > Cheiracanthium punctorium. Next base: position 20,313 of record JAWZYV010013587.1, on the reverse strand, counting down.
GCCCTGTAGAAAAACTATAAGTCCTATACACATCAAAATCAATACCGGTCTTACGATGGTGGTTTATAGCATGTATACTCAATTTGAGCTCAATCGAATGCACCATTTAAACGCTAGCGCACTTTCAAGAATTTCCTCCCATAGGCCAGAATGTAAAAGAAATCTTTGTCGTAGCCCTGTAGAAAAACTATAAGTCCTATACACACCAAAATTAATACCGGTCTTGCGACGGTGGTTTATGACATATATACCCAATTTGAGCTCAATCGAATGCACTGTTTAGGAGCTATCGTGTTCACTCACACACACAAACACATACATACATCTCGTAAAAATGGCATAAATGAATTCAGAAGACCTCAAAACGTGTCAACACGCCAAAATCTCGAAGTCGAATTTTTTCATGATTACAATACGTTCGTGACATGGTACGTGTTCAGAAAGTAAAAATCGTAACATGAGTAAAAATGGCAATAAAGAGCATTTAAAAGACTACAAATCGCAATACATTAAATACATACAAACATTTCTTGGTGAAATACTGGCCAAAATAGATCTTAAAGAGGTTTCTGTAAATCATTTTTACCTAATGAGATGGGTGCAGTTGTTTTCATAAAACCTACTGCAATTTTAGGTACTATATTGGAATGGTATTCTGGTGTCGGCTTCTAAGTTAGGTTTGTTTGGAAAATTTGATTTCATAAAAAAGATAAACATGCTATGCCTAATGGAATCAAATGTTGCATTGCTTTACTTGTAACTTTATTACAGTCCTCTTGAACAGTCTTCAACCATTTTTTTAAATAATTTTTTGGACTTACAAGGGTCCACGGACCACAACAGTTTAAGAACCTCTGGCTTAGAGAGTTAAGGTGGACTCGGAGAGATTCTCGGGCTTAGTTCTTTTCGCCGAAATTGGCAATCGGAGATATTCTCGGACTTAGACCGTAAAGCTTTATGAATAGCTACAGTAGACTCCCGATTAACCGGGATCGGATTGCAGCTTATCCGAGACGGTCCCGGTCCCCAATTTATTACATTGATGATGCATGGAAATTACTAATGTATCATGAACATAATAAAATTGGGACCGTCTTGGATAAGCTGCAATCCAAGGGCGGATTAAAGGGGGGCGGGGGGGGGGCAACCGCCCCCCCGAGAAAAGAGAAATTAATGTAAAAGATCCTATTTCGCTTCCATAAAATGGATGTATATGTTAATCTTCTAATTAACCGCCCCCACCGACAGACTAACCGCCCCCCCCCCGGCAAACTTGCAATAATCCGCCACTGCTGCAATCCGGAAAATCTGATCCCGGCTAATCGAGAGTCTAATGCATTTACTCTTCGTCAAACTCTGTCATAAGAAAATTTATGGTTCCCCCTCCCTTCCCGCCCCCCGAGCGAAGTTGGTTTAAACAGGAGAAAACCGACCAAAACTCCAGATAGGTCCAAGCACGGGACTTTTGCATTTCAGCTGTCTACCATATTCAGCAGGCGCGTAGCCAGGAAAATTTTTCGGGGGGAGGATATGAATTTATATGTGTATAAATAGACGGAATTTCATCACTAATCCAAAAATTTCGGGGAGGGGGATATATCCCGATATCCCCCCCCCCCTGTCTACGCCTCTGCTATTCAGTATCTTAACCACTAGGACAAACCGCGCAATGGACACCATTGCTATATATCCACGACGGCAAGGTCCTGATAATACAGCGTAGGTACTTGGGACTCATGTCCTGGGCCCATATGCAGAAATAGGCCAACAAATTAGGATCACAAAACTTTAAATTTGGCCTGGACCCAAAAATGTTATAAGCAGGCTCTGCAAAGGGGTGCTCAAAAAATTACGACATTGAGATAATGGCTGGTAGCTCTTTATACAGGCTCCACTATGGCCGAGTGAAGACACTGAACATGGTAGATGACTGAAGTGTAAAGGTCCCGGGCTCAGGCCTGTCGCGCGGATGTTGATCTAACGGTCTGGAGTTTTGAACGGCTTTCTCCAAATGTAACGTGAATGAGCGTTAGTGCCCCTTAAAAGTTCCACCGCCCGAGGAACTCCCCCCCCCCTTATGGAGATGCCCCTCGTGCAGGCTAACCATAACGCTAGACTATAAACAAACAAGCTCAGCACCTGTTATTGCATTCCGACACCTGATATAACACTTCAGAATTCAAAATTAAGTTTTGAGTGCTCGCAAAATGTAGCTGGAAGCCGTCGCCTGAAGGGAACTGGATTATATCCTGTAATCCTTCTGTTTACCTGCGTGTAATAGCAACTTCTTAGCAGCAAGAAAACAATTCCCTTCCTCTATAAAGTATAGAGGAAAAAAACAAGTTCCTCTTAAAGTTTGAAAAAGAAAAAAGAAAGGTAGAAAGAAATGTTGAAAATCAAAAAATTTATAAACAAATTTGGGGATGAGAGTTTTTATTTATTTATTTCAATCGTACTTGTTCGAATCAGTGCCATATTACCGGCAGGGCAAACGGGGCAACTACCCAGGGCCCACAGATTTTAGGGGCCCAAAAATCTTATATTTTATAATTTTACAAAGAAATTACAAAGGAGAAAAACATTTCAAAAGTTATTATTTCAAAAGATTTTTTAATTATAAATCATGAAAAATGAAAATGATTCAAATTTACATTTCTATAAAATATTTTTTTTTTCTTTTCAATTATTCGAAATGCTCTATAGTCGATATAGCATACCAACATGTAAGTAAATAACCAACTACATTTTGTAAACAGTATTTTTAATGTTGAAAAAATTGCAACATTCTGAATTATTTGTGTGAATTAGTTATTTTAAAAAAATATTACTGTTTACAAAAAGTGGTGGCATTCCGTTCATGTTGGTAATTCGATATAGCATTTCGATGTAACGTTTCACTATCTGTTTTATCGACATCATGTAACTATATTCATTTATTTCAGATTACTTTAAAAAAATGTGTTTGGAAGGGGGGAAGATATTTAAAACTTTTCAGAATAAACCAATCATAATCTTTTCTTCTTCTTCTTTTTTGGAAGGGAGAGATTATTGCGCGGGGCCCAATTTTTTTCTTCTGCCCAGGGCCCACAGTTGTCTTGATCGGGCTCTGGTTCGAATTACCGATTTTAGACCGACGTTCTTGTTTTTTTAACAGAAAATCTTCTCGTCATCTTTTTAAAATTATATGGTGTAAGAATCAACGATTTTTCTATCTCCGCACTAACTCTGTTCCGTTAACCTCTGACCTCCAACTTTTCTCCATTGCGCATTAACCCTTTAACGACCACGGGACACATGTGTCCCACAACTTTAAAAATCAATGTACGTCCAGCAGTCCAAAAAAGTATTCGACTAAAAGCTAAATTTCTCATTTTAGTTTTGTAAATAACTAATAAGTTTTTGAAAAAAAAAAATATTCATAATTAGGAAGAAATGTGAGAAATTATTGTTATACATAATATCGTTCACCTTTATGATGAACGATATTCTAAATATGAAACTAACATAGGTAATTTTAATTTTAACTATTCTTGTAATGTTGACCTTCGAAGAAACACTGTAAGTGCTGCAGTAACCAATAGTGCGACTACTGAAGGACAAAATACAGTTTCGTGTAACAGTATTGAACATCACAAACTTTGCAGATTATTTTTAAAATTATTTTATACTCACGTTATTCCAGAAAATAAGCAGTAATTCAAATACTTTTTAATGCACTATAATTAATTTATACAGCTTAAATTGGTATGTTGCAGACCTGCAGCATGGTCATTTAAAGGGTTAAAAAGAAAACTGATGTAGTACACTCGAAAAAATTAATACTGCTTCTTCGCCCAGTGCCCCATGGACTCATACTAACAGTATCTGTATGTCTCAAGCAACTTTCAGAAAATTTTCATAAGCACAATAATCACTTTTAGAAATGGGCTGGAGAGTTATATGTTTAGGGAAATATTACCAAATTCCGTATGTTAAGCATTTTCTCCTAAGTGTTCCGTAATTTCCATAAGGTTCATTCTATGTAACAGTTCACAATACATCTTGTAAAGAGGCATTCTAAATTTTTTCTACGCGCAATAAAAGAGTCTAGCGCAATAAAATTCTTTAAGTTGTACAAAAGTTTCATTATTTCCAAGCAGAAAAGTTACACGAGAGAACAAACTTTTTGCATCATTACTTTTTGCAGTATTTGATCTTAATTAATTCTGGTGTGCTGATTTCAAATCTGAAAAGTTTTGTTACGAAATCTACGGATTTTTTTCCAAAATCCATTTTTAGTTTAATTAAGTTCGTTTTATTTGCATGCATGTACAAGGTTATAAAGAACAAGTAGGCTTATATTTATACATATACAATGACTTGGACACATGTCATAGGCAAAGTCTGACGTGCATAAAATCGATATTACAAATAGGATACAGTCATAAAATAAGTAAAAAATCTCGATGACTTGCGTCAGTGACGCTATTTAGGCATGAATTTGCACTTGCGTTTGCGGATTTGACGAGGGCAATCTCATTGGATGCTCCAGCAATATTGTGACATCATATGTTTGTCCAACGCCCTTAGTAGCATTCATCCGTCGTTCTGATATCTTGATGGAAGCGTTCTGAGTGTTCATCACTTACAAACCCAAAATTCTCAAAAAATCGGTCAAGGTCAAGGTGACTAAAAATATTAAATATTGTGCCTTTGACGAACAGGTGTTTAACAGCTATATGCATAACAAAATCAATCAGAGCTATTTAAATATCTATTTGAAGAAGCCATCGAACAGTTGTAAACCAACGTCTGCGAAGCACACTTCTTTGCTCCTTTTAAATTAACACTTAAGAGAGAAGGAAAAAAAAATTTAAAAAAAAAAACTTGACCTTACCTTATCGCATCATAAACTGAAAAGTATTATCGCCTTCTTCTTGAGGGTACGCCCTAAATACCAGAAAAGTGGCAACATCTAGTAACCATTCAAAATAATTTTCAACATTTTTGCTATGGACTATACTATTTAATTATTAAGTTGCATAAAATCTGCACTGTAAAAAAATTTTCCGTGAAAATACGGAAAAAGTACTGGCAGCTGAGACGCCAGTACTTTTTCCGTATATTTACGGAATTTTATTTCTGTAAATTCCTGGACAGTTTCCGTTATTTTCAAAATTCCGTTTTAAAGGTTTTCCGTTATTTACTGCATAATTTCCGTGAAATAACAAAATTCTGTATTTTGATTTTTCCGTTTTTTTACAGGATATTCTTCGGTACAATAACATATTTCAGTATTCTAAATCTTCCGTTTTTTACCGGATAAATTTTGTGAAATTAATAATTTCCGTATTTTGCTTTTTCCGTTATTTTTCACAGATTGAACGGTATTTGAACGGACTTCCGTATTTTATTTTTTCCGTTTTTGAACGGGACATTTTCCAGTATTGTAACGTATTTTGGTTATTTACCTTTTCCGTTATTATCAGGGTAATTTCCTAGGTCTATAAAGTTTCCGTATTTCAATTTTTCCGTTATTTAACAGAAAGTTTTGTTGTATTGTACAGTTATATACAGTACATACAGTGCATCGTTAAGTATCAATATTATTAATACATAACGGAAAAGATTGTCACAAAAATTAGAGTAGCATTGCTGGAGTTAAAGTTTTGCTAATGAATGACAACACAAATTTTACTGATATTGACTTCTGATGCCTAAATTAGCACATTAACTTTTAATTATTGACAAATAATTAAATTTGCTGACATAATACATTATGTCACATTAACAAAAATATCAAATATTTAATTTAAGCAATCTTTTTTTGTATTATCTTATCTTTGGTTATCTTTTTCTCTAAATTTCCTATATATTATTATACAGTTATGTATTTTGAAGACTTCGGGAAAATCCCGTCAAACAATCGTTTCCATATCTAAGTAGAAAAAATTATTTGACAATATACTCATAAATTGACCATAATGTACAATTTGACAATATACTGATTTAGAAAAGTGTTATCTTAAACATCCATAAGATAACATGTTTCTGCATTCCTCTCAACAAAATACTTTCTGAAACGTTACACAATTAACATTTTTCTGTTCATTTATTTTTTTATTTTATTTCAATTTTTGTGTGTATGTTTTTTCTTCCAGGATCAGTTTTCTTAGAAAAATAATTAATTATATAAGCTCATTGTAAAAAAAAAAAAAAAAAAATCTGATTTGGAGAATGCTAGGGGAACACTGTTATAAAATCAGGTGCTACTTACGAGTAAATTTGTATCGTCCACTGAATATTATTAAAATAATGCAATTAGAACCATAATTTCTAAACATTATTAAAAACAGCAAACCCTTGAAAAAAATTAAAAGTGAAATTTAGAAGAACGTTGATTTTATGAGAATATTGCTTAAACTTTGAATTTAAATTTTTGACTTCTTTCTTTTTTGTACGAGACAAACATTTTAAGAGTTATGCACTATATATAAATAGGAACTTTTATTTCTTCTGTGTACATAAATTCCACATAGCATTATAGTAATTATAAATTATAATTCAGTAACCTAGCAGGCTATTTGCAGGACCCTAAAATAGTGTAACGTATAGGAGCCAACTGTTCTCAGATTTTTCTTGCCGTCATAGTATGCATAATGTATAAATCGTACATATATACCTTTTGCAAGTACAGTGAAATTCTCCCAATCCGGACACCTCTCAAAGTCGGGCAATTTCTGAGGCAAAGACGCAGCCAAAAGGTTGGCTCAAAGAGCCCGGGTGACTTTCGAAATTTGAATTTTTGTTAGCAAACTGATAATAATCAAGCCTTTTTGTGAGAATTTTTACTTTTCCACTTTGAGCCACCCCCCCCCCTCCCAATTTTTTTCTATCTACGTTCCTGGTCTATGGAAACCGCATGAGCCGGATTTGCTCTTTTTTTTTTAAATAAATAGAACAATAAAAAACTATTCTACTTTCCCCTATGAAAACCTTATATCCTTTAACGACTGCTCACAATTAGTAAACTTTCCTAAAAACGAAGATAATAGATATAAATAATTCACTAATGTGTGCAAAGTAAATTCATTGCAATTTTAATTGGTAGAATTCATATGTTGAACCATTGTTCTGCTATAAAAGAGAGCAAATATTAATTAATATACATTAGTATATTACCAATATATATTAATACAAGGGGAAGTAATTAGATTTATTTTGTTCATACAGATGATAGAATTCTAAATCAAATTTGAAATTATTGTATTCAGCTTAAACCTATCTACAGTAATTAAACATAAGTTAAATTGTCTTATATCAACGATGAATATTGCTTCATTTTGTATCAATATTATTGAAAGATAAAAATTACAAAAATTAGAGTGACATTCCTGGAGTTAAAGTTTTGCCATTGAGTGGCAACACAACTGATATCTACTGATATAAATTGCTTTCTGATATCTAAATTTTAAGCACATTAACAAAAAACATCAAATATTTAATTTTAAAAATCTTTTTTGGTACTATATCTTTTTCTCTAAAATGATAGTGTATATAATGCAATTATTAAACTTGTAGCATGCACACAAAAACAATTCCGAATAATAAATTGACCTAATGCGAATTGTATTATTTTATAAAAATGTTGTGCTGACAAATCTACTGTCATAAAAAAAATCCATCATGAGAAAAAAAATCAGAGAGTAAACATACAATTCAAAATAATAGAAATTTATTGTAAGACATTATTAAATAACAAGAAATTACAATTTTAAGATTTTATATTGGATTAAATTACTAAGGTTTAAATTTTTGGGGTTCACAGCATTTTTAGTTTTTTCTTTTCATACTTCGTTCCTCTATCAGGATTTATATCCGCTAAGGATCTGCAAAAGAAAATATATCTTAAATTTCAAGGAGAAAAAAATATTATACACTTCAATTACAAATAAAATTAAAACAGCAGTAGTATCTCTCTTATAAGTACATTATTATCTGACATATATATGTTGTAATGTGGTTATAGATTCTGACTGTACTTGAAATAATACTGTTGACTGTACTTAAATACATTTCATATAGCGTAATTCCAATGCATTTAATAAAAGTTACTCAAACGTAGATATATCTTTATGATGAGTTTAAATTAAAATTACTGAACAATATTAGTATATTGATTTTAAACTGATGGTTATATTGATTTCAAAGGCAAATTTTAATTTCAAGAACTTAAAAAAAATTTAGAGTAATTTTTTGTAACTGTGTTAAATTTAGAGAAAATTGTTTAGCGAAATGACTGCCACATATACAGACGTCCCAAAAAGATTGAAACGCTCTTTACTTTTATTCTTGTTAAAGATAAGTGATCAGTGTAAATTGAAAAAAAAAAATGTTTAAAATAGAGTAGGAATTAAGGTTACTTTAATGAAATATTCTTCTCATTCATTTTCAAAAAGTTACAAATTTTAATTTTGGCTCTTACACAAATTTCGTCAATCAGAAAATTGTTGTGTTTAATTGAGATATCATTAAAAAAAAACCACATATCTGTATAACTGTATCTTTAAAATGTACTGAATCACGTTGAAAGAAAAAATCTGACTTATGCCACTTTTCTGTAAAATAGAGACCATAAACCGACGGTAAAAATTTTATGATAAAAAATATGCTAATGTGTGTCGACAATTTTTACCACATGAATCTAAATGAAGTATGGCACAGAGATCCTATAAAGCAGTCGTACTCCTTATGGGGCCCGTGAGCTGCATATGGCTAATACCATCCAGTTCTATCTTTTTTTTTTTTTGTGATACGTCAAAAAATATCATTTCCCCTGTGATAGATGGTCCCCATTCACAGTATTAGGGACTCACAGTGTTGGACAAACATAACTTCTTCAGTTTTAAAAATACAGATGTGCGGTTTTTAAAATCATTCTTATGTAAGTCGAATAATATTTTTCTAATTCAAAAAGTGCAACATTTTGAAGATTGGTGAGCGTTATAATTACAATTTTGTAAACTTATTACTTTATTTTCTACCTTAATTTAAACATTTTTGTAATTTACACCACTTACTTTTATTGGTAAAAAAATAAAGCGTGTTTCAATCTTTTTGACACACTCTATATAATGATTTGTTTCTTAATTTTTAAACAGAGTAATTACATAAAATAAAAATATACATGGAAATACGTTTGCCTTATTAATTGGTGTAAATTAAGTAATTTTAAATCACAATAAAGCAATAAATTCATTATACTGCAAAGTGAAAAAGAAGAATAACGTTTCTTTAAACTTAGAGGACAAACTGTAAAAAGTTAAATAATGATCTATTTCTGTGAAAATGACAATTAAACGCCTTCAAATTCGTGAAATTAAAATTTTACTTACCGAAACTTACACTTAGAGATATGATTTTTTCTTTTTAATTTGGGTTCTTAGACACTAAGCAACATATTCTAAATATTAGTGATAGGAAAAGAGGGACCACATAAAAATTAAATTTCGTATTTTAATATACAATACTTTGTAAAAAATTGCAGTGACGTGTTTATTAATTTTCAGAAAACGAATGAGATTAATACAGGAATTAATTAGTATTCACGGTATCAGATAGTTGAAAGCTAAATAATAAGTTAATTATTCTACAAATGAATGCTATCGTGCTAGGAAAAAAGGGGGTAAATTAAAAAAAGAATAATAGTAATAATAAATGGAGTAATAACGCATATGAAAAAATAATCTTGATGTTGTCAATCCATGCTTCCAGTGTACATTTAAGGCAACAAATTAACTTATTCATGTTGTAAAATATCCCTGTGATATGCATACTACTAAGCATAGAAAATTACACAAACTACATTTATGATGAATATATAAAAGGAAAAGAAAGAAAAAAGGCACCATTTACCGTTGCATAAATTCCAATTATAGGGGTATTCTTGAAACAGCACCGACGAAATTTTTTGTCCGCTTTACTGGAACCTTGTCCATGAAAATGATGAAGTCGCTTGCTGCAAAAATTGAACCACCTGAATGAAATAAATATTTAATTAAAATTAATGTTTTGTTAGAACGAATACAATAAATTTTATATGAAATTTATAAATCTGAAAGTGAATAAACAAATTTATAAATAAACAAGTTTATTTTTCTGAAGTTGATAACTACCAAGTTTTGGGCTGATTGGCCCTAATAAGCTACAAATAACTTGTTAATAGTCCACAGGGGAAACGATCACATTTACTCACACAAATTCCTAAAAAGTTAGCGCTCAGTTTTCTCTCTGTAAATCAGCTGAACTTGTTTGTATCTTTTGAGTGCTAAACCCGTACCACGAAGACACTATACAGAATTTGTGCTTCAAAATGTATGGTAACAAGGTACCATGTGAATCAAGTGTTATACTCAGGGGCGTAGCCAAAGGGGGGTTAGGGGGTCATAACCCCCCCCATGAGGAATTTTTTGCCATACAAAATGTATATTCTTCACTCCCTTATCACACACATGTATGCATATATGTGAGTTGCAGTAGTCGTAACCCCCCCCCCATGAAAAATTTCTGGCTACGCCCCTGGTTATACTCATTTACTTTATTAAACATACAGTCATCAGCTATTATGTAAGTTTTAAGTTCATACAACACGATTATATTACTTTAGCGATATAAAAAGTAAGCATCAAATTTAACCTTTTACATGCCAATGTTCCTTTTTTGGAACATCATGTTTAATATTTTTTAAAAAAATAAACTGTCATATCTATCAGTTTGAAAAAAATACTGCTTATTATTGAAAGTGTGATTGATTTTTTGATATATTAAGTATTTTCCAAATGTAAAAATTTCAGCCCAGAAAAATTTCTAAAAATCGCCTTTTTTTTACAATTTTTACAGTACTCAAGAAAAAAAATTCTATAAAATTCCCAAAATTCAAATTCACCTGAAAATTCCCCTATTGTATTTCCAATGGATGAATTCAAAGAGATAATAAAAAAAATTCAAAATATATCAAGGTATCTTTTCTCAATCTTGCATAAAAGTGCAATGTTTCAAAAAAGGAACATTGGCAGGTAACGATATACGAATCAGGGATGTCTCATGTATGTGTTGCTTGTATTCCTTTATTAGATTTTGATACATTCAGTGCTTATATCTGCTGAATATAAGTCTGTCAAAGGCATAACTGATATTTTAGTTATTTTTGAAGGATGAAGGACTAGAGGGGAGGGGGTAAGGGGGAAGCTGTCATATCTTTTACCCCTTAGCCAGAAGGAGGGTGGATAGTTAGTGCTGCATTCCTCTGATTCGAGCTCAGATAGCTACTTGTTTCTTCTGTTAGTAATGAATGTGTGCTTCACAAGGGTTTGTTTGTTTATTTTAAATCCTTTTTATGTAGAGGGAACTTATGGGAGGAAGTGACATAAGTCACGTGCTTGATTTTCTTTCTATGCTCTGCAATTTTCGAGGCCATTTCAGTAAGAACTTGTATAGATGTTTGTAGAAACAATGTAGATGGTGCAGTCGAAGAAATTTCTAACTATAGACAATGTTGATTTTTAAAAAGTTCTATGTCGGATGATTGAAATAAGTCAATCATAGAAATTTGTCAGTTGCCTCTTGATGAAAACAGGTGCATTACTGATGAAGAAATAAATTATAATAGTTTTGAGCTGATTACACCTGGAGACGTGTGGGCAATAGAATTTTAGAAGAGCTATTAATTTAAATTTGCTTCAGACGAAGCCTAAAATCAACATTACCCTGTGCTCATCAATGGAAATCTGTAAAAAATTCGGATGCACATGACGTTCTTACATGATGAGGGCATTTTTTAGTATGCCAAAAAAAAAAAAAAAAAAAAAAAAAAAATACTGTAAACATGTGTTTTGAATGCAAGAAAATTCTCCATGTACACTTCCCACAATCATCATAGACATTGCAAAAAAAAAAAGAAAAAAAAATACTAAAAAATTATAAAAAGAAATTAGTTTTTAGTGGGTTTTAAAACTTTTGTATTGCTGGTTGAAATTCTAAGCACCCTCTAAAGAATAAACAATTTTATTATTTCTTGATCAGGTAGCTGACATTTTTAAAACTGCATTTATTTATATTATCTATATTATTAAATACAGACTATGCAAGTGTAAAATTGCTTTTATCGTTCTTTTATACATTTATGCATTGCATTTCTTATAAAATATTATGCTAATTTTAAAATTACATTTTTTAAAAATTGTTTTGCTTAAATTTTAGTCTTTTCGTACCTAATTATCAAGTAAAACTTTTTTACTGCATAAAATTTTAGTGTTATCATATAGCCTTTTGTTGTTTACTTGAAGCAAATACAGAGAAGGAAAGATAGCGTTACATGCCAATGTTCCAAAAATGGAACATCCAAGAAATCAGTGAAGGAAATTTTTTAATGGCAATTTTTTTTGTTTTTAGTCATTATGGGTGTATTCTAATGTGATTTTGATGAATTAATTATATCTTTTATTCCTGGATCATAGTGTGGCATTTAAAGGGTTAATTTGTCAAATAACTTACTTTGGCAATCTAAGTAATAGTCCATCTGTTTTTCAGGAATATAAAAGGACTGCTAAATTAAAAAAAAAAATGTGTGTGTGGGTTTATAGCAAAGGTACTCGAGGGCTATCTGCCAAAAGGCGATGCCTCGGGCGGGGGGCATTTTAGAGGGTTTTATAATATTACAGGAATTCCACTAAATTTTCTATCTAGAAAAGGGGAAAAAGGAGCATTTCTGACGAAAAAGGGACCATTTTATAAACAATTGTTTTTAAAGAGGGATAGGCTTAGGAGATGTCTGGGATTATAGTCTTTTTTTTTGTGCTATAGAGGGATAATGCCTGGGATTTGAGAAAATCCGGGATTATTGAGGGTGGTTCAAATTCAGAGGTTCCAGACACCATTGAAGAAAAGTGTGTAATGTAGAGTGTAGTGTGTTTAGGGCAAACCTCCACATCAGGTATCTGCAGAAGGTGGGGTGCCTTGGGAAGAGGACTTTTTAAAGGGTTCTAATGCTCATGGGGGAGGGGACACATCCCTCCAATATTTTGCCTTACTAATGATAAAATTTTAATGATGATTGAGAAAAAAGAGAATGTTTTGTTCTCCACCCCCCTCCCCTCCACAATAATCAGCAGCTTGCGATGCTTATGTTAATTCATGTGACATATGGAGAAAACCACCAGAAACTCCAGAGCATTAGATCAACAGCCATGCGGTTAGCCAGAGAACCACTTCAGGCATCTATCATTTCCAATACTTTATGCAATGGACCATTGTGGGGCCTGAAGAGAAGTGGAGAGCTATTTTTCAAAGCTCTACAGAAGACTGATACTACATGTCGCAACATTCTAAATAGTTTGTTCTAAATTGTTCAAAATAGTTTAGGGTGTCTTTGCCTGGGACATCTGTAACGGGGAATATTTTTCTGCAGAAAGGGGATAGACCTTCAGTATGTAATGTTAAGCATCTTCTAAACGTCAAAATTATTTCTGAACTTTCGTGTTGTAACTTTTATGATGTCATCATAACAAACAGTCATGTCTAATGAAAAATACAACTAAATAAATAAAGTTGAATATTCCAGTAAGGTAAGATTTTTAATTTACTTTATAAAATAATTTTAAAAATACTGTAAAATCTCATTAGAATAAACTAAATTTTTATGAATATTGCCGAATTAACGAATAAATATTTTTATTAAAGAAAATCATTAGAACTAATTAAATAAATGAAATTTCCCTTTAATGAACTTTCCAGAATTACCAGTTCAATTTTCCCTTTAAATTCGTTGTAATGAAATTATACTAAAGACCCCACAAAAATATGTTTTGTCCTCGTTTGGCCTTAGAAATATATGGCAAGCCTAAACAGGGATGCCTTTCAAGAAAACCAGAAAAAGACGAAATCACATGTGAATCAAAAATAGCAATATATATGTAATTATGCTAGGCGTAAAGTTTGCGACATTATTGATAATTATTCGAAAAGTAATTTAAAATAATAATTATATATAATTAATGCATAATACAATGCAGAAAATTTCTTACATTGAAATTAGTGTTATATCACAACTATGTAATATAACAAACACTGATTACAACATTTATATATTGCATAAAAATGGCAAATGTTTCAAAAGTTTTCCAATAAACCTGTTGCATGAATATTAAAAATGAATATCTAAATAACATATTTTTCCAGGAAGATATACATTTTGTATGGCAATACTATACAAGAATATACATTTTGTATGGCAAAAAATTCCTCATAGGGGGGGGGGGAGGTTGTGACCCCCTATCCCCCACCCCTTGGCTACGCCACTGACACACATTCATAGTAGAATTGTTTTAATTCTTTTTTTCCTTTAAGGAATTATGCAGAAAAATGAAATCTTACGAAACATTGCAATTGTTATTCAAAACAGTTAAGCAATTATGACTTATGGATACGAAAACATAAAAGAATGTCAAAAATATTTTATGTTCAAACATAAAACACCTAAAAAACATTGAAAACTTACAACACAGGATATTTTAAGCAGATGTATTAAAGCATACTGAGATTAGGGCTCATAAATGTAAATTACACCTTAATATTATTAAAATATGTTAAACTAAATACATATTTCTAAAAGGAAAGCTTAATAAAGTAACTTTCATATGATGAAAATATATAACTATTAAGCAAATAATTTATACGATTCTAAATACATTAGTTGTCCCCCCCCCCAAAAAAAAAAAGCAACTTTGCCATAGAGAAGAGCAGAATATCTGAAAAGCAGTTACAATATCTAGAATATTTTTTTAAAGAAAGGTAAAAATTTTTAAAGGTTCTGTGAGTAATTGCAAAGCTTTTATTTATTTTTTAAAATTCTAGAATGTTAAGTTTATTTCTTGTTTGCTTTCATAAACATTTTTAAACTAATCAGAGTATTCTTTGTTTCAACTTTTAATTCCTTTGCTTTTTTTTTTTTTTTTTTTTTCAATCATGTCCAAATCTGTACTCGAAATGAAAAAATTAAATGATTTTTTGGGGGGTGGGGTGGGATAAGGTTAAAAAATTAATTTATAATTAAAGTAGGTATAAATTTTCACTCTCGTGGGATTGTAGGTTAAAAAAAAAACAATGCTAAAGAAAAAATATTTATTCTGAAGAAGGAATGGAAAAGATTGAAATTAGTCATCAAAAACTTTGACCTCAGATTTTGGTCTACATCAATAATTATTTAAAAAAAATTATTATTTAAAAAAAATCTTCTTTAGTGAAGACCAAATAGTAATCTCTTTATAATTTATTCGTTAAGATTTAGAGTTGCACACTTCTTAAAATTCCATTTACTTTACCAGACCCTAAAATTTGACTTTTAATTTGTAGCATAGCAATTCAAGTGCATGAGAAAATTAAAAAAAAAATCAACTGGGTAATTTTTAAAAGCAATACACTACAAATTATTTCTGAAAATAAGCCAAATAATCAAATAAAAATGTACAGTTTACTAACTTCATTTAATATTTAAGGTATTAGGCACTTAGCTGCATGAACAAAGTAATAAATAAAATGATCAATTATCTACATTATTAAAAAGTTAATATTTTAGTATACATCAATAACATTTAAGAATTCTAAATTTCAGATGAAATATATTCTTTATGTGATTTTGGAACCAAAGGAATTTTTTATAAATTGAAATAGCCTTCTTATATATAAGCCAACCATCAGTATTAAAAATAGAATGATTTGCTAATAAAACATAATTTTACAGCTGAAATTGAGATATTTTTTTAGTATAATGAACAGAGCCTGATTATTACACGGGCATGCGGGACTATAGCCCTGGGCCCCAGAAAAATAAGGGCTCCCAAATCTCCCGATTTATTGTTATCATGATTTATTACATATTCATAAATACTGCAATAATAAAATTTTTGCAACTAAATTTCCTTTGTAATATCTATAGCATAATTTTTGACAATAAATGGACTTAGGGATTTATTTACTGTTCTTCTAATTCAATGGTCTTTAAGACTCATGGATCCATAAACAAGATGTTAGGAGTTTTTGGAAACGTATGGTATGGCCATATATATATATATATATATATATATATATATATATATATATTGCTTATTACAAAATATCCATCTGTTAACATTTTTTATTTCATGGTGAAGTAAAGAAAATTTCGAACTTTTTGGTGTATGAAGAAAATTTTTTGGAGTGAGGAACTTTGCTCCCGTGCCTCGTAATTGCCATTCCTTGAATGATCGCACCTAATAATACAAACGGGCTAAAAAAAAATATTAAAATCACTTTTAAATGCATAGTCTTGTTCTAAATAAGTATAAATAAATAGGTAATTTTTAATTCAATTTTAGTATTCTTTAAAAATGTTTTATTTTTATGTCGGGAAAATGCAACAGCAAACAAAAATAAGTTAAAATACTCGTCACAGTATAGGGGCCCCAAAATAACCTCTTGCCCCGGGGCCCCGTCCACCTATGATCAGGCTCTGATAATGAAAAACATTCTCATAAAAAGTATTACTGCAAGATATTTATGTAGCTAAAAAAAGTGTAAAGTTAACTTACTTTATATGGGTGAATATAGTAGAGCAGAGCAGACCGATCCTCTCCGCCAGACTCACAGCAGCAGAATGATGCCGCTTTGAGAAAATGGATCTATAGTGGGAGCCTGTCCCCTTTTCTTAGAAAAACAGGTGGACACCACATGCTGTGACACGGCGATACTTCTTTTTAACATTCCCACGAACGGTGATGGGGCAGTTTCGAAAATCGCTAATTACATTTTGACGAGGCCGGCGCTTTGGGGAACAGGAACACAGTACGTGTTTGCAGAAGCACAAGTTGGAAATTAATACTATAGTCACACGATCTCTTCAACATTAAAAAAATGTGTTGTTAAAACAGTTTTTAAAAAAGATTTAGCTCAAAAATTTTCAGAACTTACCATTTTCCTATTTACCCCACCATGTCTCCCTATTTTTACGGTCCTATATATGTTTACAGTTTCTAGTCATTTTACTTTAGGGCATCAGTTATAAAATTTTAAATCGTATAAAATATGCTTTCTTTGTTATTTTCTAATTTTATGAGCAATTTATTTTTTAACACACAATAAGTGTGTTAGTTTTATTGTTTGGTTATTAATTCACTATACTAATATTGTCCATTTTACGTTTGTGTCCTTTCATTCTTCTTTCTTTTCTTTTAATTTTCAAAATTTTTAAAAAGGTAAATATCATACGGAAGAATAAATTACAATAAACAAAAATAATAATTTGTCATTTATGTATGGTAATCATAAATGAGATCTTAAGACCACACATAAATTGCTTGACATAGCACGTGCAGCCAGTTTTGAAAAACAAAGGACTAATAAAATTTTAAAAGGATTCGAAAATATTGCTTTCTAATTAAATTAATTTCCTCTCATATTGGTACCCTTTTTCCCTTACATTCAACAAAATTATGTGTATAGTTCCACTTAAAGTTAGTATTATTGTTAGCTAAATGAATTTTTTTTTTTTTTTTTAATTTCGAGAAATGTGATTTGAACCCCTCCATCTCATACTCTTGCAATGTAAATTTTTCTAGAATGGGCTGAAATTTTTGTAGGAAAGGCTTAGTCGCCCCCCCCCTTCCCACAACTCAGCAGAACCCAGTCAGGAAGAATTATTTTTCGCAACCCTTGCTTATATACGTCAATGATGGCCATAAGAATATATGTTCTTTATTTTATTTTCAATATTTCTTGCTTGTTTTCCAGGACAGAGAAAAACACTGAAATGTGTCGTTTGAAGCAACTTGCATTTTCCAATATAATTTACTCGTCAAAATATGAGGGACTTCTGAATATTTGCATCCCTTGGAAACTGCTAGCGACAGTCGAAAAGACTTTCGGAATCACGGATTTAACGTGCACGTACACCGCATGTGCACGGTGGTCTTAAGAAGTGGGTCGAACTCGGTTACTTGTTTGACGTATTATCCACTCACTACCACCTGTGAATATTTGTCGATGGTTTCTTTTATTTTCTGAATATAGATGAAATCGAACAGGAAACCTTTTTATTCTACTTAAGGGTGCAGTTCGAAAAAATAAAATCTCCCTCACGGTCTAAGTACACAAATCAGAATAAGCTAATTGCAACAAAAAATTCAGGAGGGGCTCGAAAAAATTCAGGAGGATTCTTTCTAAGCTGTATTACACACCGCAATAAAAGAAATAAAGGTGCCTTTTATAAAACTTTCGGAAAAAATTCTGCAAAATGGAATTCCACGGCAAAAAAGTTTCGAAAAGTGACATATCCTGCTAAATTTTCGATTTTTAAGAAATTTTCCTTAAAGTTTCGCTACTCATACAGGTTTATCTTTTATTACAGTGTATAATGCAGCTTGTAAAGAGATATTCTAAAAATTTTGAAGTGCATTACATAATTAGTTTATTTGTATTTATGTACCAAAATCCCATGGTTTTTTCGAACTACACCGTTAACTGTTTGGCGAGAGGCGAACCAGAATCCTGAATCAGGCAGCAGTATGCTCATGGATGTAGCAAACAAAGTTCTTACGTTAACATTTCCCATAATTTTATATCTATTATTTTTGTATGTACTGGGCGCGTATAATGTGCATACACATGTTCTTATCAGTTTTATAGAAATAAAGTTTTCTTTAAAAGTACGAGTGTACTGTAATAAAATTTGATTTATTCTTTCTATATCTGAAAGAAAAGAAAATATTTTTAGAAGAAACAAGATAATATTTTTCTTTCTTGTAAAACAATTTTAAAATTCTCTGTACATAAAATTTTTCTTAATCACTATTTTATAAAATTATATAATGATCAGTAATTAAATATCGTCCAAAATATATTTTTAACTTCGTTGTCCTTTTTCATTGGCACTTTCCTTCTAAATTGTAAAAACTTCGTACGAAACCCACTTTTGTAATAAACCACTATACTTCAAACTATCCCCAACCCACTTCCTCGTTTCCTTCAAGCGGTAATTGTTCGGACGTCTTTAGACCCCCCAGAGCTTTCTCGGAAAACCGGATGGGCTTTTCCGCCAGTAAGGGCCAAATTCTTGATATACGGAAAAAGTCCTGGAATGAGATAATACGGAAATTTTCCGTAAAATTTCCAGGAAAGTATCCAGTGAATTTACGGTTATTTTTTAGAGTGTGTAGCTTACAAAGAGAAACCGGTTGCAAATTCGAAATCAGCGATGCGAAAATATCTAAGATCCGTTAAAAAATATGCAACAGAAAAAAAAAAAAAAAATGTTCCGCAGTGTTGTTTTAACTCTGAACAGAGTTTCAAATAAAAAAAAGCGTAGCATACTTAACGTGACCACTTATTTTTTCCTTCAAAACGGGACGTATACTACTTTTTTGGCAATAGTGTGTTTATTTTCTTCCTCAAAACGGGACATCTGCTGTTTTTAAGGTAATAGTGAAGGTAGACTGAATTTCAGGTCTGGGTATCTTTTAGTTGTTAAGAAAACGCGCAAAAAAGCTTGTGTTAATGTTAATATCAAAATAAAATGAAAAAAAAAACCTTTGCTAAAACACGCATATACTATAAAAAAATAATGCAAGACGTACGTTTCGGGTGGTACAAGGGCTAGGTCCTTCCTCGACTTCAAAAACGCCATCCGACACAAGGCAGGAAGGTAGGAAAGTGAGAAATGTAAACAAAAGGACACACAGAAAAAAGGAAATTGTCATTCGGAAGGAAAAAAAATTCTTAGAAAACCAGAGTGAAAAGGGAAAATAAAGTGGAGATCCAGGGGGGGGGGAGAAGCAAAAGAGGAACATGACTTTCAAATAAGAAATTAAAATAAAATAAATTGAAATAGCTGACAAAAATAGAACATTTCAAAGAACAAACACCAAAAAAATACATCCCCCCATCGTTTTATTTGTGTCTCGAGAGGGGAGGGAGGGAGGTTAGGTTTTTTTTTTTTATTAAAGCACTGCCGTTGGATGATTTTAGAGTTTTAGCGGTCTTTATTGAAATCGTTACCGTGGGTTGATCTCTTTCTAAAAACGGGACATTGCAGGGGACATTTTCTAAAAACGGGACGTTACGGTGTCCAGAAGCTGTACTTGGGGACAACGGGACAAGCCACCTAAAAACGGTACTGTCCCGTACAAAACGGGTCGTATGGTCACCTTAAGCGTACTCTATTTAAAGGATGACAAGTTATAGTTTGAGTTTTGAGAATACGGACAATTATCTACACGAGAGATCTAGGCCCAGGAAAGGGATGCTCTC